>OY728137.1:785530811-786130811 GCA_963277665.1 Viscum album | reverse complement strand
ATCATTTTTACCTTGAATGTTCATTCTTAAATTTATAATGATGAAATTACAGGACTTATTTATATAATATATTATTTATTTTATACTTATATGGTTATTTATATATATTAAATTTTTTCATTTACTTTTTATTTATTTAGGTACTAAATAGAAAAAAAGAAATTTTTATGGAACCCAACTTTATTTCTCACTTCTATTAGAAATATTATCTTCAATTTCCATATTATATTTGAATTTTTGGTACTTTTATTGAAAGAACTATTTAAATCATTTTTAACCATACATAAATTTGTAAAATAATGTTTAAATGTAATCATTATATATTTTCCAAATGAGGTACCATTAGCTTTTTATAGAATGTTTGAAAGGACCTCATGATTTTGACATTGACCACATAATGCCTTTCCTTTCCATCATGAATACTCTTTTATTTAAAGATGAATTTATAATTTACCTTGTTTATTTTAAAAATAATTTAATCCACTATATTTTGATTATTTTTATATTTCAGATACACGATTTCAAGAATAAAATGGTACTTTACTAAAGAAATGATCTTGTAATTGTTTAATGGTATTTTCATCTATAACAATACCATTTAATGTATCTAATGATTTACATGATATATGATTTAGTGATGAAAACTTTACTATTTCTCTAGTTGGTTTAAAATTATAATGATTAAATCTTGGTGAATTTATCCTTTTATGGGTTTTGAAATTATGAAATGATGAATGTTTTCTGATCTTATGGCACACATATGTATGGTTTTAATTATGTGATGAGTAGGCCATGATTTATGTATCTCTGAAATGTGTTGGGAAAATATGGATATGTCTTTAAATAATATAGACTAGAATATAGAGTAAACCAATTCAATTAGGGATGTTTTCTAATTTGGTCTATGGGGTAAATCGCGAGTAAGGAAATGATTGAATGGGGAGTGATACCAATCTACTATGAAAATCTTGGCAGTGATCCTTGACTGATGAAATAAAATTTTATGTTTTTGTGTGTTCCAAAAACATAAGACTTATTCATAGGTTATGTTATCGTGGTTCATGAATGATTATTTTGGATTTCCACCTTCTTATCCCTTATGTATTTTATTGGAAAAAACCATGCACCATATTCAATTAATAAAGATAATTGACTGACTGCATAATATTATTATTAGTTTGGATCATTTTATCACACCCCTATGATAATATTATTCCCACTTATGATAATCAATTGATATATTTCATGTTTATATTTACTGATCATCTGATCACACCCTTCCTTTTGTTTCCTTGACTTATGTGGTCAAGAATGGTTTTACATATGATATTTCTAAAAAATGGTACTAGTTACAAATAACTTAATGAGAAATGATGTATATCTTTTATATACTATTTAATTATTAATATAGTTTTTCAAATCCTCTAAAACTTAATGGTTATATCATTGATCATATTGATATGTGACGTATATTAGTATAATATTATGTTACATTTATCTATTTTAATTTTGGGTTGACATAGTCGATATTCGAGAAAGGTTTTCTCTTTTTTAAAATTATGAGGAGAAATATTTAATGATACCCCTTATAATATTCAAATATATAGGTTAACATTATAGGTTATAACGAATGACATAGTATAGTTTTCATAAGAAAACAAATCCCTCTTAGGATACTACAAGTTGGCATGGTTATGAAATAAATTTATTTAGGGTAAATAACCCTAAAAAGAGTTTGTCAAGTATATCTCAACCATAATTCTGGTGTATGGATAATGGGCCCTTATAGTGGAATTAGTTTGACACTCCTGAGGTATATTCATGGGTTATTTCACATTTTCATTATGAACCATTTTGTAGTATCTAAATAGAAAATAACCTTATATGACCTAGGTTATACAACGTATTTTATATATTTAAAATAAAGTATCATTATTTAGACATCTTATGAAATATTTTCAATATTATTTAATTCATCACTCTTATTAATGATGCATTATGGTTGTGGTGACAATTTCTTTTGATAAGGGATTGAAATGCCTTGATATTTTAAAAGGGGAATATCTTGTTTGATATTTTATATGAAATAAATCAACAAAATTATAATAGAATGTAACACCTCAATTATTTACGATATATACTTATTTTAAAATAAATTAACTCTCTCTAATATCTTCTGATGAACACAATGTCATGTTTAAACAAAACATGACACTATTAAAATATTTTTATTTCAACATGCCCACTATAACATATCTATTAAGTAGGATGGTATTAATATGACGAAATAAATTTTATAAATTATACTGTTTTCAAATTTATAAAATATATTCAAGGGTTATATATTAATGAGAAATAAAATAAGAATCATTTGAAGGCAAACAAAATGATTTCTAAAAATTTTATTTTCTAAAAATGATATTTAGTCCCACTTTATGAACATAATTTAAATTCATTTTACAAAATTTTGGAAATAAAATATTTATTTTTTAAATTTTCATGTAAAAATTATCTTTGGGTGAACTTTTGATAATTTTCTGAAATGTCCATTTTTTATTAACATTGAAGAATACTATTTTATTGAAACCTTTATTTTATTTTAAATTATTAACACTGTTATATGATATGGTAATTTTTTTAAAGAAAATTTGGTTTAATTTTATAAAAATTTAAATAGTATAGATCATTGGATTCAATATCATAATGAATTGTGATATAAAAACTTTTTAAATATTTACACATATTTATTTGTAAAAATAATTTGTTTCTACGCATCCGCATGATAGATTTTAAAGTGAAAATTTCCACTTCTATGAATTGATTTTTTAAAAAAGTATTAAATATTTGAAATAAAAATAATTAAAATTATATTATATGTTCAACCTAATTTTTTTATCATAATTAATCATAAAAATAGTAAAATGTATTTCTTGAGGTTATAGTTAAAACTGGAGTACCAGAAAGTAAAACTATACAATAAGCATTAAAATGGTGAAAAACTTATATAAATCCAATTTTATGGGCATATTTGTATCTTATATATTAAATTTTTTGATAAAATATTTTTTGAGTCTTTTTTATAAAGAATAAATTGTGTATCACTTTTTATTTTAAAAATTTCCAAGTGTTCCCTCTACCCCACTTATAAAAGGAATCCCCCTTCTACTCTTATTCACACTTCCAACATCTTTAGGATCAGAAAATACCTACCAATATCTCTTCCTTAAATACCTCATGACATTATAGAGGAATTATTTTATCATAAATCCATCTGATGAAGGATTTTGTTTAACCATAAAGATGTTGTCCGAAGAAGAGGTAACCTTATTAATTTTTTTTCTTTTTCTTTTTCCACGCCCATTAAATTTTCTTAAAACATTATTATATAATAAAAACATTATATTACATATACATAGATGTAATTATATTAATTTAATAACCTATGTACATATCTTATTTCATAAAATAAGAAATGAAACTTATTGATCATGTGTATGGAAGACTACCACCTCATGAACCAATTTAATTCTCCTTCTCTCAGGTCCCTTGAAGGATAAAAAATGATTTATTTAAAAATTGTGTTCTATACTTATGATATTACCATACTTATTTAAATATTATATCATATATACCTTCTTAATTTCCATTTCTTAGGGGGATATGATAATGTAACTCGTGAGTACATTGGATTACAGCCTTATAAAGAAATGTGACCAGTTTTTAATTAAAATGTTATATATAATTTACCTTTATCTAATTCCATGTGTCAAGAGAGATGGAAACAACATTCATGGATCAGTACAACCTACCATCTTAATGAACAATGTAATATATTTTCTATCTCTAACTTTTATTGATTAATATAAATAAATATATATAATGAATATATAAAAATTTCATATTATTTTAAAATTAAGTATAGTATTTAAGCATGATCAATGAAAAAGGACCGAAATTACCTAACCAAAACATACCTGAAATACAATGAAAATATCACCTGAAAAAGTGCTCAAAAAATTGTAAATAAATGGGTGATAAAATAATATGAGTAAATAATAAATGGCATGATATATATAATTATGTTCTAAAATAGATTTATAGAAAACCTAAATTTATTATATATGAGGTTCAGACACATATGAATGAACACAATCTTGTGGTAAGGGTTTCTCATCTCACTTTTACTTCTCTAACACATATGTCATATTCACAACTTATTCCATTATACTATGTTTATAATAACCACTTTCATAATTTATATCATGAATGCATTTATATTAATGAAAATTAATGCTCCATTTTATGTTATTTATTTCACGTGCATTATGATTCAAATGTTACTGAAGTGGTAAGGATTTATTTCACAATATCAATATTATTAGAGATTGTTTATGTTTAAGTATTTATTGAGGAAATTATTTTTTATTTATATATTAATACAATAAACTTCATTATCCTATATTTATTTATTAATTATTCAAATAATAATACCATATTTCATCTCTTTCATACATTAAATGAGAGATAAAACTATTTTTTGAATAACTTACTTCATTTTTGTCTTCAGTCAAAGAACCATTATCTTCTAAAATCATGTTTACAAAAAGTATTCTCAAATTTTTTTTAATGTTATCTAAATTAGTTATTTAATAAATTGGTGCCAATTTTTGAATTTTTACAAAACTTTTTTTATGGAATCTTATTTTCATTTTAAAATGAAGTAATTTATACATATTTTACAACAGTGTGAAGTAATTGTTTTTTTAACATATATGAAATATATTGAATTTCATGAATTAATTACCATAGAATATCATAAAGATATTTTTATAGGATTCTAATGTTATTTTTAATGAAATTTATCTTCAATAATTTTTTTTATATTTTACATTTAAAAATTGATTTTCAAATTTCATAGTCTATTTCCATCAAGTGTGTTTTTAAGGATCTTTTCATGGAATCTCTATTCATCAACAACAACAACATTTTTTTTAATTAATATAAAATGGGTATATATTGTTATGAAAATATAACTATTATTCATATAGATAGATATTGATAATTTTGAAAGGGACGTACTATATTGATTCCATTCACCATATTAATCAAGATGGTTTATTATATACATTAGGGTAGGTATGATCATTTTGTATGTTAGTTTCTAGTATGAATGTTCTTATCGATTATATTTCATCCCATTAATATAATTAATTCATTGAATTAATAATGTGATATATGGGTCCAAGAGTTACATAACTCATTGATTCATCGGTAGGTCTCATGTGAAAAATCATTTTTGCAAATTAATTGGGGTTTTACCTATAGTTTTAAACTATCTTGTTAAAGAACGTGATGATCTGTCTTAGATCCCTAGAATTATAAATTTCCCTCATTATGATATTAGTTATTAAAGTCTATTATATTATAATATTAGTTATAATAACCATGGATATGTTTGAAGTTCATGTGAGTATTTATTATTCCATCAATGTTATGCTCGAGTTATTATTTAAATAAAATGTGTTTCAGTTATTTATATTTATATATTGGTAATTTTTATTTATTCCATATAGATTCCACTGTTCACACACCATTATTATGCATCTATGATCACCCTTTTGGAGGGTTTTATTTTCCACAGGATACCGTTATTTTTTTATGATTAATATAAATGGATATTCTAATGGGAATAATAGTTTTCATAATGAAAACACATTATGTATTTTATATTTCAAAATGTAATGTGAATTTCAATTATCTATATAGTTTACCAAGATTAATAAACTATTCGCTCATTTGAGATGTGATCACTTGTATCAAGTTTCAATGTAATAATGTAACCACTATCTCTAGGATACTAACTTTAGGTTCACTACAGTTGGTATCAAAGAATTTTTGGTATAAAAATTGGGAACTATATTTATTAAAACATTAATTATAGAAAAATAACTCTATATATTATATAAAAGAAAACTCTATGTATAGAATTACATATTATATTATTGTAAGGTATTGATTATGCAGGTTTCATAGAAATACATACCTCTTTGGATAATATATGTGGACTTGGTTTGGGCACATATGTATTTAGGGGTAATAACTACAAAAAAGGAATGTTAGGCTTGACTCGAGTATCACCCAGTACAAAACAACGGGCCTTAATGTGAACCCGAGATTACAATCCTAGGGGATATTCTAAGGTTAATTCACATTTTCTATACAAACCGTTATGAAGTATTTAATTTTTTTATTCTTTGTAATCATTCCAAAAGAAACCATGATTATGATTGTTAGATTTTCCCTGAATAAAATTATCAATTTATGAAATATGATTCATTACCATTTGGATTGTATACTGCATTTCGAAATGTGATGATGTATTCCCGTTTTTTGAACTTTTTATAAGTAAATCATAGGGAATGTAATGAGAACTATATCAATTCATGTACCCCATATAATAATTTACCTCAAATAGAATATAATGAAGTAGTAGTTAGAGCTACAGCTGTAACTGATCAAATTATATCTATATGGGGAACATACTTAGGCTATGAATAATAACCTTTTCTATATTAAGTATCTTGATGATACACCACATAGTGTAGGAAGGTTATACTTATTTATGCATTGAAATCCTCAATTATTTAGTGATTTTAAAAATCCATTTGTTACACAGTAATGGATATGTTCTATAGGGAAGATATTTATCTGTTTGGGCATCAATAAAGGGATAAAACTTTTCATTGTATTTTATCATATCTCATTAGATGAATATCAATGGCGGTTATCGATTAAAATCACCACAGATTAAAAACAATTAGAAAATATGGAATGAAATGATTCTAATGTAATCATCTTGGAAAATTATATTCCATGAATGAAATGAAAAGATATGGATATTTAATTCACAATTTTAATACAAAAGAATGATTAAAATGTTTATATGTGAGAAGATAAAATTATAATGATATACATCCATGATATGTACAGTACCCATAACCAAAAAATAAAGGACTACCATTTACTTAATGGGTTAAATCCAATTCATTGATGGGAACTTGTTTCCAGAACCTTCTCAACATGTGAGGACTTAATATCACATGCTTTAAAGACCGAGAAATAATTCTCAAAGTATTATGGATTTTAGGGAATGAAATAGAAGAATATGAATGATGATAAAAAAATATATTAGTGTAATAAAAAAAGAATTATTTTCCCACATGTGATAATTGTTGAAAGAAACACCATGATACTTTCTGAAATGGAATGATAATTTTATTTGTTTTTTAAAAGGAAATTATGCTCATTATTGAAATGAAAATAAAGAATATTACTATGTTCAAGGAGTAATAAAAAATTTTATGGGGAACTAAAAAAATAAATTAACAAATAATCAGGTGAATATACCCAATACTAAGTTAAGGGATTGAGTTAAAGCTTATTTTATTACTATAACTGAATTGGAATGTTTAATTAAATATTTATTTGGATTTGAAAATTATGTTGTACAAGTACTACATAAATTCTATTCTAGTTATAGGAGTAATAAAATTTATAAGTATTATATTGTAGTACCTTTTCATTAAATATTTGAGATAATGTGATAAATCTTTCTAATGAATAAGAAATGTGATTGAGTGGAATGCCAATATTTTTTGGAATTAACTTGATTGATGGGTGATAACTCTTAATATATACACGATTTTTTTTCATAATTATGATAAATAGATGTTCGTGGTGTAGTATTTTTTAACTTAAAATTGGTTATTGATTTACATTTTTTTCCCAGGATATCATAAATTGGGAATATAAAGAATATATGAAATAATCTATGAATATATAGAATATATTCAATAATCTTTGATCAAGGTAATCATATATTTTAAAAACGACATTAAAAGAAACCTTATATTTTTTTGGGAATGAAATTATAAAGGGATTTTGTAAATTTAGTGACCTACCTCTAAAATTATTGGGATTTGATTTTGGTTGGACATATTTTCGATTAGTCATGAAGTTAAAAAATAATGAATTGGATTATATTGATTTTTTTGTTACTATTTTGGTATTAATGGATAATTTATTATATTGGATAACTATTGTTCTGAATTTTTGTTTTGATAAAGAGAGAAACGATATGTTATCAATATTTTATGAATCTTATGATTGGTTTCATGTTAATGTTACTGACCGAGGCATGAAGAATTCATATTTTATACTCATATCTTGAAAAAATATATGGTTTTGAGGTAAATTATTAATTGGTGAATTTTTATTTTTCAACTTATTAGTTTTCTTTATTTTCATAGTATTAATGCTAAATGTACCTTACCACACTAGGGAAAGGATATTGAAACAAAAATTTCATAATATTATATTTATATTTGATGAATCAAATGGTATTCTTACTCATCAAAAAGTATGGTTTTGTGTCCATTCACTTTGATGTGTTTAATAATATCTGTCAATATCTATAGTTATTTATAGTTTTTTTCCAAGTCCACATCATCAATTCCCACCATTGTCCTCCCATTAAGAAACATAGTTTTATAATTATTCCATATGAAATTTTTACTTATCTTTATTTCTTACCATGAGGATGTTTTTTTGACACTTCTCATAAAGTGTTATTTTGAGAAGTATATTTTTAAATGTAAAATACTTGATTACTAAGATCAATATTAAATAGTAAATTAGAAATTTATTTATGTGGTAGGATGTAATAACATGATATTTTACAATAGGAACATCATGTTCAACAAAATATATTACATGAAACACCATGATTGTAAGATAATTTGACACCCTAAGACATTATGGTATATGTTTATTTTTGAGGAAATTAATTCTCTTAGATATATTATGATGAAAAAACATCCTGTTTAAATGAAAAATCATACTCTATTAAAATATTCTTATTTAAACATGACCATTATAACCTAGCCAGTATGTTATTGGGGATAAATAAAAATAACTGCATTATGAAAATCACATGGTTTAGGCATATATAAAAAAATTAATAGTTTTCTATGGATTCAAAAAATTAGAATAATTTGAAATAAAAAGAAATGTTTTCTAAATAACATTAGTATTCTAAAAGGTTGTTTTGTCATGATTTTTACATATAATTTAAAATTAATTTTTAATAATTTTTGGAATTTTTTTTTGAAAAAATAAACATAATTTTTGAAATCTATATTTCAAAATATTCATTTTTTAAATTTTGTAAAAAATTCAAAAAAGATAAATTTTTGATGAATAATGAAAAATAATGATTTTTATTTTAAATAGCATTTAAAAAAATATTTACATAAATAAATTATTTTTAAAATTTGATTCAATGTAATATTAGTTTAGTTATATAAAAATTTAACTATTTTAGTTTACTCTAATCAATTTCATAATGGTGTATATGATAAGATCACTCATTTGTACGGGAGACTACAACCTCATGAAGTAATGTGAATTATTTTTCACTGACTAATTACATGGAATATAATAAGTATAAATTTAATTAATATATGGGATATATAAAAAGTAATAATTACTCTATAGAAGGTGATATATTATTTACCTTCCTTTGATTCCATCTATTAAGAAAAATGGAAACAATATTATGTGTTTGTATAGCATACCGTCTCCTTGAACGGTGTAATAAATTTTGTATGTATAAAATTTATAAATTATTGAAAATAAATATATAATGAATATATAGGATATTTATATAATTTTAAAAATTATGGAAATTATTTAACTGTTATATAGTTAAAATAAAAAAAATTAACAAACCAAAACAAACCTAAAAATCAAAGCAATTTTCACAAAGAACAATTATTTAAATAAATAATTTATAATGAATGGGTGATAAAAGATTATAAGTAAAAAATATATGTTTTAATATATATGATTATAATTTTATAAATGATTTATTAATAGATGATATTAATTATAAAGGATGTTTAGACGCATACTAAGAAAGTCATACCTGAGGATATGGGTTCTCATCTTAATTATACTTCTATGAGACATATGCCACATTCACAACTGATTCCATTATTTATTGTGTATAATAACCATTTTGATATGTTATATCATGAATCTATTTATCTTAATTTTATATAATTTTTAATTCAATTCTATTAATTTCATGGGTCTTATTATTAAAAATTTACCATTGTTTTATGGGTTTATCTCATAGTCCCATCGTTATTTGGGATTGTTTATGTTTAATTAAACCATAGAGGAAATATTTTATATTTATATCATAAAAAATTATATTTACATATCCAATGTTTATTGATTACCTTTACATATAATAGTACAATTTTTACTCTTTTGGTACTTAATTTTTTTGGGAAAAATGATTTTATGAAAATATGACTTTATTTCACTTTTAGATCAAAAATTAGTTTTCCTCCAAAACCATGATTTATAAAAATGTTTTCTTGTAACGACCCATCCTCGGGGCCCGTGCCGTAACTACCCCAAGCCCGCCTTCCATAGGCCAAGGGCTGGCGACTAGCACCAAGGCGTAAATCCCGGTAAAAAGGGAAGACATTGCCTTTGTAAAGTAAACAAGCACCACAGAGTAAGCAAGCCGAAAGGTAAACACTAAGTAAAAACAGAGTACAACTAAAAGTGCGGAAAAGTAAATGGGTCAGTATACAAACCCAAACTAAAAGTAAAGTACAACTCGAAAGGGAAAACAACAACTATAAAGTAAAAGCCGCTACACCGAGTTGTTCATTGGAAATCCCACCTGAAGGGTGGGTACAGATAGCTCCACTGCTCCTCGGGTTCCGCTGTCCGCTCTGAGAATGTCCCGCCCAGTGGTCCACCTCCAGGTACCGTCCTGCTCTGTGAGCCTCAACCACGATCATCATTGTTCATCGTTTTCAACCAACACAACGTAGTGCGGGCATAGCCCGTGCAGGGGTGAGTATATGCTACTCAGTAAGGACCCCGAGACCCCTGAAGGTCTCCCAAAATCCACAAAGGATAACCAAAAAAGAAAGTTACAATCACGAAGTAACAAACGACACTGCTTAGGTATATTCCCATTCATATACCTAAGTCATCAATTCCAATACTCTCCAACCTCTGAGCCCAAGTATAACTCAGTCCACACAGGAAATTATACGTATTCCACATAGGAAAGCAAAACGTAATCCACAAAGGATAGCACAATAGAATCCACACAGGATGGTAAACAGGATTCAGCTCACACAGGTATACATCTTCTAAGACGATGGAGATGATCACTGATCCATCTAAGTCATCGGACCCACAAAGGATCGATAGGTACTAACCCCCGCAAAGACCCACACAGGATCAGACCCACAAAGGATCTGTAGGCGCTGGTTCACACAGGACCGTTGAGCGCTGACCCACACAGGATTGGACCCACACATGATCGGTAGCCCTGATCTACACAGGATCGCTGAGTGCTGTAGTCGTCGTCGTCGAATCCACTGAGGATCTCTACACAGTCGTCGTCGCAGTCACAGTAGCAGTTGCAGCCAGCTCTAGGGTTCCCGCACACAGCAAACTCGTTCGGGATGGTTCGCTACACGAGCCGAGAGGCTGATACATCAACTGTCACATAGTCCAGAATTGATGTATCCAAAAGTTCCATATCGTCAACAGGAACTCAACGCAACAGACGGCGCGTCAATCGGACGCCCGGTCTGAGAGTTATTGGCATTTTCATTCCAGGGGCCCGGTTGGTTTTTAAGGCAAAACCAACCCGAACGTACTCCACCTGCGTCCAAACCTCGGGCGGAGTATGCCAAAAGATCCGTCTCACTAAGAGGAACTCAACAAAGCTGACGAAACGTCAATCGGACGTCCGTATCTCAAGATATGAGCGTTTCCGCTCCGAGGGACCGGTTGGTTTCGTGTACGAACCAACCCGGCCGAACTCAAAGTAATCCGAAACCTTGAGTGGGATATACCAAAACGACCGTCTCCATCCAAGGATCGCTTAGCCGCTAACGGCGCGTCGTTTGGAGGTCCGTAGCCCGAGATATGGGCATTTGAACCTAAGAAGTTCGGTATCGGGGGTGTCGGGCCCGGGCCTACCCGGCCCGAGACCCCCCCGACTGGCCCGAACCGGGTCGACCCGCCCCGGACAGAGTTGGCCCGGCCCGGCACGGCGCGGCGCGGCCCGGCCCGGCGCGGCCCTGCCCGCCCCGGCGCGGCGCGGCCCGGCGCGGCGCGGCCCGGCGCGGCGCGGCCCGGCTGGGCTCGGCCCGGCCAGGACGACCGGCCAGGCGCTGGTCCGGCTGGGGGCAGCGCGCCCAGCACACTGCCAGCTCAGCTTCGGCCGAGCTGATTGAAAAAAAAACGGGGGGGGGGGGGGGGGGGGCGCCTAC
Organism: Viscum album; assembly: GCA_963277665.1. Classification (NCBI taxonomy): domain Eukaryota; kingdom Viridiplantae; phylum Streptophyta; class Magnoliopsida; order Santalales; family Viscaceae; genus Viscum; species Viscum album. The sequence goes on along the minus strand of OY728137.1, from coordinate 786,118,437 downwards.
CCCCCTTGCGTAACCGCGCCCCCCCTCATTATGGGGGGTCGTTCAACTGCCGGGGGAATTTAATTCCCCCGGGTTTCTTCTTTCTGGCCGGCCCGACTTGGCCGGCCGGCTCCTCCTCAACGGGACCGGCAGTGGCCGGTCCCTTTCCGGCTCTGACACCGGCGTCCCGGTTGGCCGCCGGTCACCTTGTTCCGCCGCGGCCCGGAACCGGCCGCAACCTTTATCATCCTGCGCGGTGTGACGACACCGCGCCCCTCCGCCGCGGCCCCGTTCCGGCCGCGGCGTCCTCGGTTTCCTTCGACGTCGCGTCCTTGAATTCCTTTCCACGGCGCGGCACGACGGTGCCGCGCCAATGTTCCGCATGAATCCGTGTGGTGCGACGAAACCACGCTCCCTCGTACCAACCACAAAGAAAACATTTAAGAAAATAAGGAGGAGGGTGGGCCGTGTTTGTGCGGACTGGCCCCCTCGCATTATTCGATAACAATTAGTCGAAAACCACGAAATTCGACATGCTAGAATCAAGAACAGAAATAATTCAAAATAAAACCCCTACCTCGGTTTCAAGAGCGGAGCACGTCAACGAGCCGCCGAAGACAAGCGTCACGGAGGTCGGGTCTCGCGGTAATTGTACATCGATTCCGTTGACGTCGAGGTGCGTCCGAAGAGGTAACGTCGTTGGAGAAGCTTCGTAAGCTGACGGAGAAATCCGGAAGAGGAAGCGCCGTCTCCTTTCGTTGACACGGGAAGAAGATCGAAAGAAGCGGCGTCGTCGATCTTCGGAAACACACCGGCTGCGAAGAAGAGAAGAGACGACACGTCTTTCTCTTCTTATGGTGACAACGTTCTTCGTCGGAGCCTAAGTGTTCTTCGTGTTCTTTGTAAAGGTTGAAGAAGATGAAGAAAGCTTCCCAAATCCTCTCAAGGTGGAAAGAGAAAACTAACCAAAATAAAATAAGTCTATGCCTTATTTTATTTACACAACATCACCTCTTTGAAAATCGAAAGTTTTAAAATAAATCACTCATCTCAATTAATAACTCAAGTTGTCAAAATTAAAAAGAAGAGGAGTTATTGGGAGTTTAAAGGGGAGTTGAAGAGTTAGGGTTCGTGTGGGGCCCACCACACTTAATCCTCTCAAGGGAGGTTAAGTGGATGTGGGTCCCACCTCTAACTCCCTTTGGGAGGATATAACCAACATGGTTTAAAATAAATTGTGTTCCACAATTTATTTAACTACATCCATCTTTCCCCAAAACTAACTCTCAACCCGCATAAAACGCAACCTCGGAAATGGTCTCCTTAAGCGAAAATCGGCGCTGCGAGTTCATCGGTGCCCTCAGAATTCGATTCCGGGCGCTGGTTCAAAAGTTAGAAAAACCCCTGCTCGTTCGTTCACTGAACGTACCCGAGCCAAACTTCGGAAATTGATTCCGGGCACACCGGGCCTCAGAATCAGGTTCCGTCAGAAACCGCGCTCTTGTAAAATTTCAAAGAAAATTGAGAAAAAATTTCCCATGAATTTTACGGGTCTTTAAATTTCCATTTTTTGAACCTTATGAAAAATAGATATTAAATAAATATTACCTATTTTTTTTTACTTTTTAAAAAATTGTTTAAAAATAATCTATTTTCCACTGTCTGAACAAGTTATATTTTTCTTGTTTGACAAAAGTATGAAAGGATTGTTTTTTAAATTATATGACATGCATGGAATTTTCAAAAATTATGGTCACTAAAAGATTTAAATCATATTTTAAAATTGTCTTTTGTTATTTTATAATAAAATAATTTTCATTTTTTTAAATATTAGTTTTAAAATTTTATTTTCAGTGTTCAGTGTTTATTTTAATCAATGATGTTTTAATGGATATTTTAATTAAAATTCAATTAATAAATGAAAAAACCCATTATTCTTCTTATCATCCAATAGGTATATATTGGAAAAACCCATACTTATTATTTATCCTAATTTTTTATTCTAAATTTTTTTGTTTATTTACTATTTTGATATCAATTACTATATTACAGTAGATAGTTTATGATTATTGATTAGGGTATGTACTAGATTTTCATTTGTTAGATTTTTCAATAAGAATGGTAATGGTGATTATTTTTAAACAATTTCACTTAAATAATGAATTGGAAGTATTATGTTATTGGTGGAGCCCATAATTAAAAAAACCCTCGATGCATCGGTAGGGATAATGATACAGATAAGTTGGCCAAATTAAATGGGGTTTTAGACATATTTTTAAATTTTATTGTAAATTTCCTTCACTATATGTTTTAATTTTATGACATTATGCATTACCACATTATGATATTAGGATTTAATATTTATAAGATTATTCAGTTATTTAAAATATCCATGAATAAGTTTCAATCTCATGTGATTATTTATATTGATTTATTTGATCATTACTTATTCCATTTATATTACGCTAAAGTTATTGTTTAATTTTAATTTGGTCCAATTATTTACCTTTTTAAATTTATTATGCTTATTAATTCAGCATATCATTAATTTTATAGGTACCCATACTTATCATCTGATCTCACCCCTTTCTTATTTTTATTTTCACCAGTATATCAGGATGTGGTTTATGATTTATATGTGGGGATAATATAAGGGGAATAATGGAACTATCTAATAGAACATATATTTTATTTTATATTTTAAAATTTAATATTATTTTCAAGCATGTATAAAATTTATCAAGTATAAAAAAGTATTTAATCCTTTGGGTTTTGATTGCCTGTATTGAGTTCTAATGTAAAAAAGTAACCATCACATCTATGATACTAGGTATGGGGTCTTTATATTAATTAAAGATAAAATCATAATGTTAATGTGGGTAAAGGCATTCTCAATTATTGATGTACCTTATTTGATCTTGCTTTAATAAATTATTTTCTACATAGAAAGGTTTCTCAAAATATTGATTCCTATCATCAAGAAATAGATATTAAATTAGTAAATACAAATCATAATTCTACGATGATCACATATCAAGTCTATAATTACTTAAGGAGTTTTTTTTGTAATTTTAACCCTAAATATTATGTTATTATAACTCATGTGGAATTTTATGATATTTTAGGCATGAACAGTTTTTCTTTATATAATTATCATATCAATTATTGATATAAGATTCATGACATCTTAGAGGTATGACCCTTTTAAAATTTTGTTTTAAATCTATTTTTTTGTTTAATAAAGTGTTTTTAGGAGTTTTAGGGGTCTCTAGGATGTTCTAGGAGAGTATAACATGATACATGTGAGAAACTGGACTAGCCTATGAAAGGAACAAAGTGGGAACTCGACTGGGACACTACAAAGTAAATAGTATGAGGTGCATGCCAAATTGTGTAATTTTGGACAATGGAATTTCTCAAAGTTTTTACAATGTTTGAAAACCATGTTGGTATCCATATGAAATCGTGCAACCTAACCTTCCTTTCACAGTATCATGTCCACAATTTGGGAATGGTTTGTCAAACTGACGGGTAAACTGTGCACAATGGGAAAAATTGGGAAAATTACAAAATTTACATTATGGGATTTAAGAACCTCACCCAATTATCTTACCATTTATCCTCCTAAAAGCCATAATGATGAACCATAGTGACCAAATATTCCAATATGTCATTCTTATTCGATTCTAAGCTGTTTGGAGCACCGTCGGTTGCAGGTCAATGATTTGGGTTAGTCTAACCCCTCTCCAGCTTCTCTTTTTGGGTATAACGTTACATATTTCACTTATCTCCATCAAAAGATATAGAACACTATTTTTTATTAATATCTTGTTTTAGTCATAAAAGTGTGGATTAATTAGTATATAAGGCTTCAATTATGAGTGAATTCATCAATGGATTCCAGGTAGGTGGTTAATAAGCTATATCCTATGTGTTTTATATTGATTTGTGCGTGAAAAGTTGTGTTCTTATTTTCCATTTTTTTGTTATTAGTTTTGTTAGTGAGATTTGATTTTATGGGTGTAGAAATAAAAAAACAACCTCTCCTGATCCCAATAGAAGGCACGGTGTATGACATGACCAATTTAGGACTGCCCATGTGGTGCACTGACCTTCCTGAACATGGTTCATAGAAATGTTGAGTATTAAAAAGACTCGTGATTATGTAGATAACATGATAATAATGTTCATTTGATTTTATGATGAATAATAATGTAATATGGGTAGTTTTTCCTAGATGTGGGTAATAAACAATTGAATGCAAGGCTTGAAATGAAATAGTCTAAATGATTTTTTTGGTAATGTACTAAAATAAGTGTGATTTGTACTTGAAATGAAAAGGTGGTATACTAAATAGAAAATTATAAATGTGTTAAATAAATTAACATATGGAAATGGTTTTATATGTTAATTAAGTTAACATAGAGAAATTAGTGAATATACTTAGTGAGTTAGGCATAATAATAGAAATTAGGATAAATGGATATGTAATGTAAATGGTAAATGTGTTAATTGGTTATGGCATATTGTTAATTATCATGATTGGTTTTTAAGGATTTTTATTTCTATTGGAATCGATTATGTTTATTTATGGTATTGTATATGTGTTTTTAATAGACAAATAATAATGTTCTCAGGGATTGGTAGAGTGGGATATTGACATGTGGATCTATACCCATTTCTTGAGTTAGGTTGTGGCTCCAATGTCCACCCCAAAATGCACAGATTCGGGAAAGGGAGAGTGTTATATTCCTATAATGGTTTAATTTGATGATACCACCTAAACCGAGGCTTCAAGGTGAGTGTTCTATATATGTGATGATGTTATTACCCCTAGTGAGATAAGGAACTTGAATTATTTCCCCTATGCATTGAGATGATGAAAATGAAAAACCCATTAATGACATGATAATCGTGAACTAAGTAATTAAGTGGGTATATGTATTGAAATTGGGAATAATTATAGGAATTTATTAAGTGAACTTATTAACTAATAGAACTGACCTTATCCTTATTTTCCATGTTTTTTCATAGCTTTTACATGAACTATATATTGACTGGACATTTTATAGATACCGTCGGTGGTAGCTTACTGAGCTGTACTCACACCTTGCTTGATTTGTCATTGGGTGACTAAGAAGACTTCCTGCTTTCAAATTAGGATAATGGAAAGTGACCTATGAAAGAGATATGAGTTGGGAATGTGACATGCATGGATGTGGTTTCGGAATTGGAGTGAAGATTATTTTGGGGATTCTTCTATTTGAATTTATTTTGTGTTTTGTTAACTTTTGAACTATTTCGCATGAAATAACAAGATTTTTGTGGTTTGTGGTTTGTATCATGTTTTGGGAGATTTTATTTATGCATATATATTGGTTATTACTATTTGTTTCCTCTATTTATGCTTTATATCTACTGTTGATGACTTTGGTAATGATGGTATAGTCTCCCCACATGGCTCCTCTAGACCCTTGCTACTAGTCTACATCATTTGATGCATGGGGAGTCATGATTAAGGTCATGTAGAGACTCAAATGGGTGGGCTGTTTCATGGATTCTTAGATGGGGAAATTATAGAGTCATGTTAGAGTTTTCTTTTTTCTGACTTACAATTTAGCAATGGTAGATATAATATTTGTAAAGTTCTAGGCCTTGGTAATGAGCTCGTGCTTGAGAATATCTAACCCATGTTTGATGGGGGACCCAAATTCTCTATGGTGGGAATCATTTTTCTTCTTGAGCATTATTACATTTGGTGATATTTCACCATTGGTTGATGGAATTGTTATGTATTGGGTCCAATTTTTGATATTTTTAATATAAACATGATATCATAAGGATTTGCTTTCATGTGTAATTTTAGGAACCTATTCATTTAAGTTGAATTCATCATAATGGGACCACATTGGATGGGTGTGTGGGGTATTAAAGGTATAATGCATTACACTTCATTGAAAACATGAAGAAAATGATTTCTAATGAAATGATGCCAATGGAAAAAAGTAAATAAAATTTTGAGTATTAGTTAATGAATGGAGTCTAATATTGATCTAACTAAGTTGGAATGTGTAATGTAAAAAGTTATGAAATGGAAAATAATCCCCTAGAAAAAAAGGTTAACATTTTATGTATGCCAATAGTTGTGAAAATGTGCCTCAAATTAGTCTTGTGCCCATGTGGGTTAGTTATCCTTTTCTAGACATAACCCATGGTAGGGCTGTTCAAGGGCAGTGTTTTTAATGTGTTTAGGAATTTTTTTATAGTGTTTATGAAATGAGTGTCTATGGATATTATAGAGACAAATTTATGAAATATGTTAAAGTTATATGTTATGTTTTTTGAATCTTGTGTTTGTCTTGTAAAGAAATTCCACTACGACATCGAGAGACAGTTTAGTGACATGAATATGTTTTCGAGAACACTCCTAAAATTGTGGATAAATATAATGTGGGGATCCATTGATATATATATGATTAGTTCCATGAGAATATTCCTTGATTTATAAAACTTATGGAATGGGACCCAGGGAAGGTAGTTCTGTGAATGTTTGAGTTGACATGGGTGTTTTAGCTACAACACCCTCCAACCTTTACTCCAGAGGGTGATCTATAGGAAGTTGAGTTCAGGATTAATTCCATCTAGAAGATTACTGGACATTTAGAGACTTTTATAGGGAAGAGGTTTATGTTTGAAAATTATATTTTGAGAGGTATAGCAGAGCATTGGGGGGACATCATGGTTTAGAGTGAATGGGATGAAGAGATATTATAGATAGATTTTTAGGAAAATTATATGGATAGTTTCAATCTAGAGACCATGATGCAATAAAATGACATAGTTTTTATGAGTTTTACCTATGGGGAAATGTTGTTAATTGATTATTATAGTTGTTTCACTGATCTGCGATGCTTCATTCCAGCATTGGTCGGAGATAAAGAAGCTATGGTGGAATAATTATAGGATGGGATAAGATAATAGATTACGTATTGAGAAAATATATTCCACTTAAAATTTTGTGGAAGTAGTGGATCAAGCACTTATCTCATATGGGAACATGATGGGGGCCTCATGTTGTAGACATATGGTTCATGTTACTTGAGTAAGTGGTGAAACTTACAAGGGTAGGAATCATCATTATGTGAGTTTCCATTAGGGTGGAAGGGTGTAAAATATTAAAAATAAAGGGGAAGAATTTCTGGGTGGATATCATGTGTTCTTTTATCAGTGTGACCTTATGGGGCACATACAAAATCAATGTCCTTAACCACCGGTTGAGTATTTATCATGTATCAAGATGGAGGACCTGAAAAGGTTCTAAATAACCCTTCATAGTTGGTCGTCGATGAATGTTAGAGGTAGTTACCCAGTGAGGGAAGGGGGTCACTCAGCCCCTATCAAGATGGTAGTTGGAGTTCCACGGGTCATAATGGTCAAGTACATGGATATGTCACCCTAGGGTGAGAGTATATATTTCAATAGGGTAGTGTAGTTCCAGGCACTCAATCCATAGCTCTAGTCATAAGGGCAGTACAACTTGATGTAGTTTAGTATATAGTTGGTGGTGGCTAGGTTGGTCCATCTATAGTTTGAGGTACGATTCCTGTAGATTCTACCTTTTAAAGTGTGTTATTTGACAGATATTCCACACACTCGTTTATTTTTTTAGTTTGTGGATTTTTTGGGTTTAAATGTAGAACACGTGTGTGAGATTTTGTCGATTGATACTCTATTGGGGGCACAAGCGGAGGATGTAAGACAATATAAAGTTTGTTCTCTAGAATTTCTTGGGTAACTTTTTTTTGTGGGACTTTTTTATCCTTAAAATATCATATTTTGACCTAATTATGGGTATGGATTAGCTGGAAACATTTCCGGCCTGAATTTTCTGTTACCTTCAAAGATAAACTTTCAGCTATCTTGAGGGAAACATATGTCTACCACGGTGAATGGGATGTTTGAGTTGGCCATCAATGGGTATTTTTATATCTAATGGATTAAATCATAGCCCAAGTGTCTTTTCTCTCACTTGATGAAGGGGGAGTGGAGCATATTTTCTTTCCAACTATTGTGGATCAGTTTCAGGATATATTTTTAGAGGATTTCATAGACCTAACTCTTTAGAGGTATGTGGAGTTCATGATAGGGTTCCTGTTATGTATAAAACTAGCTTCCCTTACACTATACCGAATGGAACCGGAAGAACTATAATAAATTAAGGTTTGTTTTGAGGAGTTTGATCGTAAAGGGTTCATTCTTCCATGTATGTATCCTTGTGGATCTCTTGTGTTATTTTCCAAAAAAATTAATAGATTGTTATTTTTGTGTGTTGACTATAAAAGGTTAAATTAGATGATGGTTATGAAAAGATACGCTCTTACCTAAATTGATAATCACGTTGACCAGCTGATAGGTCCATCAGTGTTTTCCAAAATTGATTTGAGGTCTGGGTATCATCATATGAGTGTGAGACTTTCTAACATACTGAGCGAAACGTTCAGGAGAGAGTAAAAGTTTAATGAGTTTGTGGTGATATTGTTTGGGATGACCAAATCATCAAAAATGTTCATCGATTTAATCAACCCAATATTTCACCCCCATCTAGATCATTTCATAGATTTCTTCATTGATGACATCATGGTGTTATCTAAAACTCATGTAGATCATGCCAAACAACTTGGAAATATCTCGGGTATAATGAGAGTGAACATGATTTATTCCATGTTATCCAAATGTAAATTGTTGATTTATGATTTCATTTATGGGGTCACATCATCTATGAGAAAATCATGTTAGTGGATATAGAAAAAGTGGTGGTTGTTGTGTCTTGGGAGTAGCCCAAGAATGTTTCAAATGATCGAATTTTTCTGGTTTAAGGAAGTTATTACCGAAGGTTCATTAAATATTTTTCCCATTTGGAAGAACCAATATCATGTTTCACTTTAATGGAAATAATAATTATTGGTCTGAGTCATGTGAGAATTATTTTCAAGATTTAAGGAAATATTTGATGACTGCACCGATCCTTATTTTACTTGATCTAGGTTAGAATTACACATTGTTCTGTGACACATCCAGGAGTGGGCTCGAGTTTGTGTTGATGATAGAAGATCAGGTTGTAGGTTGTGGATCAACTATGTTAACGAATTATGAATGGAATTACCCTAATCGTGATGTTGAGTTGGTCATGTTGGTGTCTTCTTTGAAGTGTTGGAGGAAACACTTTCTTGGAGAGTGATTCATAGTGTTTACTGATCATAAAAGTCTTGAGTAAATATCTCTTAATGTGATTTGACCAATAGGTAGTGATGATGGTTTGAATACATGTAGTATTTTTAACTTCAATTTAATTTACACACTATGAAAAGGAAATGGTGTTGTGGATGACCTAAATCGAAAGACTCGGAGTAATATGGTTCAAGAATCCAAAACTGAGTGGAGAGTGATGACCTTATTTGATGGTTTACACCTGGAGGTTCATGATTAGAATTCTAAAATGACCCTAAAATCAATAGTAGTTGATTATTCACTCTTGAACTAGGTTAATGAGAGTCATCTTGAGGATATGGAGTGTTTGTCTATGAAGGAAATTCATAAATGTGGGATGTCATCACTTTGTTTGGTTGTTGGTACTAATTAGGGGTTTCATTTTCATGGATGTGTTTTGGTTCCAATGAGTTTGATAGAAGAGTAGATGCATGAGTATCATGTTTCAAATTTGGTGGTGAACCCTAGTTCTACTAAGTTATATTTTGGTCTTCGTAAATAGTTTTGGTGTCCTGGATTTAAGAAAGAGGTTGTGGGTTTCGTGGCACAATACCCCACCTCTCAATAGGTAAAGGACAAGAATTTTCACCTAGGTGGTTTGTTACAACCTTTTCACATTCTGGAATGGAATATATATTATGTAATGCTAGATTTTTAAATGGTCCTTTTAATGAAACCTCAAAATAATTATGTAATATAGGTGTTTTGGATCATCTAACAAAAGTGGATCATTCTTTTTTTATCCCAAAGACATTCACCTTGGAATAGTTGGGTGAGTTCTATTTTTTGGAGTTAGTGCTGTTTCACAGGGTACTGAGGACTATAGAATTAGATCAGGATCTTCTTTTCACACCATGCTTCTAGAATCAATTATAGAAAGAACTTGGTAACTAAGTGTTTTTGAGTACATATTTTCACCCAAAAATATATGAATAGTCAGAGCCTATGATTTAGTTGTTAGTGGACATTTTTAGATCTTGTGTCCTTTATTATGGTGGTTCGAGGGAAAAAAACATTCCACAGGTTGAGTTTTCCACAAAAATAGTTCTCAGGATACGATCTAGATGGCACTATTTGTGGCACTCCATGTAATTCCATGTAGATATCTGATGTTTTGGTTTGATGTGGGAGATTCTGAACTATTAAGAACAATTCCCATTCAGTAGACATCAGAAAAGGTTCATTTAATTTAGAAACATATTGAAAAAACTCATCGTAGGTAGAATCTATATATAGATCGATGTCGTAGACCCCTTGAGTTTGTGGTGGGTAATAGAGTGTTTCATTGGGGGTTACCATGGTTAGGTCATCATCATATTCGAAAGCATGGCAGGCTGGAACCAATGTATGTGATTCGATTAGGGGTTTTATAGAGGATCATATAGATGGATTACTAATTTTCTATTCCACAAGAGTATAGTGGAATGCACGATGTTTTTCATGTTTTGTATTTTTGTAAGTATCACCCTGATCCATCAAATGTGGCTAATGTTGTAGATTTTTTCTTGAGGTTGAGGCATCCTTTGAGGAGCATCTCGTTCGTATTATGGATTATAGAGAGAATGTCTTGTGGGGAAATGTTTTTCATTTAGACCATGTTCTATGGAAACATGGAAATGTCTTGGAAAAATCATCGGAGGGGGGTTAAATATGTGGGACCAGTGGCCCAATCTTTTTTCTTCAAAAGATTAGAGATTCTTTGGAATGCGACTTAAGGATGACCCATAATATGGGGTGGATGTTGTAAGATCCTAAATTTTTTGGATGTATATACTTGTTTAAATAATTGTTTAAATCCATTATTTGGGTTAATGGAGTGTTTCTAAAAAGTTTGTGATGCCTATGGGGTGTTTAGGGGGTTCATAATAAGAAATAATGGGGAAACCATGCCAACCTATACATGGTGTATAGTTGGCACATGGCTGGTGCATGGTTAAGTAAACTGTGTGAGGTGGAGTCCAAATTATTCAATTTTATACTATGGAAGATCATACGGTTGTCACAATGTTTGTAAAACGTGCGAGTCTCCCTAGGTAACCATGTGAACAAAATTTTCTTGTACATTTTCTTGCACACTTCTCGTTCATAGTTTGTTAAATATAGTGGGTAAACCGTGCGCCCCTATAAAAGAAAAAAATTACAAAATTTCCATTATGGGATTCATATACATCACCAAGATTTCCTCCCATTTATCTTCTTCTAAGACCTAGTGATGTTTCGTAGAGACCCACACATCCAAGAGGTGATTCTCCTTCCATCATAAGCTATTTGGAGCATCGTAGGGTTTGGATCGAAGCTCTGGGTGAGTCTAATACCTCTCTTTTTTCCCTTTTTGTGTTAGGGTCTGTGTGATTCTCTTATCTTTATACAAATCTATAAAACCCAATTTTTCCAATGAGAAATATGTTCAGTCTTCAATGGGAGGTTGAATCGAGATCTAAGGATTCAATTAGTAGGGCGTTTATCAATGGATTTGAGGTAGGTGGCCTACAAGCTATATCCCATGGGTTTTATATAGATTTTTGCAAGAAAAGTTTTGTTTTTTTTTCTTTTATTGTGTTATTCATTCCATTAATGATATTTGATAAAATGAGTGTTCATATGATAAATATAACCTCTCATGATCCCTATGGGATTCATGAAGGATGGATTAACAAATTTATTGCCACCCATGGGGTGCACTGACCTTCAGAAACATTGATAATAGAAATGTTGAGTCTGTAAAAGACGTGATTTTGCAGAACCCATGATTAAAATGTTAATTGGTTTTTGTGATGCATTATAATGGAATATGGGTAATTGTTCCTAGATATGGGTAATTTACAAGGAGTTTATTTTCTTGACATGAAAATGGTTGAATGAGGTTAGTGGTAGTGTACCAAAAGAAATTTGATTTGTACTTGAAATTCCTACGTGGGATAATGGATGGGTAATTCAATTTTTTTTAAAAAAATTAATATATGGAAGGGGTTGGATATATTAATTGGGTAAACTAAGGGGAATTAATTAATACAATTAGTGAGTTGGGAATAATAAATAGGGATGGGGTTAAATTGTAATGGAATGTAAATGGTAAATTTGTTAATGGGTTATGACATAATTTAAATTTCCATGACTGGTTGTTATAGATTGGGATTGATATTGGAATTGGTTATATTTGGTTTTGTTATAGTATATATGTGGTGAATGGAAAAAACCATTTTTAAATGTCTTGATAGAGTGTGGTATTAATATGATAATCTACACCCACGTGTTGAGTTAGAAAGAGGATCTAAATTCAACCCCAAAATTCATAGATTATAGATGGGGATAGAGTTCTATTCCCATAATGGTTGCATTTGATGAGACCTCTTTGATCGAGGTTTCATGGTGAGTGTGTAGTTTATGTGATGATGTGATTATCCCTACCAATATAGATAATTTTACTTAGTTCCCCTGTGTATTGAGTTGATGAAAGATCAAAAACAATTCATGACATGAAAAAATTAAACAATGTAATGAAATTGGTATATGTATGGAAATGGGGAATAATTCTAGGAATGACATAAGTGAAATTGTCAAATAATGGAACCAAACATTTCCTTATTTACATTTTCTTTTCTGAGCTCTTTCGTGAACAATATATTTACATGATATTTTTTAGACATCATTGGTGGTGGCCTATTGAGTTTTACTCACACATTGCTTGGTCCATCATTGTGTAACCTAGCAGAATTCATGCTTGATGTCCAAGATAAGGGAAAGGGCCCTATGATATGTAGTTGATTTTGGTATGGGATGTTCTTGGATGAGGTTCCTGACATGGAGTGTTTACCATATTGTGGATTCTGCAGTTTTTCCTTATTTTGGGATTTGTTCACTTTAGAACTATTTATAATGATATATCATGATTATTATTGGTTGTGGTTTATACCTAGTTTTGGGAGATATTAGTTATGCATATTTATTAGGTATTACACTTTTTTATGCTATTCATTCCTTTTACATACTCTCTATTACTCTTGTAAAGAGGGTATAGTATCCCCATGTGACACATCTAGACCCTCATTGTTAGTCGGAAACCTCTGTTGTATAGGGTGGAACACCTGAGGTCTTTTGGAGACTCATTATAGGGCACTGTTTAATGGCTTCTAATATGTGGATGTTATAGTTTAGGATGGTAACTTACATTAGATATTTTGCTCCAACCTATTATTACATATCATGGAGAGGATAAATCTGAATTTCTAATTATAATTATATATATTTCATGGTTAATGATTGAATGGAAGTAAATGAAGAAAAAACTCTTTGAGAATCTTGATAAGGGATTTATTAGGCCAATTATCTTACTTTGGAGGGTACCAATTATTTTTTTGATAAAAAATATTAATCTATGTGAATCAAGATTGATTATCAGGAACATAATAGGATCATGATAATGAACATGTATCATGTTCCCCATATTGATGATTTTTTGATCAATTACGAGGTTCCCAATACTCTTCAAAGATTTATCTTCAAACTAGATACTATTATGTAAGGGTATCAAGTGAGGAAATACTCAATACCACATTCCATTCGATGTATTGAGAATAAGAATTTATATATATTCTATTTGGCCTTACTAATCTTCCTACTCTATTCATGAATTTAAAAAATTTAGTTTTTAGACATTACCATGATCAATTTGAGATAGTTTCTATAGATAATATTATTATATATTTCATGAGAAATGATGATAATTAAGATCACTTTAGGATTGTACTAAATAAGATAAGAAAATATAAGTGTATGAAAAATTTACCCAGTGTGATTTTTTGGAATAGATTGTTTTTTTGTCATAAAATCTCAAGCAAGGGTACATTAGTGGATCCATCAATGACGGATGTTATTAAAAATTGGTCTAGGCCAAAAACTATGACTAATATCTATAGTTTTTATGAGTTTCATATAAATTATTGGAACATTGTGAAGGATTTACCATGGATATCTAATTAACTCACAATGTTATCTTTGAAGGGAGTTATGTTCCTTTGGACTAATAAATGTAAATAAAATTTCAAGGAAATTTAGAGAATATTGGTCATCAAAAATATGGTTACACTATTATTTATCAAAAATGGGTTTGATATTTTAAATGATACTTAAAAAATGGGGTTTGGGTGTGTTTATATGTAAAATTATATGGTGATAGTTTATACCTTATGTAAATTAATGGTTCATGAGTAAATTTAACCGACTCATGATTTGGATTTCATAGTGGTAATTTTTGAATTAAAATAATATATGAATTATATATAATGATTGAAACTTATCATAAATTAATATCACATATTTTTAGATGAATATTTAATACAATTCAAAAATGACCTCCTATGTACTATAATAGTTAGGTTCTTTAGAGACTAGAAACACAATATTATAATTTCAAGAATGATATTCACCAAGACCCAAAAAGATTTTATCACATATTACTACTATTAGGAATACCCTACCTAATATATTTTTCAAAACCCCGGGAAAGAAACATAAGAAAGTATGAGATCAAATTCTCAGTAAGGTTAAACAAAGGACATATTAATCTATGGTCATATGAAATTATAAGATAATAATAAGGGTATGTGAATATGAAAATAAATATAAAAGTCCTCATCCAACCTGTACTGGATCATAAACATGAGTCAAGGAATAAAAAAGTGTCATTTTTTAAAACTAGGTCCATAAGAGTGGGAAATAATTATAAATCAACCACGAACTATAACTAGATGACATAACATTTTGGCACAATTATAAATATTAAAAACATTTCATATGATTGGGATAAATAGTAAGACCATAATCATAGTGGATCAAGAATTATCACTCGTTTCCCATTGTGGATTAAGACCCAACTGTTACCATGGTTGATCAGGACTCACCTGTATCCCACAGTGGATAAATCCCATTGACATGTTTCCTATTGTTTTCTCGTGAGATATGAAGCTTTGTTCAATTCATTAGAGAGATATATGGGTCACACATGTCTCATAATCAAAACGATACATATGTGTTCCATAATATACTAAATTATTCATAATATCACTACATAATAACCAATTTTTGATCAATTCACAACAACATAGCCCATGAAAGATATCTGGGTTTCATAAACATTTTATGAACACAAACATTTTCCATCTAGGGAATGAATTATCATTGTATCATTCAATATTATCCCATGTTAGAAAAATATACAACAAATGATTTCATATTAGTTGAAAATTGTGTTTGAAATATCACATGGAACACATATTGAGGAAAATATTCTTTCAGCATTGGAAATAATATTTTTTAAAAATAATATATATTTCAATGTCATTATCTTATAAAATTTCCTTGGAAACAGATAAATGAAGTCTCAAAAATAATTTAAAACATATCATGAGGAAAATATCTACACAAATTTCATTTTTTTAAACATAAAAAATTATAAAAAAATATATTTTAAAATAACATATGAAAACTTATAACAAAATCTTCAAAGATAATAATGGTCTTGATGGTGGAAATCTTGTTCATGTGGTACATGTTAAAAAAAATATTACTTTAACATTATCATTAAAATCAAAATCGACCTTGATTTGAAAAATGACATGAAGATTAATTTTAAAATATTTTTTAAATATACAAAAAGTTAAAATTAACATTAAAAATTAATAAGGGAATAATAAAATAATATTGAAATATTTTCTATAAAACATGGATAAAATTAAAAATTCCTTTCAAAAAATTTGAGAAACAAATCCCCTTCCTAAAAAAATAATTTTCGAATATTGAGTAATCAAGAGAGGAAAATAAAAAAAAATAGTTATTATCAGTATATAAATATAATAGTATAAAATTCATGAGTTTCTTGAGAGATATATCAAAATATTTCAACATCAGAAGCCTAAATATAAATAGTACTTATAAATGATGAGATTGTGTAAAATATTCCTTGCGAATTTTTTAAATTGAATTATAATCCATATAAATGAATAACATAAAATTAATCTTATAATATCCTTAGAATAAGATATTTCATTTTATTATATGTCAATGGTGTTGTATATACACCTTATAAAATAACATTGGAGCATAACATAATGTATGCCCCTGTGAAAATCAATTGAGACAAAACCCCTTACCACATTAGTAACTTTGAAACCATAAACCACATGAAATGGATATAATAAAATAGATAATCAAATTGTCATTGTTTTTTGGATAACATTATAAATTTTATTCAGGGGAAGTATCTACACCACAGAAAAGAAAAACTTGGTGAATCTATTATGTGTCTCACAGAAAAGAAAAGTGAGATGAAAATCCCTTACCTTAAGTATTGAATGCTGTCATACACATTTAAATTTACTATATAATAAATATATGTTTATTATATATCTATTAAATAACAATGATTTAATATATCATACCAAATATTATTTATTTATGATATTTTATAACCCATTTTAAAACAATTCCTTGTTTAAATTGCATTTTGGGTAACAATTGTTTTTTCATGTATACATTGATTTTCATTGGATCCTCTTAAAATGATCTTGGTTCCAAAATCCTAATAATTGGAAATATTTTATAAAAATAAAATATATATAGAAATTTTTTATTTAAAGTAATCCACAAAAGTTATATATAAAAAATGATATACGATATTCATGGAGACGTTACACTGTACGTACGCAAGAACAATATTTCTATTTTCTTGAAAAATGAGCTGAAGGAAACCAAAATAATAAAAAATCATTATAGTGTCATTATTCTTTTACATATATCACATATATTTACTAAAGATATCCATATTACCTTCCATGCAAAACATTGGTGAAAAAAATCGCAACGCTTCGTGAGGCGGTAGTCTGCCGTACACATGAATAATGTTATCGAAGTCTCCATAGAATGGAAATTAAAATGGTATATGCGATAAAATAATTAAATATGTATAAATATGTTAACATAATATTATATATTAATTTAATATATACTAATTACCATCCATGAAAAACAAAAATGAAAAACAGATCACATCAGTTCACAAGGTAGTAGTCCACCGTACAAATTTGCAACATTCTTGTTTTCCAAAACATTGGGAGGTAAGGGATGTCTGTGGAATTATAATTTTAAAGGATTAATAATATAATAAATATAATATATAAAAATTTAATACACCATTAAATATTTGCATGAGAGTTTGTGATGGAAAGTGAATACATTATTACATGAGGTAGTAGTCTGCCATACACAAGAATGATTAATTTACATACCATTTGATGAATGATGATATGGATTTCTTTAATTAAATTAAAATAATTAAATATCATTTAATTTAATACTATTTAGTTTTTTATTATAATTATTTAATATTGTTTTTTTGGATTTTTAAGTGAAAAAAATAATGATTCTTGATTTAAAAAAATACCTCTTATTCAGAAAACCTTCTTAGGTATGTGACAACATGATTTTTAGGCTGAATTTATTGTTAAACTAGTGGATATATTTCATGGGGAGTTAGTTAAGTAAGATATTTGGAATGTTTATTCTGAGATAATGGGCATTAATGTTTTTAATATTAGAGGAGAGCGAGTGGCCTTGAATAAGTAATGTGACAGGTAGACATGAAATTTTTGAAATGATAAAAGTTTACTCATGTTTTCCACATGAAAAAGGGACCAAAATAAGATATTATAGAACCTCATAGATTATACGGTCGAAATATGTCTATAAAATGGGGTTTTTAAGTTTTTTTTGTTATTTTAGCCCTTATATTTTTATCATAACTCCATGTAACCCTGTTATAATGTTAATTGTGGTAAGTAATTTTCATTGTTTTTATTAATTTTTTTTTAAAATAATGTTGAAATTATTAGATAATATAAATTATTATTATTCATAATAATTAATTTATTTTTATAAATTCCATTCACAGAAGTGGAAAATTAAATTTTAAAATAAATTATAATGAGTCGATAAAAAAATATTATTTCCAAATAAAAATGTAACAAAAGTTTAATAAAATATTATATAAAATTAAATATTAAATTTATTAAAATGACATAAATTTTATTAATCGATTCATATTTGGACTTATTTTAATTTTAAAACATTCTTAAAATAATTTATATATACTTAAATTATTTAAATAAATGGGAAATTTAAAAAATAGCCAATATTTTTAACTATTCATCAAAAAATTTATATTTTATGAAAACAATAGAAAATTCAATAAAAAATAATTTTGAAAAGATAATTTGTAAAATGAATTATATTTTATGAAATATATTTTTCAAATATGTAAAAAATAATTTAAAAATATTTTTGAAAAATGGGAGAAGGTTATTTTTAGTAAAATATAGTTTTAAGATTAATATTGGACTTATTCTTATATCTTGTAGAGAAAACACATAAGATGAGTGGTAAAAATTTGAATGAATGTATAATATATAAATTTAATTAAAATAATTCACCATAATTTAATTGTATAATATATTAAGGAAAATTTTATGGGAAAATAAAAATATTTATTTAGAAATGTCATTCTTTTTTTAAATGGTTTTCATTTTCATTTTAAATTTATTCCTCACCAAAATAATTCATTATATATACATGAGCAACCGTATATTTTTATTGTTTATTTAGTCCTATTCATACCCTCTATTAAAAAATATCTTTGATAAATATCATATTAAATGATAATATTTTAATAGTATGTAGCATTTTATAAAACTCGATGTTGGGTGTAAAGAAATCTAACCTCAGTGTTTTTTATAACACAAGAAAAACTCACTTTAGTGTTTAAAAAAAATATTGATGAAATTTAAATTATTAGAAAAAAATTCCTAAAATATTAGGGTGTTACATTCTACCACCTTTATTAAATTTCATATTTACTATTTGATCTTGTGATCTGAAAATAAGGGTTTCTTATGTGAGAAACCCATTTTGTGAAACCCACACTGTAAAATTATTTACAAGAACATTATCTTGAAAATTTATAATTGTATGTCTAATTATCACATAGAATAACACATTAATTGTTTTTATGTAGGTTAAAAGGGGGGGGGGTGTAAAAACATAAACATAAAAGTGAAAACTAATACCCAAATACTGATAGGGAGTGATAGAAAAACTTGTTAGGATAAATTTAACAACAAAAAATCCATAAATATTTTATAGGTTAATGTACCATTAATTCATTATAAAAATAGGTAAATGTATAAAATTTTATTTCAATATCAATTTATTAAATTCTATGAATTTTAAAGAGAAGATATACATTCTTGATTGCACTATATTTTATAAGCACAATCTCAATATTTGTTTGATCCTTGATCAATTTCCACTTACTCTCTTACTCTGGGAGTTGAATTTATCTTGTCTGGTGATCTTATGAGATAATAATGTCAATAAAAGAATGATAACTCATTCCATTTATATTTATTTGTTAGTAAATAACAAAATTTCTAGTAGAGGATATCCTATATGTCTAAATATTCATATGTTGAAAAAATAAATTAATCTCTAAAACTTCATCCAAAGATCAAAATAACCCATTCCATAAATTTTTAACCTTATTAATAATCCAAAATTCAGAATTTATAAATAATGAAACTAAATTTCTCAAAATTAACATAACATTAATCCCCTAAATATTATAAAGAATCTAGAAATTGTAATATTTCAAAAATGTGTACACCATAGTTGTATATTTTCTTAAAACATGATAATGACATGGATTACCATAAAACCTAAATTAAAACATACATACTAAATAATTGATTGAATAAAACCAAAAATTATTTAGTAAATTCTGCAAATCCAAAAAAATTACCAACTCAATCAATAATAGCATAAACCACTATTTTCATAACTCATTATTTAGTTCCAAGGACATCAAGACTCTCAAATATACATTATTCATATCCATCGTATCTTTATCCCTACATCAGTATCTCAACATCAAAGAAATATTAAGGGTTATCTTCCGTTAATCATGTGTTATCCCTAAAATATATCTTTTATATTAAATAACTTTTTTAGGTTATCTGTACCATTCAACATATTCTTAAAAATCCTGGATGAATAACATATATAGAAAAATAATTATATAATTCGTAAGAACCGAATTCCAATCTATAAACACATAAATAATTATATATCATTCTTAAACCAATAACTATGCTTCATCCTATTATTACACAACACATCCTTCCTTTAATATGTCATTTCAGTCTCTTTATCATTAATAAAAACCCATTACTTATACCAACTTGCTAGTCCCATTATTCATATTTTTCCCTATGACCTTAATTTATGTAACTCTCATACTTTCCAAATTTATAACATTCAACCATTAATGAAGACATAGGGAATCAATTATTGTCATCCATTTCATTGAATAAAAAATTCATTTTTCTTCAGTAATATCTTTGTTTGTGTCCTTATTATACACATATAAAACATCTTCTCATTATTTTGAGGAATTACATATAGATTATATTCCCACATTATCTCTATATATGAAACTAAATCTTCTCTCCTCTATGGTCTCTCCTACCCAAACACTCAACGAACTCTTTCCTTGTCTTCTTTGATAAGATTTAGAGTTAGTTAGGTAACCATATGTTTATAATATATATTGATAATAGATTAGGAAGAACCATAATATCATTCTCTTTATTTATCACCCCTTATGATTTCTTATCGAAACATTCTCTATCATATTCAATGTTAACCAACTTCCTTCTAGTTCCCACTTTTAACTATATCAAAGATCGATAGTGTGAGCTACAATATTCCTAGAGAAAAATCACATAATCAAGAAAATCATTCATAGAATGTGTAAATACTAATTTTTTTTATTCTATGAAAAAATAGCTTTAAAATTGGTCATTAATAATAATTATCTTTTTAAATACTTTATGATGTTTTTTAAAGAGTTTGGGAAATTCCAAAAGAATTCCCCTAGAGTTTCAAACTATATGTGGTGGAAGTATCCTCATAATGAATCATGTATCAATCGATTCCAACTAAATTCACCCCTTTTATAGTTATTTCCCACAAGTAAATCAATGAAATATCCACATCAACTTTTAGTATCTAAATGGGGATATAATTACTTAGAATCCTCATTCCCTATCCTTGACCAAAATTCTAAAATATTTTCCTATACATATAATTATAATTTACATATCCTTATATATATCACTAGGTAAATCCCAATACATATCCTAATTCATATCCCTATGGGTCTCACAAATGTTTATCTAATTCTAATATCCAATGATTTACTAAAACTTTTCTATGATACCAACTATGAGAAGCTAGGATTTTCTCACATATGTATCCTGTCTTTTTAGAGGAATAGTCAATAAATTTCATAAACACACGCTCAAGGACCATTATTGTTTAGTATATTTGGACACTAGAAACATAATCATATTATTTCATGAGAGATATTAAACATCTATCACATTGATCTTTTCATATAGTACTCCTCTAAGTAACACCATACCTAAACTATTCTTCATAGACTGGGTAAGGAAAAAGAATTTTCTAGCTCATATTATCAGTAAGGAAAAACATTTAAGAAATAATTTTATATTCATATGAAATACTTACATAATAATAATAGTGTTTTTAAAATGAACATTACATTTGAAGATATTACATAAATTTTCATTGATCATAAACAAGAGTCGTGGTATAAAACATTATAATTTGAGAAAGCATGGGATATAATATTGAGAAATCATCATAAATAAATCATATACCGTTATACCTGTTCATAATAGTGTGGAATCATTGTCAATATAGTATACCATTTCTTCTATCAAGGATAACTACCAAGAACATCAACATAGTGGAATAAGAAACACTTGTTTCCCATAGTGAATCAAGATCAATGACTTATTTCCCATTTTTAACTCAGTATACATAAATATGAGTCATGGTATAAAACTTTATCATTTCAAAAAGAATGAGATATGAGATTGATAAAACATCATTAAAAATCATGAACCATTTTATCATTTCACAAAGTTTCTTGAAACAATCATCAATATAGTATACCATTTCATTTTTTCATGGTTAACTACGAAGACCACCACCATCATGGATCCAGACATACCAGCTATTTCCCATTATTGAATAGGATGCACCTTTTTTTCATAATGGATCATGAATAAAATGTTTCTAATTATGGTTGAAGATCATCTACTTGTTTTCCATTATTTTCTATTAAGATATAATGCTTTCCCAAATTAATTTTAGGGAGATTGATCCCCACATATCTAATGAGAACTGTACTTATGTGTTCGAAAATATCATAAAAATTTCATCATATCATCACTTCGAAACTCATATAAAAAAATGTGTTTCATAAAAATTTCATCAATTCATCATACCATAACACATGATAAATAAATATGATTTGTAAATATTTCATCAATATAAGTGTTAACTATACATAGAATAAATAAGGATTGTATAATGAAATGTTATCCCTAGTAAGTGATAAGTAACATCAAAGGATGTTGTCTTGCATGGAAAATGATTCAAAAATTTCACTTGGAGCATTTTTTTGTGTAAAATTGCAATTCCAATTATAAATCATTTTTTAAAACATGAAATGTTTACAAAGTAGTTTTATTTTAAAATAACTTGGGAAACTTTTAATGGAATTATTAATGTTAATTGGGAAATTGTTTTGATGAAAATATCCTTTCTACATTTATTTTTCTTAGCATCCATGTCATTTAAAATATCCATTTGAAACATATAAAGAATAATTTAAAGTAAATTAGGGTCAGGACTACATAAATATCATTCATGTTGTACAATTTAAAACAAATATTCCTTTCACATTTTTGGTAATGGCTAAACAGGACTAATTTTTAAGAAAGTCTTGGAGATTCATTCTAAAACATTTTTTTTAAAAGAATGGTAAACTTGAATTTAAAAAATATTTTATTAACATTAAAACATTTTTAGAAAACATGAATTTGGAAGAAAATGGGTTTTCCACCGATGAGTAAAATAAAGTCCCTTTTCTTAAAAATGTTATTTTTCGATCATGAGTATATAAATAGAGGAAAATTAAAGAAAAACGTGTATTCTTATTGAATAAATTTATTAGGAGAGATTTCATGAATTTTTTGAGAGATAGATCATAATATTTCTTCATCGAAATCATATACATAAAAAATCAGGAAAAACGATCATATTATATCTAGAAACCCTTACATTTTTTTTATAAAATTGAATTTTAATCCCCATGAAGGAATAAAATTAAGGGAAACTAATATTATCATGAGATAAAATAAATTCACTGTAATTTTTTAAATGTTTATCTATGTACACCTTGTAAAGGAAGATAGGTGGATAACATAATGTATGTCCCAAAGAAGGAAAATTGAGATCAAAATATTATTATGCATTGGTCACATTGAAACTATAAAACTAATTAAAGAGATATACTAAAGAGGATATGTAAATCCCCACAATTTCTAGGGTAAAAATCATAATATAAATTCCTGGTCATCATATACACCAAATAAAAGAAACATCTGGTGAATATGGCATATGTCTCATATAAAATAAAAGTGAGATGAAAATCCCATACTTTAAGTCACGACTTCCATCATACACATTTTAATATCCTTTATAATAAATATAAGTTTATTATACCTATATTAAATGACCAAAATTATATAAATCCTTCCATATATGATTTAATGATATCCTTTTTTTAACCATTCATTAACAATTCCATGCTAAAATCACATTTCAGGTTAAAAATTATTTGTTTTTCTTGTATATTTTGATTCATTATTTCCAATCCCATTATGGTGATCATGGTCCCATCATATAAAAAATGTTAAACATGATATATTTTTTATTTTTTATTTAAATACCAATGTAACATTTTATTATTAATAATCTCATTAATTTAATAGGAATTAATAATATATTATTTGTTGGTGAAAGTTTATTATTGGGAATAAAAACATATTTTTATAAAAAAAATAATTCATTATTAAAATGTGTTTTAAATTAATAAAAAATATTTATTTTGGTTTTATGTAATTTAAATGTATTTATTAATGAAAAATAAAAAAGTACTCAATCTTTTATGGTTATATTATTTTCAAAAATGGTTTTTATATTATTATGTGGATGAAAATTATTATCAATTTCTAAAAATATTCTATGTCTTTTTCGAATTGAACAAAATATTTTATATCATTTGATCAATACTAATCAATGATAATTTCTTAGTATTTCTCTAAAAATATTTCTTCCATCTTCAAATAGTGAAAATTCTAATTTTCATAAAACTTTTAAATTTTCAAGTAAATGTTCCATGATATTATGAAATTTATATTTAAATAGAAATTTATCTTTTAATTATAAATAATTTAATTAATTTAATAGGATTTAAAAATATAATATATTTTGGTAGAAGTTCATTTTTGGGATTAAATACCCATTTCCCTAAAAACTAATTTTATTGATACATTGTGTTTTTTACTTAATAAATTAAATTAATCTATATTTTCTAAGGAAATGTAAATATTTTATATACGGTATAAATTTTTTGAATTTATTTAATGGGTTTTTAAGGCATGTGATGGAAGTAAATTTGGCTTTATTGTTAAAATTATTTTGTTCTAAAATAAGTTTCTGTTGAGGATTTTGCGCATTTTTAAAATTACAATTTTCCACTCACAGAAATTGAATATCATAAACTATCTACCACATATATCTAATACATATTTTAAAGATATTTTAAACCATATATTATCCTACCTTATATTTTGTGTCTATTTTGGGAAACATTTCCATGAATGTGACATTATATCATCAGAACCTTCTATGAAATTTTATGTATGTCTCTTCTATCGCTTATAATAGGGAACAACGTATCCTCCCTTATTCGCACAATTTGAGCATTATAGCTCATAAAATCCATAATTTTTTTCCTGAGAATATTTACCT
Source organism: Viscum album (assembly GCA_963277665.1). Lineage (NCBI taxonomy): Eukaryota > Viridiplantae > Streptophyta > Magnoliopsida > Santalales > Viscaceae > Viscum > Viscum album. Next base: position 786,093,177 of record OY728137.1, on the reverse strand, counting down.
ACACCCTTTATCTTATTTTCTTCTTATATGACCAATTTTTCATATCTTAATGAATAGTTTAACGGAGGTATCTCAAAGAAGATGTATAAATTTTAACCAAGCTCTTTAAATTTTATTTCATCTTCTGCTTCCTCTATAATATTTGAATAACTAAAATAAATGTTAATAAATTATATTCATAAAAATGATATGTTATTATTATGTTTTAATAACCATTTAACACCTATTATATATATAATGGGAGTTGAAATTATCACTCATGTGTATGTTTGGATTACCATATCCACATAGCGATACAACTCATTATCCACCCCCATAATTCATCGTTATTTATTATATTAGATTTAATGATCATATATGATATTTATGATATAAAATTTATTCTGAAAAAATTAATTATACAATACCTTTATATCATTCAATGCATTGAAATGTTGAAACATCACTTATTAGTACATATACATTACTGTCTCTGTGAAGTGATGTAATTCATTTTTCATCTCTAATTTATATTAATGTTCTTTAATTTGTATAAATATTATATATATTATATTTATATCATTACTATCATTATAGACAAGAAGGAATCCTTGTCGAAGTGGAAGGAGAAAAACTACCATACAAAAACATACATGAAAAAAAGTAGTTAACACCTAAATTATTGATGATATTGAAATATTAATAATAAAAGAGTTACAATATGTAATTACTAAACCTTGTATATAAATAACCAGTATTTTATTCCCTTTCTAATCAATTAATACCTTATCTGGTAAGGTAGATATTTAAAAAACAATCACAAATTTGGTTTTATAAAAACCATTTTTAAACCATTGTATGTTATATTCTGATTTATAAGGCCGTTAAGCATCATACATATTGATAGTATATCTATTATACAGTGATCATATGTTTAGTATAAATTATGTGAAACAATAAAGTACAATTGACATAGACAAAGGAATACATTTCCTCAACTAGTAGGATTGTACCCTTTGAGTCTCTTATTTCAGAGCGTCCGATGAATTTAGAATCATTCGGGTTTCCCTTGATCAAGACTAATCCAATGGTCAACAACTATATCCTGAGGGAGAATTTTATTGGAGATGTTTAAGCTCATTGTGATCGTGGATCAAACAATGTTCCCCAAATCACCATAAGAAAATCTCACCATCAAATACCTTTCCACTAGGAAATCACTTGGGTAATATTGATCTATGTATCCACACCCTAACAATATGAATTTTTATTTGTTATGTCAACAAAATAATGATTATATTTATTACATTTTTATTTATATGTTCTAAATTATTTGATATTGTGTATGATAAAAATTATATTTTAATAAGATGAAAAAAATACTATAATTTCTTTATAAAAATATATTTTTAATCTCGAATCGCTTTTTAGTGAATTCATGAATTAAAAAAATGATATTTTAAAAACATTATTATTAAAAAATATTTATTAAATATAAAGTATATTATAATTTCATAATTCAATGTTAATTTTTATAAGGTCCAAAAAACATTTATTTGAAAAAAATTATAATTTCCAATCAATTAGATTTTTTTATTAATAGTGTAAATTAAAAAATTCATAGAAAAATTTAATAAAATAATAATAAATTTTTAAGTAAAAACATCAAAATTATCCCACATTGAATATTTATTTTTTCAAATATTGTCTAATTTTAGGATCAAATTTAAATATAATATAAAAATATTATTTGTATTATGAAATCGAAAAATACAACTAGTGCTATAATAAATACATTAAATTGTAACCATGACAAAAATAATTTCCCCCTTTAAATGATGTTTTTTGATATTTTTTTATTAATTTTATAACCACTAAATAAATCTCGTAAAAACCTATACTATATTTCAATGTTTTAAAAGAAATCGCTTAATAACATCACATACTTCCACATCAATAAGGTATAATTTTAATGATTTTGGTTATTTTATTTATTTAATAATTAAATCAATCACTCTTTGGGTTAAATAATTGGAAAAAAACCATGGTATGGTTTCTGGTTTTGATTAAGCTTTTATATGGAGTCCAAAACCTATGTTTAGAAACTATTAGAGAATTCCCCTCACTTTTTCTAAAAAAATAACCCAAAATCCCATCAATCAACTCGCCAAATTTTACATTTAGTTACTATTTTCAGTTACTTTTCAACCCCTCCTTTTATCATGATTTACTTGGGTCTCATTTAGGGGTTCTTTGAGTGAATAATTGAAAATTTTCCGGGCCTCTTGGGCTGTGTAAGGTTGGTGCACAGTTTTCCCAACCCATGAACCCTGTTAAAGCATATAGTATAAACTCAGGTAGTGAGGTTTTTAATGAATAGAGCATAGTTTGAAAAAACTTGAGCCCATCAAGAAAAAAACCCTACATCCAAAACAATAGGTGTGTATTGATAGGGAGTATAATTGGTCATATAGTGTGGCCATTCCAATCTAACCATGCGTGCAAGATTAAATTATTACAAAAAAATATGTAAAAATTATCGGAATTCTATTTTTTACCTCGCTCAATTTTAAATCACCATATTACAATTTCTTATGTCGGGAGGACTCCCAATAACAAAATATGGCTCCTCCATCCTCTCTCCATGGAAGATCAAAGTGAGGAGATCATTATCTAATACATTCTTGGTATGTTTTCCATCCCCATTCCTTCTCTCCATCTCTCTTTATCCATCATTATATCCTCCCTAGGGGTTTTTAGATATCTATTTTTTAGAAGATCTAATCCCCATTTTGTATATGCTAAATATAGGGATGATTATCATATCTCATATCTTAGTTTTTGATGTTATTCATTGATAAATCCCGTTATGGATGTTGTGTTGCATGATTTAGTGATCTACAGTAGGTGGTTCCATCTATGATTGGCCAATCAATTGGACCCTAAATTTATTTGTTTATGTTAAATAACATTCAATTAATTTGTTAAAAATAAATTCACTAAGGTTTGTGATTCTGATTTTCTTTGGCCTGATAATTGGGGAAAACCCCAAAATCCATTAAATTGTGTTTTGTTTGTGGAATTTGATATAAATTTTTGAAATTGAAATGTGAAACTTAAATTGTGATACATATTTTGTAATTTAATTTCAAAACTGTATTTTAGGAAAATTTATTAAATAGTTTTTATAAGAACATATTAGTTCTATTCATAGAAATAATGACTTGTTTAAAAAGTCGTTTAGGTTTTTAAACTGAAAATGGAATATTTAAATGAAAAAATGTGATAATTCTATTTTGAAAAATTATAAAATAAATTTACCACTATTGATTTTTTTAGGGAATAAGAAAGAATAGTTAGTAAGCGAATTATTTTTTATAACATTGTATAGACACATTACAACTCTAAAAAACATATTTAGTAGATTAAATCCCTGATGGGATGGTGATGGGTCCACTTTGAGAAGTGTTAGAGGGATTTTTGTACACATATTTTTGAGATCACAAATTTGAGTGTGAGAGTATCCGATAACCTAGAAGTACCTTACCTCTTGGAATATGACCATGATTATCATTTTTAATTACATTGATCTATATTACAATTTTTATACTCATATATTAATTTTTATAGAATATATTATAATTTTTTTATTAATACATTATTTAGAATTTTTTCTTTCAATTGAAATGTAAAGAAATATATTTTAAATATTCTTTTGTACATCCATTCCACTTTATTCATAATTTTATTCGTTATTCGGTTAATTAAATTGAAGTATTATTAGGTAATCCTTAGTGGGACCATATCGAGCATTTATATGAGAACCTACATGTTCCTTAAAGTGTTTGTAGATTTCCTCCTATAAGGTATGATGAAGGGAAAACACCACTTCAATGTGGTAATTTCTATTTATCATTGGGGTTTGAGGTTATTTTTATATTTGGACATGGGGTTTTTATCATGTTTTATTGCTCATTGATTATCTACATTGGGTTTCTAACACATATTTGACTTTTTTATAGTTGTCCTTGGAGAGTTTTCCCTTCTGCATAATGACATGTGTCTATTTGATCAACTATTTTTGTGGGAAAATTGTTCCCCCTTTGTCTTATATTATTATAGGTGCTTATATCCAACCCATGGTACCCAGTAATGAACTTCATGCCTTTTTTATTTCAATCCAGTTGTCAGGGTGCCATTTTATATGGGCCAATTTACGAAAATGTAGTAACATATGTGTAGACTAGCCACTTTTTTGATGTTAGTATGGAGTTGTGTAATCTTATCGGGACGTAGGAGCTCATTAAGACTATGTTCCTACCTATCTCTCACCATACCGAGCCATATGTTAACATGGGTGGTTTTGTAAAGACATCATGATGATTAGTTCTAGTATTATTCCTTATTTTGATTTGGATATATTTAAATCCAAATCTTGTTTTTCTATCTATTGGGATTAGTTTCACATCTTTATCCTGGTTGAGAGTAATATTGTGTATCCTTTATGATTTATCTAATGATTTCAGCTAATTTTTTGTAGAATCGTGACTCTGAGAAGACATTTTAGTAGGATCCATGATAAATATAGTGATCAATATTAGTAAACAAATCCACCCATGGACTAGAATCTGGTTGAAGTTATTGTGAATGATGTCCATGTTTTGAGATAAGTAGAATCATACATTTTCATTTAGAATGCAACTGTAGAACCTCATGTGTATGACTTTATTATTCACTCTCAAGATTTACATTGTCAATATTCTCATGAATTCCACGGTTATAATGATCCTCAACTGGCTAAGGATAAGTTATGAAATATCAAGCATCTATTTGAGTTATTGGAAACAACTAAATAAATAAAGGTAAAATGTGTCATCTTCAGGATAAAGGGACCTAGAAAGAGTTGGTGATACATCATGGTTATAGATATGAATCATGATGTTTTGCAGTGGCAATAATGGATATCTATTTTCACTAAACAATTTTATCCAGAGTCAATGGAATCGATTAAGGATAATGAGTTTTTCAAACTTGGCCAGGATGACCAAACCTTGATAGAATATGAAAATAATTTTTCTAAGCCTGTACAGTTTTCACATGAGACTATATAGTGTGAGAAGATGAATGCTCGATAGTTCAATATGGGAATTTAATCGGATACAAGTTATCACGATTTCTTGATGAATATATCTTCTTATACAGATGTGATGGATAGAGCATTGATGGTTTAAATGGACATGGTTGGTATGTCAAGGTTGATAGGAGTAACGTTTTCTCCCACTAGAAGTTCTATGAGTCCCCAAATAGGGAAGAGTAAGCATGATGATTCTCATGGTGCCTATTAATAGTAGGGGTTTTCTAGACTTCTTTCTGTGTTGGGTAGATTCCCATGTATTTTCTACCAGTATTGAAATACTGGGAATTATTAATGGGTTTTCCCTAAAGAACCTATGATATGGGCTTCCTATGGATGCTCAGGTCACATTAAGAAGTTCTTCCATGTCTTTTATTCTCCATATAGTGGCATGAAATCATCATCACCTATTAAAACTATAGAGCAATCTAATTCATTACAAACAAAGGTGTTCTATCTATATGAATCTAGAATTAATCTTCTTCACAAAGAGGAAGAGTCTCTAGAGGAAGCTGATTTGGGTCTAATGATAGTGAGATGTACCCTCACTATAGATTCATATTTAGCGACTGCTTTATTTGATACTGGTGCATCTCATTCATATATTTTAACCCATATTGTTAATACCATTAATCTTCATAAGTTTCTTTTATCTTATATGATGGATATTACCACAAACCTTAGAACAAAGAGAGAACATGGTATTCCTTGTGATTATGGTGTTTTCTCTTTATTAGAGATTGATCGTACTTTGGATTTTTTAGTTCTCGACATGACACCTCTTGATTTCTTATTCTGGATGGATTGGAACATTTCTAGTAAATATTAAATTGGGTTTTATCTCCAATGAGCACCCCTTAATGAAATTGATGGGGTGTGTCAAATCCTTCAAGGAGAATGGGGCTTCATGTAGATTAGATCCAGAGTTTCTCATCTTGATATATGGAAATCAATATATGTGTTTTATTTTGATCTAGAGAGAAAATATTTGAGCATTGATCTCCCTCCAGTTTTCAATGATCTTCTTGATATTTTTCATCATGACTTTCATGGTTTTCCACCAGAAAGGGAGGAATAGTTTTCTATTAATTTAGTTCCTAGTACTCAATTACCACCTACAACTTCTTACTATATTGAATCAAATGAAATAAAATATATGAAGACTCATTTGGATGATCTTTTAAATAAAGTCTTCATATTTTATGTGTCTCGCCATGGATTATGCTTGTGCTCTCTGATAAGAAAGATGATGAGTCCCTTCTCATTTGTGTGGATTACTGAAAAATCAATAAAGTTGTAGTATTATTTTTTTACCATGAACTTATGATTTGTTTGACCATTTGAATGGGTGAAATGGTTCCCAGAGATTGATCTTTGGTTTGGTATCCATTATTTGAGAATAATGGAATCTTAAATTCATAAAACCTTCTTTTGGGGTAGTTATGACCATTATGAGTAACTCTTAATTCCATTTGGTTTTAAAAATTCTCATGGTGTCTTTATGGATTTAATGAACAAGCTTTTACTAGTGTATTTGGATAATTTCCTGGTAGTATTTTCAGATGACATCCTTGTTTACTTTAACTATGAGAAGGATCTTATGCTTCGTCTGAGAGTAGTTTAATAATTTTTTAGGAAACATTGAATTAATTTTAAGTAGTAAAAATATTATTTATTTATTCAAGATGTTAATATCTTAGGCCAAGGGGTGTTCAAACATGAAATTTCAGTTAACCTTAAAAATGTGAATGCTATTATGACATGGGAGAACTAGGAATTGTATTGGAGATTCAAATATTTTTGGGAATATATATGTATTATCAATGGTTTGTAAATAAATTCTCATAGTTTTATTCTACAATTACCTCTATAACATAGAATTGAGTAATGTTTTCATGCATTGAAAAATGACAGAATTATTTTTTTTACCTGAAATACCTTTTTATAATTTCACACATGTTAACTTTTCTATAGTCTAGGAAGGGCTATGTGGTCATATTCGTTGTGCTGGGTTTAGGTTTTAATTGTGTTATTATGCAGGGTGATCATTTTGTTGGATATGGATCTTGGAAACTATGGCGAAATGAGAATAATTATCTGGCCAATGACTTCGAAATTGAATATGTGATGTACAATATTATGTGATGGCGACATTATGATTTCTGATAATTTCTTACATTGCATTCTGACAATAAGGTCTTGAGTTATATATTATATAAAAAATATCTAAATCTCTTCTAAAGGAATTGGGAGGTGTACCTTAAATCATTTGAGTTTGACATCACCTATATATAAGGGAAAGGTAATGTCATTGTAGATGATTTGATAAGGGAACATCCAACCTAGGCCACGAATGAATCATCGAACAGTGGAGCATGATGGAACTTTTTTAAACAGTTTTATATAGGAGTCCGGAAATCCGAGGACAAGGTTTCCTTGAATAGTTCACAATGGACCTCTATTACTCTCAAGTTTATTCTTTAGGAACAACATCTTGATGAAGAGTTACATAGAATTAGGTAATATATATATGTTAGGGAGAATATTTCTGAGTTTTTGATCTCCACAGATGGAATTATATATTATTAGAATCATTTTGTGGTACAATTATCAGTCAGGAAAGCTGCTATAGGAAATTTACACAATTCCCAATGGGAAGTTCACCCAAAAACCATTAATATGTTCTATAATATGTGACATAAATTTTTATGGATAGGTCTGAGAAGGGTAATTACAGATTTTTTCTCTCATTTTTATACATTGTAACAGGTTATGACAAAGCAAAAGAGACCTTATGGTTTGATTAAGCCACTTATAGTGGCGACATTGAAGTGGGATGTGATTTTTAGACTTTTTTTTGGGGTAACCACACACCTATATAAATAATAATGAGATATGGTCTAAGATAGATTAGATAACTAATCAAATAACATACGGGACATTCATGATAAAACTATTGTTGAGGAGATGGAAAATATCTATGTGGGAGAGATTGTAAAATTTCATTGAGTTTCATATGTAATATTATATGATAAAAATCTTCAGTTTGCGGCTTTCTTTTAGATAGGCCTCTAGGAGGCATATAGATCTCATGTTCATTTGTGTACATCATACCATCACCATTTGGATGGCCAAATAGAATAAGCTATATATATTTTTTAGGATATTATTCATTCATACTTTCTTGACATTGGTGGGGATTTATATAATCATTTTGGGAAAGTGAAGTTATATTTTGATAATATTTAGTAGTCTGTGATCAGAATGGATCCTTTTGTGGACTTGTAGGGTCATCCTTGAAAATCTACGTTACGTTGGTTGGAGATCAGTGAATGTTACTTGGTTGGACCATGAATGGATGAAGAGATGAAAGAAAAGAATCATTATTCTACGAAAAATTTTCATCGAATAGAGGGAGTATAAGTATTATGTCGATTTTATTTGTAGGAAATTTTAGTTTTTAGGTAGAGACCAGGTTTTCGTGAATGTTTCACCCTACATGGAACATTGACATCTTGAGAGGAAAGGGAAAATTACACCTATCTTTATGGGAATTTGTATGTTGTTTAGAAGGTGGGAAATGTGTCTAGACATTTATAATTCTTCCATAGGTAACATTGATACATATAATATCCCATGTATCTCAACGATGAATGCATCTTTCAGATCCATCTCTTATTCTAAGTTAGAGTTACCTTGATGTCGAGCCTGATTTTTCTGTGACTGGGCATCCAGTTAGGATAGTTTATTTTAATAATATGGCGATTCATGGGAGGATGATATATTTTGTTTTAGTTCCATGAAATCATGGTTATGATACTCATTAAACTGTAGAGAGTGATCCACTAATTAGAGAATAGTGGCCTCATCTTTTTTACATTGAATCTTCTAAAGAGGAATTATAAGAATAAAAATATTCAATGGTGGGGTTGTTGTAACACTATATTACTATTTTTAGGTACACTACTTCCCCTATTTTGATAATTCTTTGATTCAGTCTTATTTAGTGGTTCTTCGGGTAAAAATTTTGAAAATTTTAAGGGCTCATTCACTATACACCATTGGTGAAAGGTTTCTACAAACTATTCAACCTACTACTGAAACCCATTAAAACCCATGTAATGACGGTTTTAATGGTTTGAATTTGGTTTGAAAACTTGTGTTCCATAAAAGGATAAAATTTTCAAACCCACTAGTAGGGGAACAAAGCTAAGGAGCATGGTTTGACCAACAATGTGGCCCTGCCTAGATAACTGTGCATGTAGGATTTTATTATTCTGAAAATTATTTAAAAATTCTTCTAACACTATTTTTTACAGCAACTTGAACTTAAATCTCTATAATACGGTTTCTTAGGATGGTAGGGATCCTAATTACAAATTTTGTCTCTTCCAAACCCTCTCAAAGAAGGATTAAATATAGCCAATCACCATTATATATATTCCTAGAATGTTTTCCTTCCTTATTCCTTCTATACCACTCTTCCTCTCTCCTTCAACCCCTGCTGAGTTTTTTATGTCTTTGTGTTATTAGAGGATCTAATCCCAATTATTTTTTATCTTTAATTTAGGGTTTATTCTCATATCATTTTTGTTGACATTATTTACTACTGAATCCGATTATAGATATTGTGATATGTGATTTAGTAATCTACAATAGGTGGTTCCATTTATGATTGGAAAATTGATTTAAACTTATATTTAATTATTTAAATTAAATTTATTTTAATTAATTTTCTGAAACCCAATTCATATATAATTTTGATTTGTATTTTTATTGGTATGAAAAATGTTGAAAACCACCTATTCCATTGAATTGGGGTGTGTTTGTGGAATTTGATTTAAAATTGGGAAATTAAATTGTGAAATTTAAAATGTGAAATTGATTTTTGGAATTGATTTCCAATTTTTATTTAAGAGAAATGGCTTAATATATTCTTATATGATACAATTATTTTTATCCTATAAAAAGGAATGAATTGATTAAGAACTGTTTTGGGGTTTTAAATGGAAAATTTCATATTTAAACTGGAAATGGTTTAATTATATTTTAAAATGTTTTGAAATAAATATCAAATTTCGGGTTGTTTGTTAGAAAAAATGTAATCTAATGTATTTAGTGTATTATTTAGGAAAAAAATCTATTGAAACTTTACAAATCTAATAGAACATGATTAGATGGTCACATCCCTGATGGGATGGTGATAAGTCTTCTTTGGTGAGTGTCAAAGGGACGTGTGTACTCATATTATTGCGATCACGTAATCGAATGTGTGAGGATCCCATGACATGGAAATATTGTACCTCTTTTAAATTTACAATGTGTCTTCTTTATTATTATTTTTATATGTATGTTATTATTTGTAAAAGTGTTTTACACATACCTGGGTAAATTATATACACTATTTTATATAAAAAATTATAAATATATTATTTAGAAAATTTTCCATAAATTTAAATTTAATGTATACTTTTTTTTAAATATTATATTTTTTTCTTCCATTCCTATTTATATAAAATCTAAAGCTCTAATTGGTTAATTAATGGGTCATATAATTATGGAATCCTTGGTCTAACCCTACTGGGCTTTTACTTGACATCATACTTATTCCTTCATTCAATTGTAGATTTTCTCCTTCTAGGTCAATTCTAGGGGAATTCACCACTTATAGGTGGTGGTTGTTTTTGATCTTACAGATTTGAGCTACTGTGTTCCTTGGGACTTAGGTTTTCTAAATTATTTAAGATCGTGTTGATGTACATTGGGTTGTTTATACCTATTTTTTTTGGGTATATTTCTCCTGATGTTGTTCTCCATTGTTTAAAATCATTGGTTCTATTTCTTCCAAGGTTTATGAGAAAAAATCCTTCCTTTTTTATCTTGAATGATTTTAGCTTGTTTTTGAAAAGACTGTGGTGATTGGGAACATCCTTTATTCAATTTTGGGACCAGTACGATTATCAGGGCACCATGGTATCTAGGCCGGTTCATAACAAAAATACCATCCCCATTAATTTACACTACCCTCCCATATTTTGTGGTCTCCCAATGTTATCCCATGCTCATTATAATATCATTATAATATTTTAGATGTGCCCACTCAATGTAAGAAACCATAACCTACCCCTTTTGATTCAAGAACATTCTTAATATTAAGCCTTTCATTTTCATATTTCTCTCATTGGGATATTTTCTCACACATACTGCTTACAATCTTTATGATATCTTTGTGATGATATAATAATTTAAATCTCATTAAAGCCTTCCATGAATCATTATGTACCCCTTTTATGCTGTTGAAATTTGCATATGATTTTCCATTCAAAATTATTTCTAGTGAATATTCATCACAATTTACACTTAAGGGTATTAACCTAGATGTACATATCCTTAATTGATTGGGAACTTCTATATGTATATCACATAATACATAGTCATTTTATTAAAAGTTCCTAAATACATTTTATCTTTTATAATCTATATCGAACATATATTCATTTACTTGATATAAATGTCATGGGTGGGCCCAAAATTTTATATCCATCCTATATCTTGCAGAATTTTTTTTGTCTCATGAGATCTTATGTATGTTATTCGGGAGTTAGCCTAATATATTATGGTACTCAGTCAATTTTGTGATTTTTTATTAGTAATTAATCTTGAATAATTCTTATGTCCTGTTTTATGTTGTTTCCACAATCCTATGTTTCCCTCATGTTACCCTCATATACCATTATTTGATTTTCATATTTATGATCCATACCCCTATTATGTAACATTAACATCCCTAATGACTCACATTTAGTAAATTTATCAAGGTATTACTTGATTATTCCCTTAATGTGATTCATAGATCACCCCTTTCTTATGTATGTTTCCAGTATATCCCATACATTTTTAGAATATATATAGAATATAAGGTCATGTATGTATGGTTTTAATATAAGGATGTTTTTCCCATGATTTATGTTATAATTAAAAATAACTAATTACATAGAGACACTAGGCCACATGTTAATCAAGAAATGTATTATTTATATATTTATATAAGAAATCATTAAATAAACTATATTAAAGATATAGTTTTTCATAGTTTTTATCAAAAAAATCCTAGTTATTTTTTGTGATTAAGATTATAAAACCATATTGAAAGCCATAGAGATAATCCCTAATATAAGAAAATAACATTAAATTGTAGAAAAGTATTGAATACATGGTTTCAAATAAAATACATCCATTTAAATATTCTACAAGTGAATTTGGTTCTAGAACATTTTTACATAGGGGTAATAATATTGAAAATGGTGAATTTAGCTAGACTCGATCATCACCAAGTGCATAATAAAAATTCCTTGCTACGCACCTTGTTTGAAACACTCAAGGTCATGTTTTTGTAAATTTTCTATCTCATTATGACCAATTATAACGAAACAAATCCTATAATACATTATGATTGAAAATAGATAATAGATAACATTGACTGTAACCCATAATTCATAGGTTAAGGAATATATTTTATTTAATATTTATCCCTTTAAATTTCTAAATTTTCCATTTTATGTGCGTATTAGTTCAAAAATTATCATCCCTAAGTCTATTTTTTATGATGTAAATTACTATAAATAGAATAAAATAGTGAAACATATGATTACTATTCATTCATGAACTTATGTAATTTGAGACTTTGGTTCTATGAATTATTTCATACCATGAATAATTAGTAGAACAATTCAAACACCCATGAAAATATGGATGTCAAGTTATCAGTGAAGATGTGGAATGTGCCATTTTTTTATCTTAATAATATAACTAATCTTTTATCCTATTTTTGGAATAAGTTTCTATAAAAACTTATGACACTTCCATTTGTACAATTAGATCCTATTTTTTGAATGTATTATATTTCCTAGTATGAAATCATCATAAATTACCATGATAAGGAAATCAACCACTGTATCACAAATAAACCTTAAATTCTATAGAATTTTAAAGAGGGTGATGAATGGAATTTGGAAACATAATATAAGTAATGGATAATATTTCCTTATGGGAAAGAATATCTATATTAAATGATTAAGTCAACTAAAAAGGTCATCCTTGATTATATTACCAATATAATGGTATTTAATTTTGTAGTTTTTGAATAATTATCTGAACTTATTCCTAGATGATGGTTTGAGTTCTTAATCAAAAATATATAAGAAGCTTTTAAAAATCCAATATTCAATGAACAATAGTAGTTATTTAACATTATGAGTTTAAGATGGAACAATATTAGAATTTAGATAGAGTTTTTATATGCCCAAGTGATTCATCATGTAACACATCGGTTCTATTCATCAAGAATAAAGATAGGAAAATGTTCTGTGTCATTGATTATAGCCATCTAAACAATATTATGATAAAGAAGAAGCATCATATTCCATGTATTGATGACTTGTTGAATCAGATATATGGAACATAATACATCAATATGGTGGGTCTTTCACCATGACATTATCATATAATGGTAATGAAAGAGGATATCTCCAAGGATAATTTTCCAATAAGGTAAGGGAACTAACAGTTCATATTGATTCCTTTTTCACTCACTAATTCTCAATTTATATTCATGGACCAAAGGAATAGATACTTTATGGATTAACATTAATTTTTTCTATAATTTACAAATTATATTCTTATATACTCTAAAAGAAAGTATGAAAATTAGAATCATTTGAATTTTGAATAGAAAGAGATGTATGTGATGTATAGAAAATGTGAGTTCTGGTGTTGAACATAATATGCATGTATGGATTGTTACCACTAAAAAATTGATATCTAGGGATACTTTAAAAATAAACGTAATTGAAGTATGGAAAAGTCCAATATAAATGACAAAAATATGTAGTTTTTTTAGATTATATGGGCAATCTTATTGATTTTTGGAAAAATTCTCAGGAATTTCAATCCCAGTAAATTTTTTTATAATGGAAATTGTTTTTGGGATAAAATAACCTCAAGAAATGTTAAAAATAGTTAATGAAAAATATTACCACTGCTCCTATGATAACATTACCCACCATGGGGAAATTATTTTTGATCTACCGTTATATGTATAAAAAGGTCACAAGTTGTGAACACATAAAATATGGAAAAGTGATATCATATCTATCCCAAAAATTAAATATTAGTGTTAAAAAATACCAAATGGAAAGTCTAGAATAGGTATTAGTGGTCTTAACTTTTATGGTTTTGTGACATTATCTGTATTGGGAAAAGTGTGATAAATTTCCAAATCATAAAAGCATTAGGTATATATTCATATAAAAGGATCTCAGTATGTTGCAAATATTTTTTCTTAGATACTCTCAAGGATCATTAAGTTTAAATCCAATACCATTATGGATAGAAAAAAAGTAAAAGATTCTTTGAGTAGAAAGGATTCTATAACCCAATCCGTGAAGGGAACTGTAAGGGACAAAATCTTCTTGTACATGTAATAGATGGAAAGGGGAATAATAAAATGATATTTATCCCACCTTTATCCAATAAAATATTATCAATATATTCTTGGGATGATCATGGAGTTTTATAAGGATGATTATGTCCTATTGAAAAATGAAATTAATATTCTGAAATAGAACATGTATAATGATGGAGTTATATGGTTTTGAACTCGGATATGTGTCCCATGAAAACCAGAACTAAATATGGAACTTATGGATGTTTCACATAGCTCATCCATATATTTTCATCCAAGAATAAATATGATGTATTGATATTTAATGGAAATCATATGGTTGGAAAACATGAAGAGATGGATTATGAATTTTGTATTATGAAGGTTCATTTTTTCAAAAAGTAATGGAATAATTATAGAAGTAAAAGGATATGATGAAACTATTTACAATAATAGTATGGAAAAGGGAAAACCTAACCATGATTTTATAGGTTTTCCCAATACATCTATATAAAATAGAACCATATAAGTAGTTTTTTGATCACGTTACTAAGTAAGCACATTTCATTTTGGTGAATGAATATTTATCTCTTTACCAACTCCCCATGATATACATCATGGGAGTGGTAAGACTATATTATGTGCCATTATCCATTGTATCTAATTGATATTCATTGTTTACATAAAGATTCTAGAGAAACCTTCAAAAATAATTTGATATAGTGATGATTTTAGGTATTAATTATCTACTATAGATGTATGTTTATTATAAAATAATCACTCAAACTATGGAGAATATATTGAGATCATTTTTAATTGATTTACAAGGATATTGGGATCAAAACCTTCCCTTAGTGGAATTATTATATAAAAATAATTTCTATTCTAGAATGAAAAAGGAAAATTATAAGGCTCTATATGGGATATGGTGTTAGACCGCAACATGGTGGGATAATGTAAATGATTGGAAGCTTATGGGGAATGAACATATCCATGAAATGAAATAAAATATTCAGACCATTCAATATCATACTGTCTTCATACAAAATTGATATAAAATCTATGAATACAATAGTCGATGAGACATGGAGTTTGTTTTTTGAGATAACATGTTCCATTTTATTTCACTATAGAATAATTTTATGAGGTTTGGGAAGAAGGGGAATCTTATTCCAAGATATATCACCCATTTTGGATCCTTAATCGTATTGAAGTGGTAGCCTATTGACTAGCACTCCAACCTATCCTATATCAATTACATGTTGTGTTCAACATATCCCTCTTTAAGAAGTACATATAAATACCCTCACATTTACTAAATATATAGGTGGTTCTATTATAGAATGATATTTTATAATGGGAGATTCCAGTAAAGATATCGTATTATAGAGACAATGTTCTATGAAACATAAAAACTCACCCGACCAATGTTTTAAGGGAAGAACCATATGTTTAAAGAAGAAACATGGGAATTAGAATAGGGAATGAAACAAAAACACCATCATATATTTTAGTCTATGAATAAAAAAATTATAGGGATAATTTTATTATGGGGGGAAGAATGTGACGAGCCATAATTTTTTTTAGTTTTTGAGTAAATAAATGTATTATTAAATTTTATAGTTATAGAAATCACATACACTAATTTAGATATTATAGATCATTATAAGTAATTATCAAATTTTAAAAACCAATAACCTTCATAATTGTTGATAGTAAAACTATTATATAGTGATCTTGTGATAAATATATATCCTGGCTTAAAATAAAGTCTAATTGGAATGAATAAGGGGAGAAATAGACTTGACCAACAAGATTATACCCTAAAAATCCCATTTAACATAACATATGAGGGAGATAGTAGCACTGGGTTTTCCCATGTACAAGACTAATCTACGGTTCAATTAATATATCAATATTAAAAGTGTTTATGGGATAAGTTCAATCCCATCCAGATAATAGACCAAAACATGTTCACCGAACCATCCTTGGAAAATATCACCATTGCAAAGGGAATTAAATATTGTAATAAAAAGATATGTATCTTGACCCTAATAGTGTGGATTTTTTATTTTTTTTAATAAAATAATTATTACATATATTCCTTTTTAATGTTACTTCATAAATTATTTGATAATGAGTTCTAAAAAATTGATATAATGAAACAAAAATTGTATTTATATAAAATATATAGTTTCATTCAATAATCTATTTTTGAGGAATTGAAAAATTTATTTAATAATTTTTTGTAAATATTATTGGGAAAGAATATTTATTAAATATATATGATAATTTAACTTTATGAAGTCAATTTTAATTTTTATAAGGATCAGAAAATTGTTATGGTAAAAACCAATATTTTTCATTAAATGAATTTTTTTTAAAAAGAAAAATATCTTATATCAAGAATTATTTTAGAAAAATAAATATTATTCTTGAAATTATAACATAAAAATCAACCAATAATTATATTTTCATTATTTACTGAGACATTAAAATTTTGGGGAGAAAATTAAATATTGTATAAATATACAGTATGTATAATTACATCATTGAATCCAAAACGTTTTGTAATAGAACTACAAAGAGTATACATGAACAAAATAATGTTTTAAGTTTAAGATATTTTTTTTGTTATTTGATTTTTTTAAACCCTTAATGAATCCTACAAAAACTATATTTTATTTTATGTTTTGAAATTAAATCTGTATAGACATAAATCACTTCCATATCATCAAAGGTGTTATTTTAATGAATTAATTTATTGAAATTATAAAATAATTAAATGAATACCTATTTTGTGGAGTCCATCGATAGAATCAATGTGTTGTTTTTTTGATTAATTTACTATAAAGGGTCCACAATCAGGGATTAGAAATTAATAAAGAATTCCCACAGTTTTCTATAAATATCTATCCCTACTACAATTCCTCTTCACTAAAAATCATTAAATAATGAAGTTAATGTTCCTTTACCTCACTATATTCCTACTATGGTGACCCCAAGCTCTTATGAAGCTCCTCCCAATCATTTCGAAGATCCCTCTCAAGTTAAGTGATCCAATCCTTTCCCACTTTTTTTATGAACCTTATTTATATTTTTCAATATTTTTCAATATTAAATGTTGTGTAATGTTTAAAAAAACATCTTTCTGTATAAATTAGGTCCAATTGATGGGAGACCCCCTTTGACTCCCATTAAACCCTTCCATGAATTATTATGTACCCTAGTTTTTCAACTAAAAGTATCCATTAATTTTCCACGGAAATCCGTTATGTGGTGAATATTCATCCCCATTTACACAAAATGTTTTCCACCTAGATATACCAATCCATTATCTATTTGTAATATCAATTTATTTTAAACGTTACTCATTATTTTTGGAATTAAAAGTGATGGAAAACATACATATTTTGTATGATCTATGTGTAACACATATACATGTACAAAATACGATTGTGACCGGTGGGCCCATAATTATAATTTTATAAAATGAATTGGGTAATAGTTTTGTCTCATGATGTATTATTTATACGATTAGAGAGTGAACCTAATAAATAATGGGACTCTGTACACTATTTTATGTTTCCTTTTTAGTTATCCTTGAGTTATTCTTATGTCATAATTTATGTTGTCACTGCATTCCAATGTTTTCTTCATGATTCCATCGTATATCGTGATTTCATATTAAGGTTTATGATTTTCACCGATATTATGTTACATTTTTTCCAATTGAATCATTTTTAATACATTTATCATGTTATTCATGGATTCTTCACTTGTTGGGATTTATATCTCAACCCTATATTATATATGTTTCTAGGTTATGCCGTGTAGTTTTAGAAGATCCACAAAATTTAAGGAAATGTTTATGTGTTTTTAAAATAATGATGTTTTACCCATGTTTTATGTTATCATTTAATATATCTAACATACCATGGAAACTAGTCCTCATTATATCCAGGTCTTTCATAATGTGCATCTTAATGTAAAAAATATTCAAACAAAGTTTTTTAAAGTGACTAGATTTCATAATGTATGGTATTATAGGTAATATTTTGGATCTTTTATAAAATTTTAATAAATTTAAATTCATTATATTGGCTGTTAGAGCACTTTGGTATTAAGATGGACTTAAGGTATGCGTTTCATCTCAATTACTCTTCATTGAGATGTTTTAAAAGTTTATTCACTAATTTATTATTTCTATGGTGTATATACTTCTTAAGAAAGTATATGTGAATAATAAATGATTTTATGTGATGAATTTATATAACCATATAATATTCAACATACCAATTACTTTTGTTTCCAAAATTAATAAACCAATAACGGTTATTCATCTAAATTATGATGAATTGAGATATATTTGATGTTATACATTTATATACAATATCATGTATTTTTCTAAACACATTTATTTATACATACCATAAGATATTATATTTAATGAATATCCTTATTTTTATTGTTACCAAAGTTTCATTTGAGGTTATTCCTTTAATGGAAATTATGAATCAAAAATTTTCAAAATATTAAGGGTTTTATATTAGAATCTATATTTTTTTATATATTGTTTATACATAAATTTTTATGACAAAATTATATGATTTATCTATCCAATGTATTATTTTTTATTCTCCTCAATTAATCTCTATATATGACAAGATTTCATTTCATTTTTCTCTTATTAAGTACTCAAGAGTTCGAAATAATGTTTTTAAGGAAATCAACTTCATTTCTCTCTTTATCCAAGAATATCTTATTCTATGTTCATAGTTTCATTAAAAATATTTTGAGGAATGTTTTCTCATAATATTAAAATATTTTTTAAATTCATTTTTACCCATTAAGATTTTATATAAAATATTTTTAAAGGAATATTTTTTGTGTTTTCCCAAACAAGGTTTTTTTATAGAATGTGTGGAATGAATTCTCATTTTAAAATACCCCTCATAAATAACGTGACAAACCATCATGAATACTATTTTCTTTTAATATTCCTCTCTAACTTCCATTAATAATTTGTAAATTAAATTACATTGTTAATATTATGTAATTTCCCAAATTTTCAACATATAATTTTAAAAAATATTATATAGGATTATTTTGAGAGTAGGCTTTGGGAAGGCATACAATTTTGAGCCTCGGAGTGTCTGTACTTTTTTTTTGATATAAATTAAACTTTTAAATAGTGAAGATAAGTATATTTCCTAGAAAATAGGAATAAATTTTATATGGGAGTTCATATCAGAAATCTTAGAGCATTATTATGTTCAGAGTAGTGAATTTAACTTAGGTGAGGCCTAACATCAATCGACATGGGTTGGCTGGAGAAGTTAATTTTTTTGGACGTTTTAAAGGAAATAAAATATATTTGATAATTTATTTTTTTAATCAATTTAACGACGCAATGACACATTTTAGGGTTTTAAATAACCAAGATCCCAATGTTAGGATCCCAATCCTAGAAAACTACTTATAATCCTATAGTGCATTGGAGCCCCCCCCATTAGATAATTCTTAATGAATGACAATGAATGATCAACATGTGAATCCTTACATAGTAAGATCATAGGATCTCATTGATGAAGAAACAAATCCACCCTTTGACGATGATGAAGATAGGGGTTGTGATTTTAATTTTTTCCCCCAATCTTGGATTTTAATAATGAAAACATATCAACATGTGAACAGGTTGACCCGCAGATTGCTCATTCATGTAGGAGAGATTTGATTTTATTTTTTTATTTATTGTATTTGATTATGATTATTTAATTTTTCTTGATCCATCTAACGGGAGCAGATCAATACCATAATAGAGAACTGTAGAGGTTCATTCCTCGATTTGTTAAACGAATTTATTCTCCCCATTAACACCAAATGTTCTTCATGTTCTTCTTGGTGTTATGAAAAAATGTAACCTGCTATACCTGTCTCATGGTGAAATGATCTAAAATTGTAGATCTAACTTCATAATGACCCAATGGAGGTGCGACAATGATGGTGACAGACAAATTGACACGGTGTAGAAGAAATAGTTCTTTGACAGTTATTCATGCGAATGATTAAAACAAGTTTTTGGGACTTATCGAACTAAAAAATGTACTGATTCGGTTTTAATCTAGAGGGGAGACTTTATATCTTGAGTTTCAAGGCACTTTTATCTCTAGATTGAAGGATTGATGACCACCCAAAGCACTAGATGAAGAACATTGATTCTACAAAATCTCATAGAACACAGTGTGTGAGGCCAGCTCAGCAGTGGCTAGGTTTTTTCATTATATAACGATATTGTATAGCGTGTGACACCATTCACACGTCATGTGGGTTATTAGGTATGACTCGACATATATCTCAAACAATATAAAGACACGAGGTGGGGTATAAGGCATGTACTCCACAACACTGCCAGACCAGGCCGGTTACATGAGTTACCTTATGTTCCGGTACATGGTTTGACAAACATGGGTTGATGTCATATACAGGCACATGGAAAGTGTTCACCAAGAGTCCCACAAATATTATGACATGATGATATACACTTCTATACACCGTGTATATCTTTTTCCACATTACAAGATCCTTTTTAACTCAGGTCATTGTACACAGGAAATACTCAGGGTCATATAACATGTTGTGTGTCCCATCTACACGCCGTATAAATTCTTGTACATGGGTTGACTCCATTTTACACCATACCTTGTATGAGCTTAATTTTTGTTATTTCCCCCTTTTCTCATTCTCTAGAGGGTCAGGTATCATTTGCATCTACTAGATTATGATCCCTTTAGCAGAACTTTCTGGATAGAGCCGAAGTCCCTCTAAGAGGCCTGAATCGAGATCCTTAATCCATTATTGACCCTTGGTAGAGTCAAGTATCTATGTGACCACTTATACATGATGTTTATCCTCTACATAGAAGGTAAATGCAGATGAGTCATGGTATAAGACAACTCCCTGGCAGTGATTCTCATCTGTGTATCATAATCCTCTCACTCATGAGTGAGTTCTTACAAAATGAGTGTATATGGATTCCCTTCATATCTATCAGTACAACTATCTCTCTCATGGAAATTACCAACAAATAGTACTCCTTATATGGAAATCTTCATAGTTATCACAATCGTCAAATGATTTCTCCTGGATGAGTGCTTCATGGAATCTTCAAACTGAATTCCTAATGTGGGTATGCGTGTCATTTTGACATACCTATATACCATGGGTATGTGTTTCAAGTATATCTAGATATTCTTCTATTATTATTAATTCTATAGAAATATATTGTTTAGAGATAATTTTACCTTTAATGATTTATTCCTTTGTGGTTTTCAGGGTTTCCTACTTAGTATTGTTATACTCACCCAAACATGGGATTTGCCCATGTGTGTTTTATCTTGTGAAGATGAGAAAAGTTTTGATGGATTCTAGGGGAGATCAGGAACAGAAAGAGCTTTGTGATATCCAGATAGGCTGTGATGTTTCTATGACTTTTAGTAGTAGTCCCAGTACCAATCTTGTTTACATGTTGGACTTTTTTGTTTTCAAACTCATTTTTTGTGTGCTTTTATTCTGAACTAGTTAATTTTCCACACATTGCCTTTGTTGTACTCTATTAGTTGGTATTATTTTTATGCATGCATTTTTTTCTTCAGGTGTTTTTACATTACATCATTTGTGGCCTTAGAGATGGTGAATGTGTACATGCTCTTAGGCAATGCCTCCCATGTTAGTGATATGACTACATGATGATATTCACCAGCCCCTGGCTTATTGGAGGCGGGCTTGGGGAGTGATAGGGCATGACCTACTATGACAGTTCATGACAGGGTGGTATTAGAGGTGGTAGGTTCTACCATAAAGACCAAAGGTTTCTGATTTTTTGTTTCCTTCAAAAATGTTTAGTGTTTTGACTTCAGATCTTAAGCCTGGGACTACAATGTTGGTGTGGTAAGCTGACATATCCATACAATGGGACTTTGATAAACTATTTTTCAACTTTGTAGATGATAAAACTATTTCCAAGGAATCAATAATGGTACATGCATCATAATGGAATTGTTTTTGGTTTCTATATCCTTTTTTGAGTCAGGTATCCAGATATAATCATTTACTGTGGTAGATATGATTTCATTATATGATGCCTCTGTGATGCATACCTACTTGGATTCAATATCTCTATCATGAGGATAACCCCCTTAATGATGATGCTTCGATTCAGGGGCCAGTTCCCTAGGCATTACCTATAGGCAGTGCACCAATAGGGCCAGCACCAGTGGAGTAGCCTATGGTGCCTAAAATACCAGCAATCAAGGGGCACAGTCTAAGAACGCACCATGAGTTTCAGAGAAAGAGACCCCTCAGGTTCTGAGGTTATCCCAAACCTCAGGAAGCTATGGGTTGTCTTGAGGCGGTGACAAGAGTCTTCAATCTAGTGAGGACAGAATCATAGTAGATAGTGATCCTAGGATCGATCCTTTTTCAGGTTCCAAGAGGGCTATGTCGGACTTGGACCACACAAACTCATAACGAGATGAATCATTCGTGGACGGAGTTCTAGTGAATCTTTAGAGACAATTTCTCTTTAGTTTCACTAAGATTAGTTCGTACCTAGGTGCTTATTCAGCTCCAACAAGGTAGTTTGAAGGTGGTTGACTTGTTATTGAAGTTTAACAACCTCACCAGGTACTCGATGGATATTGTAAGCGATCTGTACTTCAGAGCTCAAAATTTCAAGTGAGGTTTATTATGTGAAATCTGAGATAGAGTGATGCCTATGGGAATTCAGACTTATGATGGAGTGATCGAGAGAGCTTTGGTGGTTGAGAGCTTCATGGATAGGCAGAGACATCCAGTGGTAGTCCGTAGCAGGAAGACAGGTGTACAAACCTTGGCAGTAAGAATCCAACATCAGGCACAAGGATCAAGATGTGGCAGACGTCATAGGAATTCCCACTATAGGGGATCTACAGTCAATGGTAGTTATGTTGGATCCAATCATCCCAGGTATAGGCAATGTAACTTATGTGACGACAGAGGACAACTTCCTAGAGACTGTCCAACCCATAAAGACACTGACATAGACATGATGAAGGGACTACCAATGTAGAGGCAGAGAGTGGAGAAGGTAGATGCACCTTGTGGAAGATGTGGTAGAGGTGTAGGGTGAGATGCAGGAGGTGGAAGATGTTTTGATGTACATCCACCACCACCCCATGAGGTCCGCGCCTAGCTCAGGTAGATGGAGGACATGGGTGTCGAAAAATACATGTGGTTGAGGTGAACACCCAAGGTACTCCAAGGATAATCCGAGGTACCATCTGGGTCTTTTCTACCTTATATATTGTACTTATAAACACTGTTTCTAGTCATTATTTCCTCTCCACATGTCTTGTGGGAAACCATAAGATTATGGTATAAATGTTGACTAGACACTTACACCTGGTGACACCTACGGGAGGAAACCTAATGATCACACATCTTTTCTGACAGTATGGAGTGGTTATCTTCAGTACATTCCCAAATTGACAACTTTAAGCGAAGGGTGAGGTGTGTTTGTAGTGATGAGACACAATTTTCCATTCTCGAAAAAAAGGAGACACAAGAATCACAAGAGGGTATCATTCTTAGTAGAGTGCAGCCAATCAATCTTGTGTAGGCTAGCCTTACCCTCAGAGTAGCAGATGTAGTGAAATTTAAGTTCCCAATTGTAGTGGTGGAGTACGAGGATATCTTCCAAGAAAATTTTCTCAGGTTTCCTCCTAATAGAGATATTTAATTCTTCATAAACACACCCCTAAACATGGTATCTATATCCTCAACAGCATATCGGTTGACTCCCATAGAGTTCTGCGAGCTAAGAGTGTTGTTGGAGGATTTACAGAGGACGATCTTCATAAGACCTACTATTTCACCTTGGGCGGCTGCAGTTTAGTTTGATAAGAAGGTAGTTAGGGGTTTGAGGTTGTGCATGAATTATCTATACTAGAACCAGGTAATGGTGAATAACATGTATCCACTGCCGAGGATCGATGACCTCTTCAATCAGCTGAGTGGGGAATGGTGATTCAATAAGGTCGACCATTTATCAGGTTATCATCAACTATGAAGATAAGATGGGGATGCACATAATATGGAGATAAGATGCATCTATAGTCACTAAGAGTACATGGTGATTCCTTTTGGTGTGATGATAACCCTCACATTGTTCATCAGACTCATGAACTGGATCTTCTAGCCATACTTAAACTGGTTTGTAGTATTCTTCATCGATGACATCCTTGTGTACTCGGTGTCTGAGGAGGAGAATGAGAAACACCTATGGATGGTCCTAGACATACTTTGAGATCCCTAGATTTATTGGAAGCTCTCAAAGTTCCATTTTTAGATTTAGGATGCCCACTTTCTGGGAGACGCTATCTTAGCATATGAAGTAGTGGTGGACCCAGCCAAGTTCGAGGAGGTATTAGAAGGGGATCCATGTAGGTGTGTGATTGAGGTGCAGAGATTACTTAGGGTATCATGATATTATGGAAGATTAATTCTTTATTTCTCCTGGATGTCGGCACTGATTGAATCTTTTACCTAAAAGGGGAATGCTTTCATATGGATGGAGATGTTCCCTCAAGCATTCCAGTAGTTGAGGCAGAGTTTAGAAAGCACCTCGATCTTGATGTTTCCAGAAGAGGGTGTCGACTATATAGTTTTATACAATGCATCAGGGAATAGGATTGGATATGTTTTAATGAAGATATAGGTGGTTATTTTTATGGTTCAATCCAGCTGATCCCCAATGGGAAGAATTATGTGACCCATGATCTTGAGTTTGCATCATTAGTCTTCATGGTGAAGATTTGGAAACACTACCTGATGGGTGAGGGGTTATTATCTATTCTGTCCACAATAGACTCATGTACATATTCTCATAGATGGATTTAAATCTAAGGCCGAGGATATGGATTGAGTTACTCTAGGATTATGTCTTCGAGATCTTCTGTACAGTTGGGAAGCAGAACATTGTGCCATATGATCTTAGTATAATATCGAGTTTGAAGCTATTGAGTAAGGCATTAGAGTAGTTGGCCTCACTACATATATCCTTCATTGATGGGTATGATGTAACTATCCTTCAGTCGATGGTTGTCCCCTCTCCAATATTATAGTTATTCTAGGAGGCAAAACAGGGGGATGTCAACTGTGAAGTTTTATATGCCCAATTATCTAAAAAAAAATTCTCTTGATTGATATTAACAAAGTGGGGAGAATATTGTTATTTTTAAGGGATTCATAGTTGTACCAGTGGCATTGTGAGAGTATGTTCTGAGGGAGTTTCATATATCCTGTTTGGTGGTAAATCCTGGAGTGGAAAAAATTTAACAGGATCTACAACATCAAGTATACCGTACAAGAATGACTAGGGGAGTATCCTAGTTCATTTCTCGATACCTTATGTGCTAGCTGGTGAAGGCTGACCCCAAGTTCTAGAATGATTTTCTACCCCTTGGAAGTGCCACAGTGTAAGTGGGATGAAATGTCCATGGACATCATGATGGATTTTCCACGAATGAGCAGCGATCATGATTCCATCTAGGTGATTGTTGACCAACTCACCAAGTTTGTTCACATATTATCTATGAGGTAGAAGAGTTCACTAGAGATCTTGGGATGCCTCTATATGCAGGAGATAGTTTGGGTAGATGGAGTCCCCTCGATGAAAGTCTACGATCTTTATGCTTATTTCACATCCTAGTCATGGAAGGGATTGAAGGAGGCATTTGGGACTCAACTACATTTAAGAATAGCATTCCACCCCTAGACAGATAGTTATACAAAAAAACCACTCAATTTTTGTAGGATATGTTGTGGGTCTGTATCTTAAACTATGGTTGCAGTTGGGAGGACCACCAACCACTGGTGGAGTTTGTGTACAACAACAGATACCACTCCTCCATCCTTATGGCACTATTCGAGGCTTTATATGGGTGACTATTCTGATCCAAACATTTATAGACAAACCCAGGGGAGTCAACACTCATGGGTCTGGAGTCAGTACGAGTTCCCACCAAGAAGGTGCAGATAATATAGGAGCATATGAAGACTACACAATGCCGGTAGAAGTCTTATGCTGATAGATGGCGGAGACCTCTAGAGTCTGAGGTGGGAGACCATGTCATCCTTCATGTCTTACCTTGATGAGGGTTTCATTGATTTTTTTGGGGGGGAAAGTTATCTCCAAGGTTCATCAACTCTTTTTAGAGACTAAAACGAGATGGCGAGGTGTCTTACTACCTAGCTTTACCACCACTGATAGACAGGGTACATAATATCTTCCACGTGTCATAGCTAAGGAGGTACCTGTATGATGTGATATACTTTATTGACTGGGGTTAGATGGACATTGATGATGTAGTGACATTTTCATAATTCCCAGTGAAGATTGAGGATCCGTAGGAGATGATCCTTCATGGGTGAGTGATTCCCTAGTGTTTGTCCAACGGAAAAATAGGAATCTTTAGGAGATCACGTGGGAGTAGGAGGCTTAGATAATTGTGTAGTACCCAAATTTTTTAGTAGATGTTTTCTTTTAGATTTTCAGGGATGAAAATCCCTAAGGTGGGGAGAATTTAATGACCTATATTTTCTATTTATTATTTTTAAAAAATATTATATAGAATTAATTCAATACTAAGAATTGCGGTGACGTGTGATTCCAAGGCTCAGAGTGTCCGAAATAAATGATTGAAATAAATTAAACTTTTAAGTAGCACACACGAGTAGTTTTCCACAAAAAGTTGAAAAATATTTAAAAAAGAATCCATATCTAAAATTTTAGGGCATTGTTTCGTTCAGTGTAAAAAAATTACCTTAGGCTTGTCTTAACATTGATCAACACAACTCGAATAAAAAAGTTAATTTTTTAGTTGTTTAAAGGAATTTAAATAAATTGATAATTTATTTTATTTTAACCATATTAATTATTTAGTAATGTATTTTATGGTTTTAAATAACAAGGAATATATGGTTCGGATCATAACCCTAGAAAACTCTCTAGAATACAATAGATATTTTCAGAAGAGCCAACCTCTTGGAGAATTATCGATGAATGACAACAAATAATCAACCCATGGATCGTTGCACAACAAGGTCGGGGATATCAACGACGATGTGAAAAAATCTATTCTTCTTCAACAATTGATGTAGGTGTTGTTATTTCAGTTTTTTCCTTATATATGGATTTTAATGATGAACATAGATCAACCCACATACAGGTTCACAGACAGATTGCTCATTCATATGGGAGGGATTTGTTTGCAGGTTCTTATTTGGGGGACTCTATTATGTATGTTTCATTCTTCTTGATCCATCAAATGGGAGTGGATCTATGCTGTAGCGAACAATAATGGAGTTTCGTTCCAAGATTTTTCATACAAATTTTTTCTCCCCATTACACCCACACGTTCTTTGAGGGTTTATGAACAACAGATCATTGCACAACCGTCTCACAACGAAACCATCCAAAATTAGGGATCTGATATCATGAAAACCCAACAGTGGTCTGCTGATGATGGTGAAAGATGAATCGATGCAGTTTGTAAGAAATTATTCTTTGAACGTTCTTCAGGTGGATGATTGAAATGATTTTCGGGACTGATCAAAAACAAAAAACCGACCGATTCTATTTCATCTTGGTATGGATACTTCGAATATTTAGTTTCAAGGAGCTTGAATGGCTAGATCAAAGGAATAAAGATCACCTGAAGCACTGGTCAGAGAACTGCGATTATGGAAAATAACCAAAAAACCGACATGTTATCCAGAGAACATTGCATGTGGGGTTTTCCCAGCTGCAACTAGGATTCCTCATAATAGAAATATATGACACATTTTGTGACCCCTATCACATGGTGTGTGGGTCCTTACTTAGTACTCAATGTGTATATCTGATGATACAAGGACATTATGTGGAGTACATGACATGTGCTCCACCACACGACCAAACTAGGCCACTTACACGGGTTACCCTATGTACCAAAACATGGGCTTTCATACACGAGATATATCCATGTACAAGAAGATGGCCAATGTACACGGAGTAGCCCTTAGATATTAGACATGACATGTTACTTTTTTACGTGTCGTGTATATATTTTTCTACTTGACATGATCTTTTCATCTTGATCTGTGATACATGGGAAGTTCCCAGGGTCAGAGGACAAGGCGTGTGACCATACAACATGAGATGTAATTTCTTGTACATGACTTTATCCCCATCTCCACTATACCTTGTATGAGTTTCATTGGGGTTAGTCCCCCATTTTCTTGTTACCCTAATGGTCAGGTATTGTTTTCATCCCTAGGAGTACGATCCCTTGAGTAGGACTTTTTCGATAAATCCGGAGTGCCTCTGAGAGGCCCATTGCGAGATCCTTTATCAATTTATGACCCTAGAGAGAGTCAGGTTTCAACATGACTAATCCTATTGGACATCAATCTTATACTTATTAGGTCAATCTAGATGAGACGTGTTATACGCCAAGGCCCTGGACTTGATCCTCATCCGTGTATCATAATCTTCCCACTCAGGAGTGAGTAATCTCGGAATGAGTGTATCTATTTTCTATTCGAATATCTCAATGCATCTATATCTCTCATGGAACATCCTAACGAACAATACTCATCATATGGACATCATCAGAGCTATCACACTCATGTAGTGAGTTATCCTGGATGAGGGCTTCGTGGAATCCTCAAACTAAATCCCTAGCATGGGTATGAAGGTCGTTGTGACTTACCTATAGACTACATGTCTCAGTTTCAAGTATATTTGGATATATTTCTCTTTTTATATTTTATATAGACATATAATTTTTAGATATAACTATACCTTTAATTTTTGAATTTATTTTTGGTTTTTGGGGTCTCCTGCTGAGTATTTTTATACTTATCCTTACACGAGATTTTTTCTCACCTGTCTCATACTATGAAGAAAAGAGGCCTTTTGACGAAGTATAGGGTGGACCTGGACCAGATAGAGATATGTGATCCCCAAATAGGTTGAGGTGTTTTTACACCTTTCAGTAGCATTCCCAGTAGCTATCTTGTTTATAGGATGGAATTTGTGATTTGGAGAATCCATTTTTGGTGGGATTGTATTATGTCGGAGTTACTTTTCCCCACATTACTTTTTTTTATTATGTTTGTTGGGTATTATTTTATTCATGCATTATGTTCCTCAGTCATTTTTACATTTCAACATTTATGGGTTTCGAGATGTGTGTTTGTATAGGTACCTAGGAAATGCCTCCAATGATAATGATATACCTGCTTAGTGCTCGTCACCGGCCCCTAGACTATTGGAAGCGGACTTTGGGAGTTATAACGCAGGTCACACTGGGATGGGTCGTGATAGATTATGTAAATTTTGGGACATTAATAAATTTATTTCAAAATTAAAAAGTTATTTTTCTTAAGAAATGCTCAATTAATCTTTTAAAGGTATTTTCATATATAAAAACTTATTTTGATGTTTATTGTGATTTAATAAGTATATGATCAAAATTTATATTATAAATTTTTTATATAGAAGATCTATAATTATGAGGATGTTTTTCATTACACTTATATCCTTTAAATAGGTTATAAAACAATAATATGGAGAAATTTATATGATCTTATGGTAGAAAAACGTATGGCTATCATTATGTGAAGGATAGGCATGTAATTATATAACCCTCAAATGAATTGGATAAAAATGGATATCTCTTCAGGTAATTAATAATATAATGAGGTGTTACCTAGTTCAATATGTGACATTTTCCAATAAGATTTTCTAGGGCGTTAATGTTGGATAAAGAAATGATGGAATGGGGAGTGAACTAAATCATCTATGATTTTCTCAATAGTGACCATTAATTAAGAAAAACGATATTTTATGGTTATTTTTATTCCAAAAACATATCCATTATTATTTTTTTAATGTTCTCATAGATCATGATAGATTATTGATTATTTCTGCACACTTATGTATTATGTATTTTCTTCAAAAAGGCCATTCATGATGTTTCTTTATTACAGATCTTTGATTGAGTTGGTACGATATTTTATTATTATTGTATGTTTTGATCATGTTATCATACACTTATTCTTATATTATTTTTACTTATGATAATTTATTGATATCCAATATTTTTATGATTTCCAACAATCTTCTCTCACCCTTTATTATGTTTCCCTTCCCCTGGTTATGAAGAAATTTTTTCATCATGATATCTCTTAGAGGGGTTCTAATTATGAAGAAATTAATAGGAAGTGATATATATCTTCTATGTAAAAGTTTTTATGTTTCTATACTCCCTTGTACACTAAACCATTATTGTTCTAGTGTTTATCGAAATGGTATTTAATTAAAATTACACTAATAAGATATTGAATTTGTGTATGAAATGTTTAGGTTCAAATAGAGAATATAAGAGAATAGTTTATTATAGTTTATTAAAATTGATCGATGTTAGCTATGAAATCATAAATTTTGAGATGGAGTTAAGAATAATCACGGTTTAGTAAATTAAAATTTTTATTCACTAAATCTCATTTAGTAAGGTCTCACTATAATAAAGATTTACAATGAATTACCAACAATGTGAAATACATAGTGGTTTCCTCCTAGTGAAAAGAGATACATACATCAATATGATTCATTGAGTGTTGTAAAGTGGTCCTTTGGGAGTTTTGTCATTATTTATAACTATAAAAATAAATCTTACTCTGAGAATGTTAGTGATAATAAAAAAAATGAACCTAGGTCCATCATTTTACATAAAAATGTAATCAATTATATAACAAACTTATATAATATTAATGGGGGTTTAATTTATAGGTTATGGGAATATTTTAAATAAAAATATATAAAGAACTAGTAAATTGTTAGAGTATATTGGGTTTAATAGGAAGTTAATTCCATGGGGAAGGGTAATAACATACCATGATTAAGGTTGAGCACAAGAAATTTTCGATATTGAATGGGAATCATGGTTAACGATGCATGAGAAAAATATATTTTCCAATAAATTAAATTCTGAGATCCCCCATTTAAGATATAAAGAAACACACAGAAAAAGTTACATTCTAAAAAAGAGAGAATCGCTAAGATTAATGGATTGCATTCCATTAACTCTTATACATTATTATTGAAATAGAAACAAAGATTTAAGATTATAGATTTTTGAATTTGGGTTATCCCATGGTTTTATGCATGATACTATAACACCCGGATAATATAAAATAGATAGATCATGTTCAAAAACATATATTATATGCAACCCAAAAATTATAATATAATATATGAACCTGATAATGTATGATATATTTAATTTTAAACAAATTTAATCTCTTAAATAACTTGTGGTCCATGTGACATAGGGTTTAATTTTTTTTGTTAAAATATAATTATTTTAAAATGATCATCATAACCTTTCTATTAAGTTGGTGGGTGTGAATAAAAAAAACTAAATTATTAAAATTATATCTTTTAAAAAATGAATAAAATAAATTTAATGGTTATCTTTTTTTGAGATAAATAAGAATCATTTGAATGTAAAATAAATGATATCTGAAAATATGTATTTTTCTAAAATGCAGTTTCTTTTAATCTTTTTGAACATAATTAAAAAATAATTTTTACCACTTTAAATATATTTTTTATAATTTATTTGAAATAATAAAATCTTAATTTATATTTTGTTTTTGTTTTTGGGAATTTACAAAAAAGATTAATTTTTGATGAAAAGTTAAAAATAATGTTTTTATAGAAAACATAATTTTGGTTGAAATTATTTACATAGTAAAATTGTATATTAATTTTTTTTAAAGAAAAATTAGTTCAATTATGTGACAATATAACTAATTTATGTCATAGGAATCAATTTAATATTAATTTTTTATATAAAATCTTTTTAATCTTTTTTTTTTGGGAAAACAAGTTTTAATGTGTCTGTAGTATTAATATCAATTGAATTTTTCCACTTCTATGAATTAAATTCATAAAAATGGACTGTTTATTCAGAATAATGAAAATTTATTATATATTAAAGGCTATGATTAATTTTTTCCATATTTAATAATAAAAATTTAAAAAACTATGTGCTGTAGTTAGGGTTAAAATGGGTTTAGATGGGGACTAAACTAAACAATACGGGTAAAAAATGACCCAAAAAATTCCTTAATCATATTGGATGGAACACTTTCAAAATTATTTATTTAATGGTTAGATAATTTCCCATTTTTTATTATTTTTCATAATTTAAATGTGGTTATCACATTTTCATTATAATCAATTTCAAGTGTTATCTCCACATATTATAAGATGCGACATGCTATCTCATCCTATTTACACTCCCAATGACTGTTTTTTGTCCAAGAACCAACAAAATATTTTAAATAAATACCTCCAAAAATCCTATATGAATTTTTTATACATAAATACAACCTATGAAGGATTTTGGTGAAACCCTAAATAATTTCTTTGAAGAAGAGATAATGTTCTTAAATGTTTGATTTTATTATGTTTCATCATCGAAATACATAAAATAATATTTATACTAGATATTATAATAATCTCATTATATTTAATATAAATAGTTGATATTTATATTAGGTGAATAACCTATATACATATCTTTTTTCATAAAATTGGAAACAAAACTAGCGATCATGTGTATGGCGGACTACCACCTCTAGAATAGATGTAATTTTATTTCCATTTCTACCACTCGTGGTTAGATCTAATGATGGATTTAACATATTTATATGATATTTATGATATTAATTAAATATATACATATAATATTACATATAACTTCTTACCTTCCAACCTGGTGGAAAACAATATTATTACGTTGTTCGTGTGTACCGAGGACTAATACCTCACGAAGTTATGTGATTCAATTTTCATAGATGATTTACTGGGAACGTAATAAGGATGAATTTAATTAATATATATGATATAAAATAAATAATAATTTGTTTTTAAGGTTTTATTTATTATCTATCTTTTGTTTTATCCACCCATCATGAAAAATGGAAATAACATTCATGCGTACATATAACCTACCCTTTCCATGAACAGTGTAATCAATTATATATATATATATATATATATGTTTTAAAGATCACTATAAAAGAATTTATAAGGAATATATATCATATTTATACAATGTTTTAATTATTTATATTATTTTTGAATTCTCAAGGAAAATAGATCAGAATTATAAAACCAAAACACACGTGAAAAACAAACTAATTAACATATAAATCATTGATTTTGACAATGAAATATTAATAAAAGGGCGATAGAAGACTATAATTAAATCAAATTTTTTTGTGAGATAAACAATTAAGGGGTTTTAATAGATTTATAAAAAGTCTATATTTCTTATACTATAGTTTATACACATATGAAGGAATTTAAAGATGAGGTAGGTTACTCGTCTCTCTTTTAATTCTGTGACACATATTATATCGACCCATACTATACATAAATTGATATGACATCAACATTGAAGTATATTCATTACAACATAAAATAAATCCATGATAGAACCATATTGGTATAATTTCTGTAGAAACTCTGAAACATTAACAATTGGTTCATAAAACAACTATGTTGTCTCCAACTTATATCTTCATAACTAGATACCTTTTTGAAATATATTATTTAATACCCTTCTTTATGACCTATAGAAAAGAAACATATGAAAGTTTGAGCTTAAATTCTCAATAATGGTAAACAAGGGAAATATCAATCATATCAAAATCATAATACATAATAACATAACATTTGGTAGTTTTATCCAACATATGAAAGAGAAATATATCATGTCACGGGAAAAACGTTCATAAGAATTAATGGACATAATCCCAAAAATCATAACATAAGAAATGAAGTTTTTTGGTATACACATAAGCATAGAAAATCATTTCATATTAGTCAAGGATCATTCCCAAGACTATCATAGAGGAAAATGTCCATTACTGAAAAGAGTTTACATGTTGTTTTATATTAGTATTACAAAACAAGATTTATTTTTCATTCTAGCTATGTCTATCTCATGAGATATAAATATTTACCCAATGAATTAAAGGGAGATATAGGTCCCAACAATCTTGTAATGAAATCATACTAATGTGTGCCACAAGAATTTAAATCATTCATCATAGCATAACCCAAGGAATAAAGTGGGTTTCATAAACATCATTCCATCATAACATTTCTTATATAAGAATATAATTAAGTAATTTGAAAATAAAATCATTTTAATAATTGGGATTGAAATATAAACCTATTTAATGAGAATCATTATATATGGAAAGTAATTATGATACAACACTTGAAATTAAGTTTTGAGGAAAATATCATTTCTTCTTCAAAAACATTTTCTTGTCTCAAAATGACCCACAATTTCAA
Source organism: Viscum album (assembly GCA_963277665.1). Classification (NCBI taxonomy): domain Eukaryota; kingdom Viridiplantae; phylum Streptophyta; class Magnoliopsida; order Santalales; family Viscaceae; genus Viscum; species Viscum album. Next base: position 786,058,161 of record OY728137.1, on the reverse strand, counting down.
ATGAAAATAATTTATTTTTAGAGAAAAATGATATAATTTAAAGGAATATTCATGGAAATAGGGTATAATGGAACCATACAAATCTATTCCTGTCATCTAAGTAAAATAATTCTTCTCTTACTTTTTTCAGAAAAGTCCAAAAGTAATTTGTACCGAAAAATAGAAATGAATCATTTCATACGGATTAATAAAAATTCACCACTAGTTAAAACCAAATTTACCCAATTTCAGAAGGATTGAAAAAATATTTTGGAATACTTATTTAGGTACATGGAGGTGGTTGATAAATATACGCTAGTAAATTCTTATAAATAGAAAATCTAAGATAATAATGAGATTGAAAATTTATCCCTTACCTTAGGTTAGATATCTTTCTTGTGAGTCCTAACCTCTTATATAATGATTTAAATAATTTTATTGACATATTACATAATCATAAGCATTTTTATGGTATCATATATGACCATATTATCATCTTTTTGTTAGTAACATTTTAGAGTCACTCGTTATTCAGATATTTACTGGTTAATGTTCTTATGCAAGTTTTGCCGGATAAGATCATGATCAAGTTATTAGGTTATAGTTATATAATTTATAGAATTATATTTGTAAATATATATCATATTTTTTCATTCCATTCCTATATAGAATCATGTTTTAATGAAGATCTAGCATAATGAATTGCATCACATTGTGGAGATGGTAGGTCGTACATATGCATGAACGATGATATCATTCCCATAATTATTGAATGGTATTGATTTGGATGGGGTATTATATATAAGAATCAATATCATGTTATAATAATCATATATAGTTATTTTTTCCATAATTATACCCATCTAGGTATGAAGTTGGGGAAAAATATATTACACCATGGCGTGAAGACAGTAAGTCATACGTACACGCGCATGATGAATTCAATTTTTACAAGGTGAATAGAAGGTGGAATATGTTTATTTAATAATTATAATCACATATAATTATATGATCAAAACTAATTTTTTTCTTTATAATTAAAAAACTAATTAATATGGAGTAGAAGAAGTAATAAGTTTGAAATAATCGGTAGAAGAAATTACCTCTTCCTTGACGGGTTTCCTCTAAATCTCTTCATAGAGCTATAGAGTTGGTCTTTAAATATGACTGAAACCTGTAAAATGTAAATAGGGATGTTGATAAGGAAAAAGGGAATGGTATGAATGATCTTTAAGTCTTAGAGGTATGTGAATAGGTGATGGAAGAGGTTTCATTTTATAATTGATGTGAGTGGTACTTTTGGAGACTCTATAAATAAAAATTTATAATAAAATGAAAGCCCACCCAAAAACCTCCAAAATGTACAATTTTGAATATGATATGAGAGAGGGTTGTATTATAATCAACTGATAAATTTTTGACATGTATTTCTGTCAATTTTAACCAAATATTATTAATTAACACTAAGTTATTATATTTAATTTTTAATTAGGGTAACAAATAACTCAATATTAAAATGGTGAAAAATTTACTTATTTGATGTAAAATGAACCATAAATTAATATATTAGATTCTTTTATATAATATCATAATTTTTATATATTTTTATAAAATGTTTAGTGATTTTTATATAATTTTATAAAACATTATTTTGATGAAAAATTAATAGTATCAATTTTGACACTATTCAAGTCATTGGTTTTTAAAAATATTAATATTACAAGATAACTTTTAACCAATATTTTTTTAATATTAAAAGGAGGTCATGGTATTCTATAGAATTTATTATAAAAGTTAATTAACATAAATTATATTTACAATAATATTTTTAGTAACATTATTTCATATTTCACCTAATAAAATAATTACAACAACAATTTCGTGTAATTATTTAATATTCTTATTTTGTTGAATAAAAATTAAAAATAAAATAATATGATGGAGATAAATATAACAGATTTTATAATAATAGTTTTATTCAAATTTATCTTATAGAAAATATAATATCTAAAATGTCATACTTATTAAATTATGAAGGTGACATCTTTAACATCACTTTAAATAATTTAATATAAGTGTCCAAATACCTTCTATAAGGCTCCAAATGGTACATAACTCTACCCCTGGATGACTATGGATGATATATACTTGTACAATAAAATATGGTAATGTTTTTTGATATTTTAATGGGTATTATTTTTTTAATAAAAACTATATTATTGATTTTTCATCGATTAAATAATTTCTGCGTCATTAATGTATATGCTATTAAGATAATTATTTATTTTTTTTAAATTAAAAATAAATAACCATAATAAATAAAAAAAATTTATACATACAATAATTTTTTATAATCTATATTATATTTATTATAACCTTATATTAATAATGATTTAGCTATTAAAATTTGATTGGGACATATTTAACTTTTCTTTATATAAAATAAATTAAATGTCCAAATCTCATTAATGTGGATTTAAATGTATAACATTTCACCCCAAGGATAAATTTGGTATAAAAACACCCATACAATGATATAAAGAAAACTGTTTGGGTAATTTTATAAGAGTATTCATACCCTTAATTACTCAGTTTACCCTTTTACTATATTAGTAAATATTACTGAAGTTACTATTCATAATTCCAAAAATAAAATAAATATATTTAAATAATTTATACCTACTAATTCCAAATATGGAATCAATTTTTCAAAATTCAAATTTTATAAGTTGTATTAACTAATTTAAAATTAAACATTATATTAAAAAGAGAGAATGAGTTGGAAAACCTAAGACATTTTAAAATATTGAAATGTTTTTAAATTTGGATTCAATGTAAAATTAATGGTACTGAAATAAATTGTATTTAGTGAAAAAAAATACTGTATTTATACTTTAAAACCATTTAATATTATAATTTAACCATATAAATTATTTCTAAGAAATTTTTTTTTCATTATTTTTTATTTGTATTTTTACAATTTATCAAATCGTGAAAGTTATCAGAAAAATATCAGAAACTAATCCAAAGTAAATGTCTATATCCCAAATAAAAATAAAATTTTAATTTTTTTATATAAAATTTATTAATGTGTAAAAATGTTAATTTCAATGATGTTCTTCATTCAAAGGCGTAAAATTACCCTTTAAAAAATATAGGTTTATATGCATCAAATAGGGTTTATTCGTATCCCATGACTAAAATATCCATTTAATGAATATAAAAAAGACGTTATTTATAATATAATATATATATCTCTTGAATTTCATTAACATTAGTAATTAAATCAAAAATACAAAAATACAATATATTTATATTTCTCATAATCAATTAGTAGCCAATGAATTGACAATCCATTTGCATTTGTTAGTGATACTTATTCTTGCTACCACAAAAGTTGTGTTATAATAGTTATTTTATACTATGTGAGTATTTCAGTTTTTTATAGTTATAATTTCATGAAATGTAAGCTACTGAATAATTTAAATTATTTAATAAAAATATTTCATAAAACATCTGGTCATTAAATTCTACACCCATTAAACTAAATTTTACCCAAAACACTTCTTCACTTGGAAACAAACAGATGAGGAAACCTCTCCCTCCTCATATCCAGAGGTTCTAATATATCTTCCTCAAATTGGTTGTTCTTCTATAAAACTTTTACCACCAAGTGTTCTTGTTTTGCAGAACTTTTTCACTATGATCCAGAATCTATCTTAGTTGTTCTCATATGAAAAATCATTCTCCAATGGTAAGATGATTATTTTTACTACCAGTGAATGAGCATGTATATACTTTTTCAATAGAGAGATATAGAACACATCATGATATTGAGAGAGAATTAGTGGAAAAACCAGTCTGTAAGCTACATTCCCAATAGGATCTGGATTTCCAAAAGGACCGATATACCAAGGGTGCAACTTTCCATTTTTTAATAAATCTCATGACTCTCTTACCAGTAGATATTCACAAAAAATAACAAATCACAAACATCAAACTCTAAGTCCTTTCTTCGGTTCTCATTTTAACTTTTTTTTTTCAACTCTGAGCCACTCTTATGTGTTGTTAAGTAAATCTGAACTTTTCTTCCATTTCATCAATAATATCAGGTCCAAAGAAAAATAATTCCCCAATTTCATCCCAGCAGGTTGGAGTTCTGCATTTCCTTCCATAGAGGGATTCATATGGAGCCATCATAATACTAGATTGAAAGATATTGTAGTATAAAAATTTAATCAAGGTATGGTGTTAATCCCAACCACATTTGAAATTCATAGATAAAGCACAAAACATGTCTTCTAGAGTGTGAATTGACCTCTTAGACTAACCATCTATCTATTGATGACATGTGGTGATGAAACTTAACTCTGTATCTAGATAATACTAAAGACTTATCCTACACTCTGAGGTAAACAATGGATCCCTATCATATTTATTGTAAATTGGTACTCCTTTAAATATTAATACATACTTTACATATATCTTGGAAGGGTGATCAAGAGAAAAATCATCTCTAATTTTAATGAAGTGTGAAAAATTCGTAAGGTGATCTACTATAACCCAGATAACGTTATTGAATTTTTAGGTTTGGGGAATTCTGATAACAATGTTTTTAGTGATGTTTTCCCATTCCCATTTTGTTATGGGTAATGGTTGTAACATCCCATTAGACTTTGGTCTCTCAACCTTAACTTGCTGACAAACCAATCATTGAGAGACATATTTGACAACATATCTTTTTTTTCCATCCCTCCAGAAATACTCTATCAGGTCCATGTATATACTTTTGATTACAAGGTGAATAAATAATAAATAAATATTCACCTCATCCAACATATCCTTCTTTAATTATGATAAGGGAGGAATACAAACTCGATCCATGAAACCTATTATTCCATCACAATCAAGGTTGTATTCATGAATCTTTCTCACCTTCTTTCATAGCTCTACATCCTCTTTATGCACCTCCTTAATATTCACATGTATATATGGTTTAACATTCATTTGAGAAAGATAATATTTCTCCCCTTCCATTAAAATTTCAAGATCCATCTTTTCCAAATCCATAAACATTGGATTTTTGTGATCCTCATCACGGATGGGCTAGCATGGTCTTGTTAACTCAAAGTATCTGCCACCTTGTTCTCTTTCCTAGTGTGGTAATGTATTCTAGAGTTGTAATCTCTAATCATCTCCAACATTTTTCTTTGGAACATATTCAGCTCCTTTTGTGTGAAAATAGATTTTAAAATTTTATGATCAGTATAAATATCAAACTTCTAAACATAAAAATAATGTATCAATATTTTAAATGAAAATATTACCTTAACTAACTCCTGATTTGGGTAATTTTTCTCATAGAATTGAAACTACCATGAGGAATAATCTATAAACATATCATTTTTCATGAGAATTAATCCCTCCCCCTCATGAATTCATCACTATAGATCACAAACCTTTCTCCACTATAAGGAAGTTTGAGAACATGTGCACTGGATAAAATTATTTTAATCACTTTGAAATTAGCTTCTGATTCATACATCTATATTAACATAACTCATTTCTGACTCAACATGGTGAGTGAATTAGATAATATCGAAAATAATAAAAAAATGTTGATAATATCCATCCATGTTAAGAAATAGTTAGACCACAGTTACTATATTTGGTCTCGATAACATTCAACAACTTATATTTTTGATTGATCCACATATATCCCATATATTGATATTATATAACCCAAAGATGAATCTTTCTCAATCCAAAATTTAAACTTGGTAAATTTTTCATAAAGATTATCCTTTCTTAGTGTCTTTAGTACAATTCTCAGGTTGTCTTAATGCTTTTAATTTCCCTTCACATAAACAAAAGTATCATCTAAAAAGACTACCAAAAAACGATCAAGATCGTATCTAAAGACTCTCTTCAATAGATCCATTAAGGTAATAGGAGAATTAGTATGTCCAAAAGGTATAACTATAAATTCACAGTGTCCATAACTTTAATGAAATCTCATAATTTGTTTATCCTCCTTGTTGACCCTTAATTGATGATATCCAGAATGAAAATCAATCTTGGAAAAGTATGGAGATATGTGTAGTTGGTTAAATAAGTAATCAATGTGAGGAAGAGGATATCTGGTCTATATAGTTATATTGTTAAGTTCTTGATAATCAATTTAGAGTCTCATTGATCCATATTTCTTCTTAACAAAAAAAACAGGTGCTCCCCAAGGGGACGCACTAGGGAACATGAATCCTTTATCACGATTCTCTTGGAGTTGCTTTAATGATTCCTACAACTCAATTAGGGCTATTCTATAAGGTTTCTTTGAAATAGTCATTGCACTCTGTATGAGTTCTATTAAAATCTCAAATTTATGATTTAGTGGAAGACCAAGAAATTCCTCCAAAAATACATCATCAAAATCTTGAACAATGGGGGTATTCTCAATTGTGTGTATCTTCCCAACCATTTGAGATAGATACCCTCCTATAATAGTGATCAAGACCCATAATATGGATGAAATTTCTATGGGAAGGTTATATTTATTCTTGTATCTATAGATGTTTATAGATTGATCTAGAATATAAAATTTCAATTCCCCCCTTAGAAATTTATATGATCTCCATGTAGAGAAATCAAATCCATTCCATGAATCGCATCAAAATGCACTATAAAAAGGATCCCAATATTTTTTGGAAGAACATTCCCATAATCTTCAATCGGAGAAAAATTATAAAATTTTGATACAAATGTTGTGCCATTAAGAGTTTTCACAGATAACTCAACCTCTAATTAATGAGGTAATACGAAGATACCCTTTGAAAATTATTCAAAAATAAATGAGTGGGTGGATAAAAAATCAAATAAAATATTTTCTAAATTAGAGTGGATAATATGTGTACCTTCCACCACTTCATTATTAAACTCCACATTGCCGGTAGTGATTTTATGAGACATTCCTTTATCATTGTCCTTATGAGTTTAGTGACATCCATCATCATCAATAACCCTTGGATTAGGGAATTGACTAGAATTTTTTCCTATTTCGTTTCTCTTGTAGCATTGAAGTGTTTGAGGTACATTTTGTGTATCCATTTCTCTATTCACGTGATTAGACATCTTTTTCCCATGACATCAACATTCGACTACTCGATAACCTATTTTCAACACTTAAAACAAATAATATTTCCATGAAGAAAATTTCCACTATGTTTCTTTCCACACTTTGAGAATAAGGGAAAAATCCAATTCTTTTCAATGTTGTCCTTATATTTTCCTTTGATTTCCATGTTTCTCTTTATATCAAACCCATAAGACTGATTATTTACTCCATTCTCCATCTCAACATTAAGATAACAACAGACGATTTTCTCAAAGCTATTAGAGTCCCTTATGAAAAATTCCCGTCTGAGAATTGGATTTAAGCCACTAAAGAATCAATCAATTTTACTCACATGTTGAATAATTATTCTAGAAGTGTACCTTGGAATTGTTTTAAAATTTTCTTTGTAGATACCAACAGATTCAACTTCCTTTTTCTTAAGATCAAGTAACTCCTTCTCGATCTTTGTTTGAAAAATACGAGGAAACTACTTATTGGAAAATATTTTTCTAAACTTGTCACATTCCATGGATTCAATTTAATCTCTTTAACTCTCATTATTGATAATATTACACCATTGAATAGCTTCAACTTCCAAATGATATACTGATAAGATGAATTTATCATGTTTGGAAATTTTAGAATAGAAAATATCTTTTCAGTGGTATTGATCGATTTTTCAGCCTCTAATGGATCAAAAGACATGTTGAAAAAAGGTGGATGATGACTCATGAAAGACTCAATAGAATGTTTATCCCTCCTTTTCTCATTTAAATGTCCCCCATTATTCATATATTGAGAAAGTTTTGTAAGAATAGATACAATATTTTTCATTCCAACTCCCATAAAATTTGATTGCTCAACTGAAAACATATTAGGTTTTATCCCTGATTATTCATGGATATTTCTAATACACTATAATTGTAACCTAAACTTATACATATCCTTAGGGTTATTACTAAGGATTTCTCGTCCTTGTTTCTAATGGATAACTATTCATTCCTCTTATACCAACTATAACAACCCATAATTTACATACATTTATATTAATTCAATATTTAAGTATATTCATTACATTATATAATAAATCCACGATAGGACCATATTGGCATAGTGTCATTAGAAACTATGAAACATAACAACTGTTTCATAGAAAATCTATGTTGACGCACTTTTATATCTCCATAACTAGAATCATTTATGAAATATCTTACTTAATACCCTTCTTCATGACCTAGGGAAAATAAACATTTGAAAGGGTGAGCTCAAATGCTCAGTAAAGGTAAACAAGGTTAATGTTAATCATATCTAAATCATATGAAAAACGAATATAACATTTAGATGTTTTATCCTACATATGAAAGATCATGATATCATGTCATGGGAGAAAATTTCATAAGAATTAATGTAAATAACCCCAAAATAAATAACATTTGACATGATTTTTTTTTCATATACATAAGCATATAAAAATAATTTCATATTAGTCAAGGCTCATTTCCAAGACCATTATAGTAGACAATATCCATTACTGAATCGGGTTTAGTTTTCATTCCATCACTGTATTACTGAACCATTTTTTACTTACCATTCCAATAATGTCTATATCATGAGATATAATTATTTACCCAATTTATTATAAGGAGATATATATCCAAATCATCTCATAATGAAATCATTATTATTTATAGCACAAAAAACATAAATCATTCATCATTGCATAAACCATGGAATACAGTGGGTTTCTTAAATATCATTCCATCATAACATAATCCATATAAAATATCATTACATCATTAACACAATCAAATCATTGTAAAAATAGAGAAATAAAAAACAACCATATTTAAATAGAATCATCTTAGATGGAAATTATTTTGAAAAAACACTTGAAATTAATTTTTTAAGAAAATTCTTTCTTCTTGAAAAATGGTTTATTTATCCAAATTCAACACAATTTTAAAAGAAAAGAACTTATTTGAATATAAAATGTAAATCATGTAATGTAATATTCATTTAAAAATTGAATCATGAAAGCATAAAAACTTGTTCGTGCTATATAAGTGAAGAAAATTCTTCATGTACTTTTGTTGGAAAAGTCAAAAAGTACCTCATACCAAAAGAAAAAAGATTCCTTTCATACCAATTTTTAAAAATTTATAAATTGGTAAAATTGACTTTAAAATTTTTTATAATAAAATAATTTATATTTTCTAATTATTATTTAGGAAACTTGGATGTGGTTTATTAATATACATTAGTAAATACTTACGAATAAAGAATCTTAGATAATAATGAGATTGTAAAATTATCTCTTACTTTAGGTCTAATATCCTTCATATGAGTCTGATAATACAATATAATGATTTAAATAATGTAATTAACTTAATCCAACATCATATTAATTTTAATGATATCATATATGATCATATTATCATTCGTTTGTTAGTAACATTTCATTGTCACTCATTATTCGGATATTAACTTCTTTATATTCTTATGAATGTTTTTCAAATATGTTCATGTTCCACATATTAGGTTATAGGTATATATTTTATAAACTAACATTAGTATAATATATATCATATTAATTCATTCCATTTATTTATAAAATTGTTGTTTAATGAAGATCATGTACAATGGATCACATCACATCGTGGAGACAGTAGCTCATACGTTCGCACAAGCAACTATATCATTACGATAATTGATTAACGTTATTTAAGTAGACAGTTTATAATATTTAAGATTCAGTATCATGTTTTTGTAATTATATATTATTATTATTTCCATCATTATAACCATCTAATTAAGGTGGGGGTGAAAAAAATTACACCACACTGTGGAGACGGTAAGTCATATGTATGCATGCGTGGTGAATTCATTTTTCATAGGATGGATAGAAGGTGGAATATGGTTATTTAATAATTATAATAAAATAACGTTATATGAGTGATACTTATGTTTATTACATTATAATGAAACAAATAATGAAGAGGGAGTAGAAGAAGAAATAATTTTGAAGGAATCGGTAGAAGAGATTACCTCTTCCTTGATGTGCTTCCTCTAAATCTCTTCATAGAGCACTAGAGTTGGTCTATTGAGATGACTAGAACCTCTATAATGTAAATAGAGAAGTTGAGAAAAAATTTCAGGGGATATATGAGCTTGAAGGTTCAAGGTTATGTGAATAGGTGAGGGTGGAGGTAACCATTTATAATTGAGGTGAGGAGCACTTTTAGAAACTCCATAAATAATAATCTATAATAAAATAAAACCCTACTAAAAATCCTCCAAAATGTCCAATTTTGATGATTAGATGAGATAGAGTTTTAATCTAATCAACACTTTAATTTTTTTACAAGTATTTATGTCAATTTGAACCTAATATTTTTAATTAACACTATGTTATTCTTATTCATTTTTAATTAGGGTAGGAAATTACTCAGAATCAAAAGGGTGAAATATTTACTTATATGATGTAAAATAGACCATAAATAAATACATTAAATCATTTTTTATCATATAATAATAATTATTTATATTTAAAAAAATGTTTATATATTTTTAAATAATTTAATAAAACATTATTTTGATAAAAAATCAATAATATCAATTTTGAAACTATTCATTTCATTGATTTTTAAAAATATTAACATAAAAAGATATATTTGAAAAATAAATTTTATTATATTTCAATGAGGTCAAGTTAAAATATAAAATTTATTATACATGTTAATTGACGAAAATTTTATTTACATTAATATTTTAATAGCATTTATTCGATATTTATCTTAATAAATTTATTACTACTAAAGAATTACGTAATTATTTAATATTATTATTTTTATAATAAAAATTAAAACTAAAATATTATGATTAAGATAAGTATACTATATTTCAGAAAAATACTTTTAGTCAAATTTATCTCCAAGAAAATCCATTATTTTAAATTTTATGCTTATGGAATTATGAATGTGACAGCTTTAACATCACTTTAAATAAAATAATATAAGTTTCATAATCCCTTATATAAGGCTCCAAATTGTATGGTCCCAGCCTTAAAAATTACATAATATTTAGTTAAGTCAACAATTCACATTGAGGATCTTGTCATGTTTACATTTTTAGAGAATTAGGTCGTAACTATTACATTTCATCTCAAAAATTACAAAGTTTACACTTCTTCTCTATCTAATTTTTTTCATGACAATAAAAAATCATCAAATAAAACAAGAATTTTTTTTGGTATAAATTTTCTTGAATAATTCATTTCTCTTACACATCCTTATACCCTGTGAAAAACATTTGAAAAACATGGGATGAGCATAAAAAGCTCTGTAAGGGTTATAAAATATGGAAAGAAAACATTAGTCCATCAACCCATAAAAATCCATGAAAGAATACATATCAATCAGAAAACATAATCTCTGTAACAAATCTCATGAAATCATAAGATTTATGAAAAACACATAGAAATCATAAATCATAAAGGGGACTTGTGGAATCCATATCATATTTACATTGTATCTTTCACAACTATATAGGGAGTTACATTTTGAATACCCATCACAATATATTCTCTAAATATCTTTGTAGACACATTATCATTTACCTTTGTCTCATTAACCAATTCATTAAAGAGTTATATCAAGTCAGACTCCATAGGTTTATCATGGAACAACTTGTATACGTAAACAATTCCCCAGAACTGTAACATAATCATAATACATAACACAAGCATAAAAGAATGACAAAATTTCCATATTGAAAGAACACTATATCATTTCAATATATTGAAATAATAAATCTATTATCAAAACCATTTTCAATAAAAATATATGTAAAATGATTATATAGTATTTATTTTCCTTATAAAAACATTAAGGCTTGTTAAGGATGTCAAATATCAAATAATGTTCGTGTCTATGGAAACGTTGTTTTCACTGCATACGTTAAAAAGAAACATTCCATTTTTAATTTAGTAAAATGATTCATAGATAAAATATTAAATTTGAATGAAATTAAAATTAAATGGGGTTTACACACCGTATAAAGGAAAGTCATGTATAAATCAAATTACGCCTTAAGGAAAGGAGATTGAGACAAAGTCCCTAACCTTGAGTCTGAATAGTCACGTATGTTCCTTGTTTTTCTTGAATAATAAACTTAAGTTAATTTATATGTGATTTATAAACCTTTTCAAGTTTATTATTACTTTTCTACTATTTATTACCTTTCAATAACAATTTTATAATTATTCAAGTTCATATCGGTTGTTTTGTAGATGTTCGGTACTTGAGTAAGAAATGAACCTGTTATAATTACAAATTGTCTATGTGGTCAAAATTCCACTATCTATTAAATCATATTCACGATTTAAATATCATATATATATATATATATATTATATGTATTTATATCTAGTAGACATGTTTTTATAATAGTCCACAACATTTAGAGATAAGGAATGAAATGCATCGTTCATGGAGACGGTAGGCCATACATACGCATGAACGCTACTTTCATTTATTTTTAATAATTAAAGAAATTAAAACTAAAAGATAAATAGGTATATTATAATTACAATATAATATAATATATAATTTTATTAACTCCATATTTTATACATTCCATGTATGGAATGAATGAGTCATATCACTTGGAGTGGGTGATAGTCCACATTTCCTCAAATGAAATTATCATATTTACCCATTAAGGAAACCATAACGATATGCTATAAATAAAAAATATAGTATAATAGAGACAATATAAATATAATATATATCACATTTAAATATAGTTCCATCATAATGGACACCATGAGAGGTGGTAGAAGATAATTGGACAATCATCGTTTAGTGAGGTAGTAGTTCGCCGTCCACAGAAACAGTATGTTCTAAATCCATTAGATGAATTTGTGTGTAAGTGTAGTTCGTATACAAATCATAAAAAAATAATGGTATATTGAAGATAAATTTTTTTATAAAATAATTTAATAGAAATATTTATGGGGTTGTAGAAGGGAAAATAAAGAAAAATCTTGAGAGAAGACATTCCCTCAAATCGGGTAACTCCTTTTGATCTAAGCTAAAATGGCTTCTTCAATTGCCTTATTCCCATGTTAAGGATTCTAATTGAAATATAGGGATGCTGGGAGCTTGTTTTCGAAGATGATGGATGATAAAAGGGCGATTGCTAGGTGTTATTATGGGTTAGAGGTGGTTCTATTTCATAAGTGGGAGGATGGGGACTTTAGGAATGTATAAATTTATTATTTTATTATAAAATAATTTTTAGTTTTAAAGGGTCCCAATGTAATTTATTTCATAGATAAGATGAGGATTGTTCTAAATAATATCATCCAATAGGTTTTATTCAAGTATAGGTCAGAAATTTGACACTATCTTTTAGATTTAACCCACAGTAAACAAATTTAACTTTTACCATGTCTTCTTTGATATTCATACTATATGGTTAATATAGTTACTATAAAATGAAAATAGAACCTAAAGTGGTTAATTAATGAAATTTTAAACATTATATAAGTCATTTTTCCAAATTTTATATATTTTTTACCATTAAATGATTTAATAAAATAGTATTTGTTTTAAAAACCCATTTTTGTCAATTTTTAAACTATTCACATCATGGATTTTTAAAAATACATAACAACTTGATTACTTAAAAACAAAATTCATTAATTAAAATATTGCAACTCATAATAATCCCTAAAATTATTTTATGGGATAAAAAGTTTCAAAATAAATTTATTTTATTATTTTTAATTTCAATTTTTTGAAACATTCATTAAAGGAAATTTATTAAAGAGAAAAGAAAACAGAACAAGAAAAATACAAACAAAAAACACCACAACCATAAAAAATGGTTAAGGTGAAAAGGAAAGAAACCAAAGTAGACAAACACCCAATAAAAAAGGGTGGGCTATGGGAAGAGGCCAATTTGAAACATTCATTAATAAGGTAATCACTACATCATCATTATTTCACATATATATATATATAATTGATTTCTAAAAAATCTAAATAAAATAACATGATGTAGGAAATATTTTTATATTTATAATAAATATTTATTGTAGAATATATCACTTATATGACCCCATATTAAATTTTTTTTAGTAGAAGATACATGTTTATGTTATATTTTCCTTAACTTTAAATTAAAAGTAATTAAATGTAATTTTCACACAAAAGTTGCTCTATTGTGTCATAAAATAGACCAAAGGATGCCCACAGTTGGACATATCTCATAAAATAGGGTTAGGATATTTGTTAGGCTAATTTAATATTATTATAATATTATTGTTTAACCTTATTTACCATATTTACCATTTAACCATGTTAAATAAAATATTTACTGATGTTACTATTAATAATGTCTAAAAATAATAGGTACCTATTTACAAAATTTGGACCTCCTGATTTACAATATGTACTATATTTTTTCAAATTCAAAATACCAAAGCTTCAAAAATTAATTTAAAATTAATTCCTGTTGTCAAAACCAAAAAGCGTGTTTTTAAGAAGTAAAAACTACCCAGTGATTATCATGTGTTTTTGTCCAATTCCAAAGTAAAATTACTTAAAAGGAAGAAAATTATATTAAATGATAAAAATATAATCCAATTACACTTTAAAATAAGTTTAAATTATAATATTACTATATAAGTAAATTAGATTAAAAGGCCATTTGAATTAAAATGAAGTATTTTTCATTATTTATTAAAAAATGAACTTTATCAGAATAATAACATAAAATTACCCAAAGTAAATTTTGATGTAAAAATTCAAAATAAGAAGTTTATTTTTTCAAATGTAACATATAAAACTGACAAATCTATATTTAAAAAGGGTTCTCTATCAAAAGGTGGTAAACTACCTTTTAAAAATAGTAGAGTATTTAAGCTCAAAATTGGATTCATTGTCATTTTAAGACTCCAACTTTTATTGTATAAATGTAAAAACATTTAGCAAAAATGTTTAATACTAATATGGTTGGACCTGTTCATTCTTGCCAATACAACGACTAGGAATTAACTACTATTTAAAATAATAATATTATATTATTATTTTTCAGTATGACTCATCCTTGTGTGAAAATGGGATTTCGGAGAAACCCATTGTTTTTTGTCAAGTACCCCATAGAACGTAGCATCCCCTTTAAAATAAAATTAATATTTAATTCACCAAAATTAATAAATATGAAAATGTTGTATTCTATAATAATCTGGGATGCTACATCTTTCCCCTTTTGAAAATTGTGTACTCATAGTTTTATCTACTTATCAAATAAGTGGGGGTATTTATGCATCATTGCATTTTTAGATTCTCATGTTTCCTATTCAACTATATGGGTATTCCAAAAAACCTTTACCTTTTAAATTAAATTATTTCGTGACACTTTCTCTCTTCAGTCAAGAATTTGGATTAATTATTCCTCCCAAAAATATTATCTTCCAATTGAACAACCTCTAAACTCAAAACATGACATGGATATGGCATATAATTTCTCAACATTGAAACATGGAATACATTTTTTTACATGAGATAAACATGGAGGTAAAGCCACTCTATAGGAAACTAATCTAAATTTCTCAAATATTTCATAGGGTTCAATGAACCTCGGACTCAACTCTCCATTCATACCAAAGCACATCACAATTTTATATTGAGAAACTTTGAGAAAGACATGATCACCTACCTCAAAAGAAAGATAATTCCTGTAGTTATCCACATAATGTTTCTTCCTGATCTGAGCTATTCTAATGTGCTTCTAAACCAACTTAAATTTTTTTGCCATCTCTTCTACAAATTCTGGTGCCTTCAACTTCCTTTCACCTACTTCATCCCAAAATCTAGAGTTCAACCCCTCTTTCCATACAATGCTTAAAATGGTTCCATATGTAAACTGGAATGAAAATATTTATTATTAAAAAACACAACCAAATAAAGATATTGTTCCCAACTTCCTTAGTAATCCATTGAACATGCACGTAGCATATCTTCCATGGTTTGAATTGTTCATTATAAATTCCCATCTGATTGTGGATTAAAAGATGTACTAAAATTTAATCCAGTACCCAAAGGCTTCTAAAGGACTTTCCAAAAGTTATAAGTGATCCTTGGATCATGATCAGATATAATGAATATGGGAAATCCCTAAAACATGACTATATCTTTAATATACAATCGATGAAGTTGATCTCGAGAAATAGTATCTCTAATTTGAATAAAATGAGTAGATTTAGTTAATCAATCAAAAAAATCCATATTTCATTGTTACCTCATAAATTATTTGGTAATCCAATGACAAAATCCATAAACAAATTTTCTCATTTCCACTCTAGTATTGGAAAAGGGTGAAGTATCCCTTTAGATAACATCCACTCTTCTATAACCTATTTAAAAATAAAACATCTCTGGGTAAAGTAATCAATATCTCTTTTCATTCCATCCCACCAGTAATAATCTCGATGATCTCTGTACATATTATTACTGAGAGGATGAACTGAAAATGGAAAACTATGAACTTCACATAATAACACTTTCTTCAACTGTGAATCACAAGGAACACATAACCTCTTTCTAAACCTCAAAACACAATCTTTTTCAAGGTTAAATCCAGATAACATACCCTTATGAACCAATTAAACCTTTTTATACAACTCACTTTCTTCTTTCTGCACTTTATTCATTTTGTCTGATAGAGATGATTTCACTGCCACCTGAAACAAAATAGAGGAATTCCTTCTACCATCAACTTCCAATCCAAAATTCATTAGATTAGAAACAAAAGGTTCTCATTATAAACAAATCATGGTTAATGTTGGATTACTATTTTGACTCAAATCACCAGACACATTATTAGTTTTTCTAGGACAATAATGAATTTTGAAATCATAATCCTTGATTAATTCTAGCCATTCATATGTCTCATGATTAATTCTTTCTAAGTGAATATATACCTCAAACGTTTGTGGTCTGTATATATTTCACATTTTACTCCATACAAATGATGCCTCCAAATTTTTAAAATAAAAATAGTAGAAGATAATTCCAAATCATTGGTTGGGTAATTTAATTCATGAGGATTCAAATGTTGTGAAGCATAAGTAATTACCTGATTATTCTGTATTAGGTCACAACCAAGCCCTTTCAACTAATCATCATTGTAGATAAAAAAATTACAATCTCTAGAAGGTAATTCCAAAACTAGAGCATTCACCAATCTTCATTTAAATTCTAAAAATACTTATCACATTATTTTTCCTAAATAAACATAACTAATTTTCATATTAACTTAGTTAGTGGGATAGATAACCATGAAAAATTTACAAAAAACATTTGGTAATTTCCTTCCAATTAAAGAAAACTATTTATCTCAGTTATATTTGTGGGTCTTGTCCATTCTTTGATTTTTTTTTCTGGATCAATAGTTATGACATATCTAGAAACAATGTGAATAAGGAATTAAATTTGTTGTAACCCAAACTCACACTTGCTGAATTTCCCATATAGTTTATTTTATTTTAAAGTTTCCAAGAAAACCGTCAAATGGCTTCCATAGTCCTCTTTAATTTTATAATATACCAAAATATCATTTGTAAAACCAACCCAAAACATATCTAATAACTCACATAAAATTCTATTCATAAGATCCATGAATATAGAAGGTTAATTGGTTAACCCAAAATGAATAACTACAAATTCATAATCGCCATATCTAATTCGAAACACGATGTTTGTAATGTCTGCTTCCATTACTTTCAAAAGATGGTACCCAGACATCAATTCAATCTTCTAAAAATACTGATATCCCTGGAGATGATAAATCAAATCATCGATATGAGGAAAATGATACTTGTTCTTAATAGTTATGTTATTCCAGGCTCTATGACCAATGAAAAGTTTCATTGAACCATCTTTATTTTTAAAAAACACGACTGGAGCAACCAATGGTGATGGCTTAGGTTGAATGAAACCATTATCTAATAACTCCTAAAATTTATTATTTAACTCTAAAAGTTCAATTTGAGCCATTCGATAAGGGGGGTTTGAAATTGGATTAGCATCAGTGTAACGTTCTAGTTCCGGAAGCCACCCTGAGGAGCCCCGTACCCGGTTGGTCACATGGCCTCTAGCACATTTCCTCGAATGCCAGAGGCTTCCAACTAGAAGCGAGGGCCTTAGGTATGATAGTGGGGAAACTATTCTTTCATTGGCAGAGTACATAGCAGATGATAAAAATTATACAATAGTGGAAGCAGTAATAATCCATACACAAGTAAACAATGGAAGACTAGAGATAATACACAAAAGGAGGAATGCATAATAAATGATGCATGATACATATGTCTAGGAAAACAGACAAAAAAATCACAATTCTAAATACAAAAGTACTGAACCAATTTACAAAAGAAAATATAAATAGCTCTTCAGCATCACAAGCCAAGGATTGGTCCCATGCTATCCATCTCCCTAGCAAGTCATGTACCTGAAGTGGAAGGGCGCTTGACCTTATCTATACCTGTAACAATATAATCTGTTTGGGACCAAAAACATGGACCAAACAGGGTGTGAGACTAAATCCCAATAGGAAACCACCCGAAGATTTGTGCCTAATAGTCAGTGAATATCTGGCAGGTAAAAGTACAGAAATCAGTAAATAGGAAAATACTGTGCAGTAAACAATCCACAGTTCCAATATCAAGAAGCTGCTAACAAGCATCTAAACACAAATAGGTAACCCTCTAGGAAGTACTTATGGCCATCCCCTTTGGTCCTATGAAACAAGTACCAAAAACCATCTAGGCAGGACACTCAGCCTAACCCCTCTAGTTTGGTCATACGAAAATTATAAGACTCTCTGAGGAAGCTCACTCGGTCAATTCCCCTTATAGTCTAAGGTAGTTAGGGAATCTCTGAGGAAGATCACACAACCAATTCCTCTTATAGCCCCAAGGTCAAGAGACTCTATGAGAAAGATCACTTGTTCAATTCCTCTTATATCCCTAGGTCATTCACAGACTCTATGAGGAAGCTCACCTGGTCGATTCCCCTTATAGCCTGGAGTGGTCAAGGTAATTCAAGAAAAACAAAGACTCATGGAAGAAGCACACTCGATCTATCTCCTTAGAGTCTATAAATCTCAAAGACTCTCTAAAGAGGCTCACACAGTCTATCCCCATATATTCTATAATGTCCAAAGACTCTCTAAGGAAGCTCACTCGTTCTATCCTCTTATAGTCTATATTTTCCAAAGACTCTCTGAGGAAGCTCACTCGGTCTATCCTCTTTTAGTCTATAACACCAGGTTGTCATGGGTTCGTGAAATTCAACACATAGTAATTCTATAAGGCCAAGGTAAACTTACAGAACTACTTGGCTAACCAGTCTACAACATCTCAAGCATGTCAGAAGACAACACTCTATCCTACGACCACAAGGCATGGAAAACATGTAAACGACCAGTAGGCTAAACATGACCAAACGGTCATAAACAGAACAAAGAATGGGTATAACATCATGGAATAGTAATAAAACCATTTAATATCCAATTTACCTCTACACATGCCTACAATCTTGGTAGGAAAACAACATGGGTAAAATGGTAAACACGCAATACCCCGTTCAAGGGTATTGGAGGAATTTGCACATAATACTCAAAGAAATTGAACGGAAAGCCAAAAACCACCTACCTTGGGGGTTATGAGATCAATATACTATAAATATGAGGATTTAATCTCCTTAAAATGCCGTAGATCTTCAAAAATTCATAAAACATTAAACCCACTATAACTTGGAAAAGAGGAGGAATTGGAAAACCATGATCTTGAAGAAGAGAGAGTTTACCGCTGCGATTCTGACGCATTCTATGATGGTCGATTCGAAGAAAGGATGTGCGATAGGGGGATCAAGGAAGTATTGGTACTATACAGGTGCTCCAGAATGTTTTGGCCAAAGAAGAAGACACCCCTGTCCATTAATGTGACCCTAGTCCATTTAATGAAAAAAAATACAAGGTGTGTAATTTTGGAGTACACAGCGTGTACTTACTATTTCTGTGCTCTGATTTAGACGGCCTCTACATCACCCCACATGACCGTGTGTGTGGCCGGGACACGACCAGCACACGGCCTCTTGCGGTAACGAAGTACACAGCGTGTACTCATAAAGTACATGACGTCTACTTCAAAAATTTCTAAAAACTCCTCTTTTCTCAAAAACTCCAGAAAAAGGAAAAACAAACCTGAAAAGAAGATTCAGGTTCTTAAAAACTTCCCTCATTAAATAAATTCATCCCCAAATTTCCCTAGCGCGAAATAGAGGAAGAAACCTCGAACAACTCTAGCCACTGTGATCGTACGCCGACCTCCCTCTCCCATGTCTCGTTTGCACCCACCCGTGCTGCCATAACACTCATACCAGAGGAACATACCGGCCACGGAGAACCTTCGTACTGCGATCAATAATCTGGATAGGATTCTCCTTTAATGATGCATCTGCTTCGAGCTCAACCTCCTCAGGTTGAAAGACATGAGACGAGTCTGGAAATTAACATCGAAGTTGAGAAACATCGAAGACGTTATGCATAGACCGGTACGTCTGAGGTAACTGCAACCAATAGGCAACTAGCCCAACTCTCTCCAACACCTCAAATGGCCCGACATACCTCGGAAAAAGCTTCCCCTGTCTCCTAATCCCCCTGTTTCCCAACCTCAGTGCGAAATGTAGGAAAACCTGATCCCCAAACTCGAACTCTAGAGGTCGTCTCTACTGATCAACATAAGACCTCTGATGAGAATGTAAAGTATCCATCCTCTTCTAAATCAACTCTATCTACTCTATGGTCTCCTGGAAAAGGCGAGGCCCCAACATAGCTTCCTATCCTATCTCCAGCCAACATAAGGTTGATTGGCATGGTCTATCATACAAATCCTTGTATGGTGGCATCTGAATAGTCTCCTGGAAACTATTGTTGTAGGCATACTCTACAAGAGGTATGTGCTTCTCCCATGAACCCACAAAATCCAAGATGCATGCTCGGAGCATGTCATCAAGCACAGTAATCGTACGCTCAGATTGGCCATCCGTCTGGGCATGGTATGTTGTACTCAAAGGAACCTATGTACCCAAAGACTTTTTAAGCCCCTGCCAGACCTGAGAAGTAAAACCTACATCCCTATCTGATATAATAAAGTGTGGAACTCCATGAAGACGTACAATCTCTCGGATGTACATTCTCCCCAAATCATCAACACTGAAGGGTCCTTGATAGGAAATAAGTGAGCAACCTTCGTGAGCCAGTCATTGATAACCCATAATGCGTCGTTCCTTTGAAGAGACCCTGTCAACCCTATCACGAAATCCATTGCGACATCTTTCTAATTCCACTCGGAAATATGTAACTTCTATAGAAACCCTTCTGGTCACTGATTCTCCGCTTTCACCTACTGAAAAGTGGACCAACTCATGACGAACCCAGCAACATCCCTCTTCGTACCTGGACACCAATACTGATGGTGTAGATCACGATACATATTGGTGACGCGAGGATGAACTTCCCAAACCGAGGAATGAAAGGAATGGATTAACTTCTCACGTATATCTACTGGAACCCATATGCGCACCTGGAAATGCAAGATCTCTTCTTCACCTATGGTCCATCCAGGAATAGGGTCCTCTCTAGACATGATTTCCCGTAGGACTAGGCCATCAGAATCTGATAGCTACCTCATTCTCATTTGATCAAGAATGATAGAGGTACTAGCTATAGATGATAGAAAAGTCTACCCCTGTCTATCTCGCACCTCCAAATGCATATCAAAGAACAGAGCCATAAGCTTCCACTCATTGATGGCCTCCTGAACTCCATGTATCTAAGTCCTCTTTCTTAGTGCATCAGCCACACCGTTTCCATTACTAGGCGTCTAGGCAAGATCAAAGTCAAAGGACTAAAGGTAATCAACTCACCTTCTCTGTATAAAATTCAAATCACACTGAGTGAAAATTTACTTGAGACTTTTGTGGTCAGTTAAAACCACAAAATTCTCTCTCTATAGATAATGTCTCCAACAACGTAAGGCTTGAACAACAGTTTCTAACTCTAGATTGTGCGTAGGGTAGTTCCTATAGTGTGGCCTCAACTGCCAAGACCCGTACACAACGACTCCATCTCCCTACATAAGAACATATCCCAGCCCGATACCTGAAGCATCAAAATGAATAGTATAGATCTTTCCTAGCACTGGAAAGAATAGTATCGGTGCTGAAGTCAACCTTCCTTTCAGATCCTGAAATGCTGACTCACAAGAATCTGGCCATAAGAATTTCGTACCCTTCTTAGTCAGACCCGTCAGCGGTGCTGCTAAGTGTGAAAAACCCTGAATAAAGCATATGTAGTATCCATCCATCCCTAGAAAACTCCGAACCTCAATGAAGTTCTTTGGATTATCCTAGGAAAATACTTCCCTCACTTTCTCTAGGTCTATTGATACTCCTGTCTCTGAGATAACATGACCCAAGAAGTGAATCTAGTCCAACCAAAAGTGGCACTTCGAGAGATTAGCATATAACGGATGCTACCTCAGTATACTCAAAATGATATCAAGATGGGTAAAATGGTCATATCGAGTGTGAGAGTACACCATGATATCATCCACAAAAACCACCACGATGGAATCCAAGTCTGGATGGAACAATCGGTTCGTCTGTGCCATGAAAAATGCAGGCGTGTTCATGAGACCGAACAACATAACCATATACTTGTATAGACCATACCTGCTCTGGAAGGCTGTGAGAGGTATATTAGATGGTCTAACGGACAACTGATGATAACCAGAACTCAACTCAATCTTCGAAAACACTCGAACTCCTCGAAGCAGATCAAAGAGGTCATCAATCCTAGGCAAGGGATATCGGTTCTTGACCGTTAACTGGTTCAACTTCTGATAGTCCACACAAAGCCCGAGGGTACCGTCTTCCCTCTTCGCCAACAAGACTGGTGATCCCCAAGGAGAAGTACTGGGTCAGATGAAACCTTTGTCCTGCAACTCCTCGAACTATTTCTTGAGCTCTTATAACTCTGTTGTAGCCATACTATAAGGAGGAATGGACACCAGTGTCGCCCCTAGCACACGTTCAATAAAAAATCCTACCTCACGCTCCGGAGGAAAACCTGAAATTTCCTCTAGAAAGACGTCCCTAAAACGATCCATCATTGGAGAAAAGTCCAACTGTGAAGTCCCCTGGTCATCCAGATGTAGACTAGAAATATGGGCTATAACTCCTCCTACCCAAGATGCGCTGGACCTGCTCTACTAACCTGGACATCCCACTCGCCCTTGTGAAGAAAAGATCCACCCTCTGGTCATATGAAACTGACCCTACAGTGATAACAATCAAAAACTACATGGAAGGGAACTAACCAGTCCATCCCGATAATGACATCATAACATGTCATCTCTTGGACATACAGGTCCCATAGAAAGTGACACCCACCAACCTCTAGAGGGAACTCTTTGCGCTGACATACACTAGCTATCCTAGTCCCCAACGGCATGTCTAATGTCAAGATGTCGGTAGATGAAATGATACAGAGACCAAGTCTCTCCACAATAGTGACAGATATAAAGCTATGGGAAGCCCCTGTATCGAAAATAGCTGAACATAAAACTGAGGCTACTAAGATCATACCTTGAACTGTAGAGGGGCCGAGATCCTGCTCCTGTTGGATCTTCTCCATAGCAAAGGTCTGGCCTGCTCCATGGCCATGTGACCATGCCTGACCACTCTGATATGATCCACTATGTTGTCGCTGGTAGCCTGGTGACTAACCACCATGGCTGCGCCTCCACCTCATTCTGAACGGTCATAATAACTCTAGTTTCTATATTAGGGAGAAACTAGTGATGGTTCTCTTGAATGTGGTGCCATAGAAGAACCCCGACCACCAGCTGTAGGTGAGAAGATCTGATAGAAATGCTAAAGATGGCCCATCTTGCTGCAAGATCGGCACTCCATCTGGTATCTCTGGCACTGAGGTCCAGTATGCCCTCTCCTCCTATATTGGTAGCATAATACCTGGCTACATGAAGATACATCCATCATACTCTGATCTCCTCGAGAAGACTCCCTACGGCACTTCTTGCTATCAATAGGAGGAACACTAACTCTGGATGTTGAACCGCCCTGGCTCATAGCTGCAGAATCCCTCAGATTAGGTTTAGGGATCAGCGCTTGGTTGACGATAGAGTATATCAAAGTCAACTTAAAGATGTTCACCTATGATCAGATTTCAGGCCTCAGACCATCCTCAAAATTCTGCTCTAGGAACAACACATCACCTCATAGAATAGGTGTGAAACGCTGCATCTTAGTAAATAGAGATGAGTAATCTATAACAGAAAGAGTGCCCTGCTCAAGAATCATAAACTACTGGGCTCGATCAACCATAAAGGTATTCAGGTAGAAGTAATCATATAAGATGTGCCGAAACTCATTCCCAGTCATACTCTGCTTGCTTCTTGACTATGAGATCACCTCCCACCACCTCTTGGCGGAGTTTCAGAGCATATAGATAGCAAGCTTCACCCTCTTTTCTGGAGGTAGCTCCAGATGATGTAAGATTGTCAGTTTGGCCTCTAGAAATGATTCTGCAGCATCGGGTCCTCCATCTCCTGAGAAAGTAGAAGGATGTTGCTGGTGAAAAACCCGCATCAAATCCGCCATCGACGGGGCAGGAGACAGAGCTCCCTGAAATGTTTTCGTCATCCTCAGAAATCCTTCCCTGAACTGATCATCAGCACCTATTCTATGTATAACAGCTGGTGCCAAGGCTGGAATAATAGGAGGATCTACTAGAAGTCCCAGATCATCCATATTTGGTGTCTGATCACCATCTGGAAACTAGAGTACAACCAAAGGACGTCTCGGTGGCATAATTATGAAAGGTCAAACCCACACCTTATATCAGGATTATCAAGGACTAAAAACATAAGATTACATGAAGGAAATAGGAGAAAGAAACATTCAAGTTTTACAAAATATTACTACACGATGTGTATAAACACTAAATGACGTGTTCTTTTAAGCCATTCACATGGGCATGTACTGCTTCCACAATTGGTCGTGTAACACCCCAACCACACGGATTGTTGTCCCCACACAAGGCGTGTACTTGAACTATATTCCCCCACCCAAGTCTCATTACACATCTAACTTACATGGTCCTCTTAATCCTAGACTACATGGCATGTTCATGGAGGACACGACGTGTACTAGACAAGTTTCAATGACCTGTGTTTTTAGTTACACAGCCGACTACACGGTTCACTCTACATGGTGTGCTCCAAGTGTACACGACATGTACTTGAAGGATTTCCCTGACCCGTGTTGTTCGTGACATGGCCAGGTACCTAGGTTACCTTGCATGACGTGTGAAATCAGAACACGGTGTGTATAGTCGAAGTTTCATCCATCTGTGTCGTTATCCACACAAGTAGACACATGGTCACAACAACACAGTGTGTATGTACAGTACACAACATGTTTCTATAAGATTTTTCACAACCTCGTGTCCCTAACCACACAGTTAGTAACACGGTTAAAAACTATATGTCATGTATTCATAAAGTACACGCTGTGTATTCTGGGTTTTTCCCAACAGTAGCCTTAGAAACCTCTCTGGAGCCCAGAAAACCCAGAAAACAATCGTTAAGGTGCCAAATTCTGATCCATGAGGGCCCATACTCCCTGTGAATCAAATCTTTACATCATATACATGTCATATAAAAGGTAAAAAAGTCAATGATCCACCAAGTTCCGATACATGAGGGCCCATAACACCTCATGAAAAAAAACTTGGAATTCATTCAAAAAATACCTTACATATAGAAATACCTATTGTAAGAAGGTATTATATCGAGAATCTATCACAACAGCATGCATATTTTACAAAACATCTATCATAACAACATGTAATCGCTAATGCACCCAAAATGGCTTGGAAAAAATTCATTATGTGTGATTTCTAGCATGTTCCTATATAATGCATGATATGGAATTCCCTCATCTCATCTTGTAGCGACAAAAATTGAACCCCAATAATATCCATAGTAACAACACAAATCATGTGAGTCAACCATCAGCGAAAATCAGATCAACCGTAAACTTGCAAAATCAGAGGAAATTTCAATAAACGTGGTAGATTGGATTTTCACTATACACGAGTTAGATATTCACAGGCATATCTTATTACCAAGTACCTATTCTATCCTATCCCTATATATAGGCTCCAAATAGTAAGTCAAGAGAAAATAATCCCTCTGATACCACTTTGAAACATCCCAGTTCCGGAAGCCACCTAAAGGCACCCTGTACCCGGTTGATCACATAGCCTCAAGCACATTTCCCTGAACGCCAAAGGCTGACGACTTGCTGTGAGGGAATTGGGTGTGATAGTGGGGAAACTATGCCCTTATTGGCAGAGTACACAACAGATGAGAAAAAATATGCAATAGCGGAAGCAGTAATAATCCATACACATATAAACAATAGAAGACTAGAGATAATAAACAACTGGAACAATGCATAATAAATGATGCATGATACATATGTCTTGGAAAATAGCCAAACAACTCACAGTGCTGAATACAATAGTATAGAACAAAAATATAAAAGAAAAGATAAACAACCCCTCAGCATCGCAATTCTAGGCTTGGTCCCATGCTCTTCAGCTCCATAGCAAGTTATGTACCTGAAGTGGAAGGGCACTTTCCCTTATCTATACCTCCAACAATATAATATGTTTGGGGCCAAAAGCATTGCCAAAACTGAGAATAAATCCCAGTAGAAACCCACCTGAAGATCTGTGCCTACATTCAGTGAATATATGGCAGGTAAATGTACAGAAATCAGTAGATAGGAAAATACTCAGTAGTAAACAATCCACAGTTCCAATATCAAGCAACAGCTAACAAGCAACTAAACACAAATAGGTAACCCTCTGGGAAGTACTTACTACCATCCCCTCTAGTCCTACCTAACAAGTACCAACAACCCTCTAGGAAATACACTCATCCAAACCCCTCTGGTTTGGTCATACTAAAATTATAAAACTTTATGAGGAAGCTCACTCAGTCAATTCCCCTTATAGTCTAAGTTAGTCGTAGACTCTCTAAAGAAAATCACACAGTCAATTTCCCTTATAGCCCCAAGGTCAAGAGACTCTATGAGGAATCTCACTCGATAAATTCCTCTTATATCCCCAGGTCATTCATAGACTCTCTGAGGAAGCTCACTCAGTCAATTCCCCTTATAGCCAGAAGTGGTTCAAGTTAATTCAAGAAAAACAAAGACACTTTGAGGAAACTCACTCGGTCTATCCACTTATAGTCTATAAAGCTCAAAGAATCTCTAAGGAATCTCACTCGGTCTATCCCCCTATAGTCTATAATGTCCAAATACTCTATGAGGAAGCTCACTCGGTCTATCCTCTTATAGTCTATATTGTCCAAAGACTCTCTATGGAATCTCACTCGGTCTAACCTCTTTTAGTCTATAACACCATATTCTCACAGACCTGTGTAAGTCAACACATAGTAATGCTATAAGTATAAGGTAAAACTATAGAACTACTTGGATAAACAATCTACAACATCTAAAGCATTTCATAATACAACACTCCATCATATGACCACAAGGCATGGAAAACAGGTAAACGAAAAGTAGGATATACAGGACCAAACGGTCATAAACAGAACTAAGAATGGGAAGAACATCCAAGGCATTGTAATCAACCCAATTCATATCCAATTTACATCTAAAAAATCATATAAGCATGGAAGAAAAAAATGGGTAAAACGGTAAACACGAAATACCTCGTTCAAGGTTATTGGTGGAATTTTCACATAATACTCAAAGACTTCGAACCGAAAGGAACAAACCACCCATATTGGGGTGAGGAGATAAATATACATGAACTATGAGGCTTTAATCCTCTTATAACACCATAGATCTAAGAAAAATGCATAAAACGTTCAACCCATGATAACTTGGAAAAGAGGAGGAATTGGAAAACTATGCTCTAGAAGAAGAGAGAGTATACTGTTGCGATTCCAATGCAATCGAAGGTGGTCGATTCGGAGAAAGGATGTGAGATTGGGGGCTTAGGGAAGTCTTGGTGTTGTACAGGTGCTCCGAAACATTTTGGACAAAGATGAAGACACCCCTATCCATTAGACGCGATCCGGTCCATTTAATGAAAAAAAAAATACACGGCGTGTAATTTTGGAGTACACGGCGTGTACTCAATGTTTTCGTACTTCGCTTTAGGCGGCCTCCACATCACCCCACATGACCGTGTGTGTGGCCATGACATGACCGTCACATGACCTCAAAAGGAAATAAAGTACACAACGTGTACTCATTAAGTACATGGCGTGTTCTTCAAAAATTTCCAGAAACTCCCCTTTTCTCAAAAACTCCAGAAAAAGGAAAAACATTCCTAAAAAGAAGATCCAGGTTCTTACAATCAGGAACTAAGTCAACTATAAATTCAAATTTTCTATTTGGTATTATACTAGGAAACTCTTTAGGAAATACATCAAGATACTCATTTACCACAGGCACATCATTAATATGATAAGTTCCTTTTTTAACCATATGTGAAAGGTAACATTCATTTTCATCTTTTACTATTTTCTCAGCTTCCTGATATGTCATCAAAAGTAGGGGTTCATTATTGAACATAAACTGAATTTCTATCCCAAAAGAAATCTATTTAGCTCTGTAGTGAATAATTTAATGATAAATGAAAATCCAATCCCCACCAAAAATAACATAAAACTTAACTATAGGAAAAAAATAAGGTTTACAGGTAGATTCTTTCTGCACACAAGGACATTAAAGTTATTATAATTTCTTTTTTTCTCAACATTTCCTCCCTGTGTTTTTAGCATAAGTTTAGAATTTATATGTTGAGATCGAATTCCCAATTCCCTATAAAAATTCTCAGAAATGAAAGAATATGTACACCCTAAATCAAACAACACATTGGTATAATCTAAATAAACAAATAGTGTACATAATACTACTTCATTAGATGGCCCAACATTTTATAAATTAGTTGAAAAGGATTTCCCCACACATTTATTCTTTTAGGATGACTGCTTTCCATATTTTGAGTTCTTCATCGGACACTCAATTGCTTAATGAACCATTTCATTGCACTTAAAACATTTTACTGACTGTAAATCTTATTTTTTCATACCATTACCATGATCATTTTCAGTGAAATTATGAGGCATATGTAACATTTTACCACATCGAAAGAACTTATCAGAATTAAAAAGCCATTCCTGAGTTTGTTTTTTACAATAATTTTCAGAAACTGTAAACTTAAGTTTCTTACCATCAATTTTTTTTGAAGATTTCTTCCCTTTCATCTACCACCATGACCTCTTACTCTATTGTTTATCAAAGAACGGATGATCATCAGCAAACTCCATTTCCACATTGTCTGCACATCAAATAAGTTTTTCATAACTTCTGAACTCATGAGAAGATAATTACCTTTTATAATTTGGATTTAATCCCAAGTAAAAATGATTAATTTTACTATCAAGGTACTGTATGAAATTTGGAGCATAATTTGCCCGTCGAGAGAATTTTGCTTCATAATCAGCCACTGAGTCATCCTCTTTACTCAATTCCAGTAATTTTTTTCAAACCTAAGTTGAACCACCTTAGAAAAATTTTTCTCAAGAAACATACCTTTGAATTAATTCCAATCAAAAGCATCAATCTCCTTAGTAACCCGGATATTTTTAACCATAGACCACCACTGATCGAATTAAACATTAAAACAGTAAACAACAAGTCTATCCTTTTTATGTTTTGAACACCCCATGAAATTGATAATATTTTCCTGTGCTTTAATTCACCCTTTAGCTAGAAAAAGTTTAAATGATCCTTTGAATGAAGGGGGATGTTTTCTGATGAAATGATCCACTACTGACATGTTCCTTTGTGGTTGATTTGGATGATCTCGTGCATGGATACCACCACCATTATTTCCTGAGTCAATTATTCCATCACTACAACTAACTATTTTGTTCTGATTCCAACCATCTCAGGTTGCTAATTTGGAAGGTTGTTTTCATCATGATGTCATCCCATCATAGGTCCCCTATTTCTTCTGCTAAAAACCATTATGAACACAAAAATATCTTAGGCGAATCCAAAAGGTAATCTTCATATGCTATATCATTTCAATCTTACCTAAAATAAATTTATGGATACTAATTTAACAATATCCTAACTCTTAAAGTTTTCAAAACCGACCTCTGATAACAACTGTAAGTCCCTGACCTTAAACAATAGATAATCTTGAGTTAGGTCAAGAATTCTCATTGATGATCTTTTTAGGTTTAGAGTTTTAGAGAATTACGATGTAAGAATTACATTTCATCTTAATAATTACAATATATACTCTTCTAATCTATCTAAATTTTTTCACAATAATAAAAAAAATTTAAATAAAAAAATATTTATTTTATTGATATAAATTTTCTTAAATGATTTATTTCTCATTCCCTTCCTTATACCCTATGAAAAAAATTTAAAAAACATGGTATGAGTATAAAAATTTCTGTAAGGGTTATAAAATATTGAAAGAAAACATTAGTATATCAATACATACAAATCAATGAAAGAATACATCTCAATATTAAAACATAATCTATTAAACATACCTCATGAAATAATAATATTTATGAATAACATATAGAAATCATGAATCACAAAGTTAACTTGTGGCATCCATATCATACTTACATTGTATCTTTCATATCTACATCAGGAGTTACATTCAGAATACCCATCAAATTATATTCTCTAAATATCGTAGGAGAAACATTAATGTTTACATCCATATCATTATACAATGAATTGGAGAGATATCCAAGGCTCACCTACCCTAGGTTTATCATGGAACAACCTGTATACATAAACAATGCCCAAGAACTATAACATAATCATAACACATAACAGAAGAATAATGGAAAGATAACATTTCTACATTGAAAACATACTATTTTAATTCCATATATTAAAATAATCAATCCATTATTAAATCCATTTTTAATACCAAAATATGTAAAAAATATTATATGGTATTTATTTACCCTTTAATAACATTACGGCTTTTTAAAGAATCCAAATATAAAATATTTCTCGTGGCAGTGGAAAGGTCGGTGTTACTGCATACGTTAAAAACAAAAATTACTTTTGTGGTTTAGTAAAATGATACATAGGAAAAGATTCCATTTTAATTTAAATAAATGTAAAAGGGGTTTATACACCTTATAAAGGAATGTCATGTATAAATAAATGTATTCCTCAATGAAAGGATATTGAGATGAAGTCCCTTACGTTTAGTTTGAATCATCACGTATGTTCTTTGTTCTTCCTGAATAATAAACTTAAGTTATTTTCTACCTGATTCAAAAACTTTTTCAAGTTTACTATTCTTTTTATATCACTTATTACCTATCTATGACAATCATATATTTATTCATGTTCATATCTGTTGTTTGGTTGATTTTTGGTACTTGAGTCAAAAATGAACTTATTATAATGTCAAATTGTCAAAGTGGTCAAAAGTCTATTATCTGTAGAATCTTATTCATGATTTAAATGTAATATATATATATATATATATCTATTATATATGTATTTATATCCAGTATATATGTATTTATAATATTCCCTAACATTTAGATATAAGAAATTAAATGAACCGTTTATAGAGAAGGTAAGTTGTACGTATGCATGAACGCTATTTTCATTTGTTTTTTATATTTAAAGGAATTAAAAATAAATATAAATAGGTATTGTATAATTAATTTTTTATATCAAATATATTTTCATTCTCTCCATCCTTTATAAGTTCAATTTATGGCATGAATAAGTCATATCACTTTTACGGGGCAGTAGTTCACACTTCCTCAAATGAAATTATCGTATTTACACATTATAGAAACCATAAAGGTATGTTATAAATGAAAAATAAAGAATCATAGAGAAAAAATAAATATATTATAAATAATATATAAATATAGTTCCATCATAATAACCTCCATGAGAGGTGGAAAGAGATAATTGAACAATCATCATTTCGTGAGGCAGTAGTTCACCATCCACAGAAGCCTAGTGTTCTAAATCCATTAGATGTAGGTGCATGATAGTGTTGTTCAAATGATTCTCATAAAAACATCCTAGTATATTTAATATACCAGTTTTGTTATAAAATAATGTAATAAATAGATTTATAGGGTTGGATAAGGGAAAATAAATGAAAGAATCTTGAAAGAAGACATTACCTCAAATTTTGTAAATTCTTTTGTTTTAAGATAAAATGCCTTCTTGAATTGCCTTATTCCCAAGGTAAGACTTCTATAAAGAATATAGGGATATTGGAATTGTATTTGGGTGGAGTTTGGATATGATAATTGGGCTTGATATGTGTGATTAAGTGTTATAGTTGGCATCCTTTTATAAAATAGAGGAGAGGCACTTTTTGAAAATTTAAATGTATTATTTTATTATAAAATTATTTTCAGTTTCAAAAGGTCCCAAAGACATTTATTTCAGATATAAGATGATTATTAATTTAAATCCTCTCAAATAATAGGTTTCAGACAAGTCTAAATCATAAATGTAACTTTATATTTTATCTTTAACCCTTAGTTAACTATTTTTTCTTTTACCATGTCTTCTTGTATATTCATACTATATGGTTAATATAGTTACAATAAAATTGAAATCGAACCTCACATGGTTTATTTATGACATGTTCAACCTTATCTAAGTAATTTTAAATAATTATAGATCTTTAGAACTATTAGTTTATTTAATAAAATATTATTTGTTTTAAAAAATCATTTATGTCAATTTTTATACTATTCATATCACCACTATTTAAAAATCAACAACAACTTGATTATTTAGAAAAAACGTTATTAATAAAAAGATAAAAATTCAAAATAATCCATAAAAATTTGTTTATGGTATGAAAATATTCAAAATAAATTTATTTTAATATTTATAATCTCATTTATTTAAAACATTCATTAATAAGGTAATCACTAAATCATCATTATGTCATAAATATATATATTTATTTGATGTATAAAAATATAAATCAAATAACATGATGTAGGAAATATATTTATCTTTTTAATTACTATTTATAGTTGAATATATCACTTATATAACCCCATATTTTTTTAGTAAAAGATACATGTTTAGGTTATATTTTCCTTAACTTTAAATTAAAAGTAATTAAATGTCCTTTTCACACATAAGTGCTCCATTGGGTCCTAAAATCGACCCATGGATTTATATGGTTGTAAATATCTCATAAAATAGGTTTAAGACATGTGTTAGAGTAATTTAATATTATTATAATATTATTGTTTAACATTATTTACCATATTTACCCTTTACCCATTGTATATAAAATATTTTATGAAGTTACTATTTATAATGTATAGAAATAATAGGTTCCTATTTACACAATTTGGTCCTCCTAATACCATATATGAAATTCATTTTTTTAAATTCAAAACACATAAGTTGCAGAAATTAATTTAAAATTAATTCCCTTTGTTAAAACCAAAGAGTGTGTTTTAAATAAGTAAAAACCACCCAAAGAGTGACATGTGTTTATATCCAACGTCAAAGTGAAATTACATAAAATGATCTAATTTTTTTAAATGATAAAAATATAATCCAATTACACTTTTAAACCAATTAAAAATACAATCTAAATATATAAGTAAATTATATTTAAAGGGATTTTTGAATTAAATTATAGTATTATTCACTCTTCATTAAAAATGAACATTATCAGACAAATACCAAAAATTTACCCTAAGTAAAATTTTATGTCCCTCTTCTAATTTTTTTATTTCATCTAATGGAACATATAAAAGTGACAAAAACAAGTTTTAAAAAGGCTTCACCCTCAAAAGATAGTAAAACTCCCCTTTAAAAATATTTGAGTATTTAAGCTTAAAATTAGATTCATTCTCATTTTAAGACACTAAATTTTATTTAATAAATGTAAAAAAAATTAATGAACATGTTTAATCATAATATGGTTATTTCTTTTCATTCCTTCCAATAAAATATCTAGGCATTATGTAAGGCCCCAACCTCAAACATTTCATAATCTTGAATTAAGTTAATAATTCACAATGAGATTTTTTCATGTTTAGTGTTTTATGTAATTAGGACATAACTATTAAATTACATCTCAAATATTAAAAATTAGACACTTCTACTCAGTATCCATTTTTCATAAAATAAAAACTCCTAAAAAAACCAATAATTTTTTTCTTGATATAAATATTCTTGAATTGTTCCATTATTTTACCCTTCCTTATAACCTGTGAAAAAACATTTAAAAAACGTGGGATGAGCATAAAAATCTCTTTAAGGGAAATAAAATAAATAATGAAACCATTATTCCATCAATACATAAAAATATATGCTCATTAACACAACTCATGAAATCATAAGATTTATCAATAACACATAGAAATCAAAAATCATAAAGGTAACTTGTGGAATCCATAACATACTTACATTGTAGCATTCACATCAACATTGGGAGTTATGTTTGGAATACCCACAACAATATATTCAATAAATCACTTAGAAGAAACATTAATGTTTACCTCTGTCACGTTACCCAATGCATTGGAGAGCTATCTCGGGCTACCCGCCTTAGGTTTATCAGAGAACCAAAAAGATACGTAAATAATGCCCAAGAACCATAACATAATCATAACACATGATCAGGAATAAAGGAAAGATAAAATTTTCACATAGATATCACAATATATCATTTCATAATATTGACATAATCAATGATTTATCAAAACCATTTTCAATTCCATTTATAACATTTAATAAAGAGATTTTTAAATCAATGTGTCCCATACCACTTTGATACTTTAAAAGTAATTTAAATTTTAAAAAATTAATGTATATATAAATAAATCCTTAATTTTTTTTTGAAAATATGGAATTTAATGAAAAATATATAGAAAATTAATACTTTAAAATATTTAAAACAATGTTTTAGTTAAAGAGTCTGTTACCACTTGAGAAAATACTTGAATAAAAATAATTAATGAATACCATTAAAAAAAACTTATAATATCATAAGAATAAGGTGATTAATGATATAATATTTAAAATGCCTGTATATACAACTCATAGGATAATAAAGGTGCACAATATCAAGATATTCCTCAATGAAAAGAGATTGAGACGTATTCCCTTACAAAAATTCGGTTGCCTAATGACATCACATTAAAATTATGAAAATGAGTTAATGGGATAGAAAAGGGTATCTCATCACTTGGACATAAAATTTATAGCAATAAGGATATATAAGAACATATCCAGACATAATATAATGAAATTAAAAGACCTAACAAAGGATAAATATTTGACTAAAAGAGGAGGGTGAAAGGTTCCCTTACAAAGATCATATCGTTACATTAAGGATTAACAAATGAAATAATAATGTCTGAAAAATATAAATACACCCAATATAATTAAATATTAAGTATAAAAAAATCAGAGGTCATTCAAAAATATTTATAGAATGACATAATCATGATGTATAAGATTAACCCAAATAATGGAAATTGGGTTAATAAGTTTCCTTACCTTGAGTCCGACTCGTCGCATATGTTCATTGTTCTTCCTTTAAATCGGGTAACTTCCTTTTGTTTGAACCAAAATGATTTTTTTAATTGCCCTATTCCTAAGTTGAGGCTTCTAGAAGGAAGAGAGTGGTGATGGAAAATTATTTGAATATATTTAGGACTATCCAAGAGGCTTGAGAGTTGTGAGTAATGGGTTAGAGGTGATTGCATTTTATAAGGGAGAGGAGAGTCTCTTTAGGAAGGATTGAAAATATTAGTTTATAATAAAATGAATTAGATTTTAAAAGGTCTCCAAATAACTTAATTCCAATATAATATGATTATTGTTCAAATTACTCTCATCTAATGGGTTTTAGAAATGTTTTGGGAATAAAATTAAACTTATCTTTTAACTTTAACCCTTAACTAACTAATTTAACTTTTACCATTTCATCATGTATATTCATACTATATGGTTAATTCATATACTATAAAATTCCAATAGACCCAAAATGGACCATTAATTAAATTTTTAACATCGTATATATCAGTTAGATGAATATTTTATTTTTAGGATTATTTTATCATTTAATAAAATATTAATTATTTTAAAAACCCATTTTTGTAAATTTATAAACTATTCATATCTTTTTTTAATCTATAAAAACATGATTCTTTCAGAAAAAATTCATTAATACAAATATAAAAATCCATTATTATCTTTAAAATTTGTGGATGGAATAAAAATATTCAATATAAATTTATTTTAATATTTATAATCTCATTTATTTAAAACATTCAATAAAAAGGTAATCACTACATCATCATTATGTCATAAATAAAATTATTTATTTGATGTATAAAAATTGTAAATAAAATACCATGATTTAATAAATATTTTTATATTTCTAATGATTATTTATAGTCGAAATTATCACTTATATAACTCCATATAAAAATTATTTTACAAAAAGATATATGTTTATGTTACATTTTCCTTAACATTAAATTAATTTTTATAAAGTATCATTTTCAATTATAAGTGGGTCAATGAGGTCCCAAAATCGACCCAAGGATGACCATGGTTGGACATGTATCATCCAATAGAGTTAGGACACATGTTAGGTTAATTTAATATTATTATAATATTATTTTGTTTACCCTCATTTACCAGATTTACCTTTTAACCATGGTAAATAAAATATTTACTAAAGGTAATATTCATAATGTCTAAAAATAAAAGTTACCTGTTTACACAATCTGGACCTCATAATTACCAAAATAGAATCAATTTTTTCCAAATTCCAAACATAGATGTTGTGGAAATTAATTTAAAAATAATTACCGTTGTCAAAACAAAAAAGCATGTTTTTAAGAAATAATAACTATCAAAATACTGACATGTGTTTATGTTTAATTAAAAAGCTAAATTACATACAATGACCAAAATTTTATTCAATGGTAAAAACATAATTTTATTACACTTTAAAACCAATTAATAATATAATCTAACCATTTAAATTAGTTATATTAATAGGAAGTTTTGAATTAAAATATAGTATTTTTCACTTTTCATCAAAAAATGAACATTATTAAAAAAATATCAAAATTTAACCCATTGTAAATTTTGATGTCCCTATTCAAAATAAGAATCTTATTTTGTCAAATGGAACATATAAAAGTGACAAAATCTAGATTTAAAAAGGGTTCTCCATCAAAAAGTAGTAAATCGACCTTTTCATGAATATTAGAATATTTCATGCTTAAAATCAGATTAATTCTTATTTTAAGCCACTAAAATTTATTCGATAAAAGTAAAAACATTTAACAAACATGTGTAATCATATTTTAGTTAGTTATATTCATTCCCAAAAATACAATGTCTTTGTGTTAACTACCATTTAAATAAGAATAATATTATATTACTTTTCAGAATAACTCAATGTTGTGTGCAACATAAGATTTTAATGAAACTCGTTGTTGCGTGTTGAGTACGCTATCAGGAATAAAATACCCTTTAAATTAAAATTAATATTTAACTCAAAAATATTAATAAATATGAAAATTTGATATTCTTTATTTACCTAAGATGTTACACATTAACTACCATTTAAAATGATAATATTACATTATTATTTTTTAGTATGACACATCCTTGTGTGCAAGATGAGATTTTGAAGAAACCCATTGTTCCGTGTTGGGTAATCCATAGAAAATAGAATCCCTTTTAAATAAAAATTAATATTTAGTTCACAATTATTAATAAATATGAAAATGGCATATTATTTAATTACCTGGGATGTTAAACAAATGGTCTAGAGCTCAACCCCTAGATGGTTAGGGTCCCGATATACTCAATGGATAAGATTTATTCAAGTGTTTGGATATTTTAATGGGTATTATTATTTTAATAATAACTATATTATTTATTTCTCATCAATTAAATAATTTTTTCATCATTAATGTATAATCTATTATGGAAATTATTTTTTTCTAAAATTTACAAAAATATTACCTTGTTAAAGGAAAACATTTTATACTTAAAATGAATATTTATAATCTAAATTATCTTCCATATAACCTTATATAAAAAATTATTTATTTTTTAAAATTTGATTGAGACATATTTAACTTTTCATTAAATAAAATAAATTAAATGTCCTAATCTCATCCATGTAGATTTAAATGAATACTATTTTGACCTAAGTGAGATTTAGGTCGAAACACACCCATCCCATGATTTTTTGACAAGTGTTATGGTAATATTATATGAGTATATTTACACTTAATTACCGAGTTTACACTTTTACCGTATCAAAAAGTTTTACCTACCTTACTATTCATAATGCCCAGATATAAAATAAATCTATGTATATAATTTGAATCTACTGATTAAAAATTTGGAACCCATTTTTTAAAATTCAAAACACAAAAGTTTTCATAATTTATTAAAAATAAATCCCATTTTTAGAAATAGAGAATGAGTTTTAAAAGGTAAAACATTGAAAAATATGGAAATGTTTTAACATATTTATTCCATGTAAAATTAATTATAATTACATAAATTTTATTGAATGATAAAAATATATTATATTTATACTTTAAAACTAGTCAATATAATAATTTTACTGTATAAATTATTTCAATGAAAATTTTCTTTTCATAAAATATTTTGTATTTTTACTATTAATCAAAACCAGAGGGTTATTAGAAAAATATCATAAATTTATCCAATGTAAATTTTGATATCCCACTTCAAATGAAAAAGTTTATTTTGTCATATAAAAATTATTAATGTATAAAAACTTAATTTAAAAGGGGTTCTCCATTCAAAGGCATAAAATTGTCCTTTAAAAAATATAGGTTTTTATACATCAAATAGAGTTTATTCATACCATATGACTAAAATATCCATTGGATGAATATAAAAAATATTTTATTAATTATATAACATATATATCTCATTAATTTAATTCTAATAGTAATTCACTCAAAAATATAATTTTCTAATTGATTTATATTCTTTATTGATAATTGGTATCCAATTAATTCACAATGCATTTTCATAAGTCAGTCATACCTATTCCCACTAGCATAGTGGCTAGGATATAACAATAATTTTATACTAAGGGAATATCATGGTTCTTTTAAACACACTTTTACATGAAATACATGATATTAATGAATTAAATTTATTTAAATAAAATATTTTATAAAAACATCTGGTTGTTACAGTTAGGCCATATTCGCCACCTATTTCCATTATGTCATGTGTATATTATTCCATTGAAATTTTATACGATGATTATATTTATATTTACTGTAATTAAAGTTTTGTTTTGGGTTACTTCTTTTATGTGGATTTTGATTCAAAAGTTACCAAAGTGAAAATGGTTTACTTCACAATCACATCATTATTCAATATAGTTTATGTTTATGTCTATCTTGGAGTAATTATATGAAATTGAAATCATAAAATTAAAATGTTTTCATCTCCAATAGTAATTAATGAGATTATATAGTAATAATACCATTCTTCTTCTCTTTTTTAGTTTATGTAATTGAGAGGATGTTTTAAAATAAATATATTTTTTATTGATCTCTTTGATTGAAATCACACTTTCTTCATAAAAATGATTTAAAAAAATGTTTTCAGAAATTAATTTAAGATTATACACATGATTTATTAAAGAATTTATTATGCATTTTTTTTCAATTTTTTTAATGGAATATTATTTTCTTTTTCTGAATGATTTTCTTTTTACACATTTTATAATAGTATAAAATGAATTTTTTTTAACTTGTAGGAATTTACATAATTTTCCTCCGCCAAGACCCGTCAATGTATTAAAGGATATATTACATGATTCCAACATTATTTTCAATGATTTTTTTTCAAAAATTTTTTTGTGAAATTTTTTTAAATGTGATTTTCAAATTGGAATGTTTTTTTCTTTTAAAACGTTTATTGGGAAATTTTCAAGGAATTTATATCCATCAATGACAACAACCCAATTCTATATATGCACTAGTTGTGACATGTTGTAATGACACTATCCTTATAATTTATCTTCTTGGTTTTTAATTATTTTGACTAGGTATGAACTATTTTGTTGCCTTTAAACATATTTCCATTGATAGCTTATGATTATTAATTTTGATAAGTATTAACATTTCATAAGTCAATTTTCCAAATTTATTGTTCATATTGATTAGGTTTCTCCGATTTTATATGATAATTAATTATAATTTTTATGTTACTAATGGGGTTTGGAATTACATATCTCCTTTTTGAATTGGTAGGCATCATGAGAAAAATTAACATAACTAAATTAAAAGTTGTTTACCCATAGTTTTAATCTATCTTTTGAATGATATTGATATTTATTTTATGATGTCTTGAATTTTAAAATCCCCAAATATGAAAAATGATATTGATTCACTTGTGATTATTTTATCTAGTATAATATACATGAATAAGTTTAAATCTCATGGGATTATTTATATATATTTATTTTACCATAATTTATTCCCTCCATATTATGTGCAAATTATTGTTTAAATGTAATATTATTTAGTTATTTACATTACTATATTGATTATTCTTATTTATTCATGACAGTTTCTGTTATTTTCATACCCTTAAATAAAATATGACCCCCCCTTTATTATGTTTTATTTTTCCCCAGATAAGGAAAATTGGTGTATAATTGATATACATGGATATGATAAGGGGAATAATGAAATTCTCAAAGAATTTTTTATTTTATTTTTTAATATTTAAATGTTTTTATGTATATATCAATTTAAAAAAACTAATAAACTATTTTTCCCATGGGGATGTGACTGCGTATATCTAGTGACAATGTAATAAAGTAACCATCAGATCTTGGATACTTGGGTCAGAGTATATATAGTTTATATAAGTGGAAGTTTTGTGAAGACATGTGAACTATATTTATGAAAATATATATTAGGGAATATAAACCTATCAATTAATTTGTGAATAATTCTAGGCCTAGGATAATATAATATAGTTTTTGTAAGGTAGAGTTTATGCAGATTTTAATGAAATAAAAACGTTTTTGGTTATTATAAGTGGAAATTCTTCAAGAATACCTGTACCTATATGTAATAAAATTTAAGAAGTAATGTTAGGCTAGACTAGAGAATTACGAAGTACATTATAACAGGACTTACTAAACACCTGTTTTGAATCTCTTAGGGGATATTCAGTGACTAATTCATATTTTATTTAAAAACCAATGTGAAGGATTAGAAAATATTTTTATTATTTTAAAATATTCTCAATGAAACCACGTTTTATATTATGAGATAATACATAAATAAAATTTTCGATTTACGTTACTTGTTTCAATAGTTTATGTATTGAAAATTATGTTTCAAAATTATATAATCTAATGCAGTGTATTCTGTTATTTATTAGTGGTACATAACAAATGTAATGGGAAACTATCAAGGATTTTAATTTATTTAAGTATTACCATCATAGGAATGATAATAAAGTTGGATTTGAGATATAGTTATAACTGATAAAATTATAACCATATTGGGAAAGTTTTATCATGTTTTGAGAAATAACTTTTCCCTTGTAGAGAAATATGCTATTCAACCACACCGTGTAACAATGTAAGACCACATTTTTCCTTAATTACCTCCTTAAATTAATTAAACTAAAAATCTATTTATAGTAGAGATACAGATAAGTTCCTTTGAGATGGTATTTATCAATCTAGGTAGTAAGTAAAGAGATTTGTTTCATGACATTTTATTGTCCCCCCATAGATGTGGATCAATGGTTGTCATTAATTAAAGTATGTAGGGATGATTAGGAAATATCAAGAATGTGTTGGAAGGATTTTAATTTATTTTCCTAGAAAATGTATTTTTCAACCCAATTGATGAGAAGATATAGAGAAGAAATTATTGAGTCCAAAAAAGGGAGAGGAAATTTTTTCTATGTACATATCTTACATTAGACATTTATCAGGACATGATAAATATTATGTATGCAATCCAAGAGAAATATTGATCATTTCTCTAATGGGTTCAAGACAAATATTTGAACGACATGAGCCTCCCAATATTTCTCTATATACAAGTTCATAGTGTCATTTGATATCATAATAGTGAAATAATTATCCATATCTTATGGATTGTAAGGAATGAAATAAATTAAGAGGATGAAAATGAAAAAGAAGGATAAAGGGATTAAGGGACAGAAGTATTTAACCTCATGTGAAAATCATGGAAAGAATCATTGTAGAACATTCTTGAGGGGAATGAGTGTTTTATAAAAGTTTGGATATAAAATATGGCACAATAATCACTATAAGGGAGATAAATAAGTTCTCAATTATTATTTCTTCAAATGTATAGAGATGGGGAACTATGTAATCAAATTTCCCTTGTATAAATGGAATATACCTCATAAGAAGCTAATGGATCTAGGTAAATGGTATACTATTAATATGAAAAAGGTTGAATGGTTAAAGTTATTTTGTTTTTTGATTCAGTAATTATGTTGTATAAGTTTATTATAATTGATATTATCATTTTAATAATAACAAAATATATAATAATTGTAATGTAATAATATTTCATTAAGGATCTGAAAGCATTTTTTGATTTATACTAAGAAAAGTGGTTTAGTGGCAAGTTAGACTTTTTGGAAAACAAATAATTATACAAGCTAACCAAAAATATGTCTTATATGTTTATATAATATCGATAAATTTATCTTAATGGGATAATACTTGTGAACATGAAGTTGGTTAGTGATTTAATGGTTTATATTATATTTGCTATTATTTAATGCACGTTTAGATTTAGGGAATATATTTGACAACCTATGACTTAATTTTAGGATGCATTAATTTTTTCATTAAGGTTATATAGTGATAAAGTAATTTATAT
This sequence comes from Viscum album, assembly GCA_963277665.1. Lineage (NCBI taxonomy): Eukaryota > Viridiplantae > Streptophyta > Magnoliopsida > Santalales > Viscaceae > Viscum > Viscum album. The sequence goes on along the minus strand of OY728137.1, from coordinate 786,014,887 downwards.
ATTTATTATGAAACATTAATATCTAGTTTTATTTATTTAGAAAATATAATGTTAAGATGAATTTGGAATTTAGTGACCTTCCTTCCAAATTTATTGATTTTTTATTTAGCTAGACATATTTTGGATGATCCCTGATGATATAAATTTATGAAATTGATAATGTTGAATTTTTGGAGTTACTATTATTGTATTAAATATGAAAATATTATATTTTTTAATTTTTAGTAAACATTTTGTTCTTTAAAAATATCTGAAGATCAGGGAAATAAATTTCCATTATTTTGTTGATCTAAGGTTTTGTTAAAAGTTATTTTTTTATTCTGGAATTAAAAAATTCACCTCGGAAAATATTTTTATTGAGTATGAATTGAAAGGGAAATTGAAAAGAGCACAAAAAATGAAACAGTATGAATATTTTATGGTTTTATCTATTATAATAGTAAATGAATCCCTCAACTATAGGAATAGGGCTTGAGACAAATGTGATCCTTTTACCTTCATATATAATGAACCATTGGTATTTTCTCTCATCATAGATATTTTTATTGTTTGTTAGCAATCTTATTATTATTCTCATTCTTGAGACCATCAATCTACATCACTATAAATAATTATTTGTGCATTTATTCGATGTCTATATCACAACTTCCTAAAAATGTTCTCAAATTTCAAAACCTATTTATGTTTTATTCAAGATGACCTTTGTACATGAATTTATCCATTATTATTAGGATGTTTTGATGACCTCTTTTATGAATTGGGATTTCAATAAGGGTTTTTTATTAAATTTTATGCCCCGGATTACTGAGATCGTATTTAAATTACGAGGACCCAATTTATTTAAGGGGGGTAAAATATAAAACCCATAGATTTTAAAATGGTAATATCATGTTATATAGAATATATGACCCAAATTCACAAGAATATAAGAGAATGTAATCCCATGATAATTTGTGACATATTTATTTTTAAATTAATTCAATCTCTTTTATATCTTTCGATGCACGTAATGATCAGTTTAAACAAAACAAGATACTATATTAAAACAATATTATTTTTGAATGAAAACATTAAAAGTTTCTAAAGAGTTAAGACATTATTTCACAATATAATCATTATTTGTGATTATTTTTGTTTAAACCTACTTGATAGAATTATCTGATATTGATATATTAAAAACTTTATTTTCTATCCTATAGCAATTTAGTAGATCATAATATAATAGTAACATTTCCACCCTCTTTGCTACCTCATCTGATTGATATGATTTTTTAGAAAAAATATATTTTATTTCCCTCTTCAGTGAAAACACATATTTCTTCCTGAACCATGTTTTAAAAAATGATTTTAAATTTTATTTTAGCATTATAAGAATAATTTTTTAATGAAAATTTGACCCATGTTTTTCTTTTGGGAAAATAGTTTTAAAGTAATCTTCTTATTATTTTTTGAACAAGATATATTTTTCATTTTTATAATAGTGTGTAAGGAATTTTTTTTATGTTATACGGTATAAACATAATTTCCATACAATATGACCACACAGTGTTTTAAACAATAATTTAAAAATTTTATGGTTATTTTCATGTAAAATTATTTTATTTTTTTGGTCTTTTAGTTATAAAATATTATTTTCAATATGTATTGGTTATTTTCCATAATTAGGTTTCTTGGGATAATTTCAATGGAATTTATATTCATCAATGAAAAATCTTATTCTACTTATTCTCATCTAGGTATATGATTTAATGAAACCACCATTTTTATTTATATGGAAGGTTTATAATAATATCTACTTATAGTGTACTATTTTTTTACCATTCTCCATATTACACTAGATGGTTTATGATTATTTATTATGATAAGTATTAACATTTGATATGTTAGTTTATCAATATAGATGCTTATTTTTATTATGTTTTACCCCTTTAATATGTTAATTAATTTTTATTTTTAAATCATTAGTGGGGTATAGAATCCATCACTTTTCAAACATTTACATTTCAATACTTTTGCAGAATACTTAAAATGTTATACAAGAAGATACCCAAATAACATATTACTATAGTGAATTTGGAAACATTGAAACATAAACACTCGTACATGAGTGAGTTACATTATCTACCAATATGTTATTCCTGACTAATAAACTTCTTAAAAACACTATAATTAATACATATCTTTAAAACATACTGAAGGAAAAATAAAAAGGGGTGAGATCAGATTATTAAAAAGGGTGAAAAATGGATACATGTAAAAATAAACATGAGAGTTGGGGTATGATAATGTGATCATAAAATTATCTGATCATACCCTACACATAAATGATCTTATACATGAATCATGGAATAAATAATGGCAGTTCTTAAGAGATGATTCATAATGAAATAAAGAAAATAAGAAATTAAGGAATAACATATGAATAAAAAAGTAATTATGGAATAAACATAAACATTTAAAATCCTATGTCAAAGATACATACCATGACTATCATAAAATTTTAGGCTTGTGCTATGACCTATGTAATTTCTTTGAGATTGGTCTAACAACCTGTGTACCAACTTATTCTCAGGATTGGACAACAACCCATTCACCATCATATTTTTAGGGGTGGAATATAACCCATGAACAAGTTTATTTTTAGGATTGGGGTAAAACACTTTCACCTTCTTATTTATAGGATTGTACTACAACCTATGCACCAAATTATTTTTACTTATGAGATACAACTCTTTCACCTAGTTATTCTCCGGCTTGGTCTACAACCGGTGTACCTTCTTGTTTTCGAGCTTGGGAAAAAACCTATGTACCTACCTATTGAGCTCATATACCATTTATCATTACCCTATGCATTGGAGGGTGATACAGGTCCCAAATTCCACATAAAAAAACCATACAAATATGTTCCATCAGATAATAAAACATGCATTATATCATTACCACTAAAAATAAATGGGCTTTATAAACATAATAATAACCCATGAAATGAAATGGGTATCATTTAAATTTTATCACATCATAAACCATGGGAAATAGATCGGTTTACAAATAATTTTATTAAATAATAACCTATGAAAAGAAGTTGGATTCAATATAATATATCCTATGAAAGAGAAATGACTATTATAAGAATATTTCAATAAAAACATAAACCATTCAATAAATAATATTAATAGAATCATTGAATCATTTCCCCATAAAGCCCTAAGTAATACAGAATAATGTCATCTTAGAAGGTAAATAATTTTTATATATATTTTAATATTATTTTTAAGGAAAATATAATTTCCTCTTTGAAAAAGTATCTTTAAAAGATAAAACCTTTCAGCAACCATTTTCATGAAAATAAAATTAAAATATTATAAAAAATTATTTTAAAACATTTTAGAAACCATTTTCTTTATAAACATATAAACATACCTTGAATACTTTTTGAAAAAAATATTTCCTAAAAACATATAAAAGGATGTTGAAATTGTTTTAAGTCCATTTACATGAAAAATTATAAATGGATATTGAAAATATTTTGAAATCAATTTTCATTGAAAACATATATAATAAGCTAGAAAATATTTGGGAAAATATTTCATGGAAAATTAATTTTTTTTAAAATTAACCTCTTAAAAAAGAAATGGAATAATAAACTAAATGACCGAAGGAAAAACTCTACATGACATATGAGGTAAAATGAATAGTCATTTTATCATAGTAAAAAGGTAACAAAAATTCCTTGTTCAGAAAGTGACATGAAGAATCATTTGAAATAATTGGTAAAATAAAAACATTAAAAATGTATTTTGAATATTTGAGGATATTATTATAATATTTTTGGAACCAATTTTTTGAAGACATGGTGTTGAAGGAATAGATATTTTCAACATAATAGAGGGTAAAGTCGGGATTACATAAAGATAAATTCTTAACTATATTATGTACCAAAGATTGGAATAATTTTAACATTTCATTAATATATCATGAATATATGTATGAGAATAATATTCATGAATTTTATTCAGAATAGGATCATAAGATTTCATCAAAGGAAACATAAACCTACACAATCTCGATAGGCGATGAGATTATTTCAATAAACTCTAAACACCTGGTAATATTTAACCATAATGAAAATCTAAAAAAACTAATATAAATGAGTCTTAAAATATCATGAAAATAAATAGATTCATGATAAAACATTTCAAATGTAGTATATACACCTCATGGAAAAAATAGGTGCATAACTTGGAAGGTTTCTCAATGAAAGAAAATTGAGACCCAATTACTTTATTGATATTGTAACTTTTGAAAAATAAACCCCATGAAATAAATATAATCAAATAGATATTTAAATAGACATAAATTTAATTCTATGAATCATAGAATACATCCATGTAAATTCTAAACACCACAAAATATGATTGGGCGGTGAATAAATCATGTATCTCATGGAAAAAAAGTGAGATGAAATCCCCTTATGTTGTGTCTTGAATCTCATTTTACACATTCAAACCCCTTGTATTATAAATTTATATTTTTTATAAATATTTTAAATAACATTATTATTATAAATAATAGCGTCTATGTTTTTATTATGACTTTTTATTACCCTCTTTTTAACTATCCCATGTTAAGGTTATGCTTCAGGTAATATTCTATTTGTTGTTTGATTGTATCAAAAAATTACATATCTTTGGTCATTATAAAAATATAATTATTTATATAATATAAACTAGGATTTTAATATAATTTATATTAATTATATTTTTATTATAATAATCTATATAATATTGAAATAATAAATGGAGTACACCCTTCATGATGATGGTTGGCCGTACGTACGTATGAAAGTTGTTTTCATTTTATTGTTGTATAGAATGAATTAAATAAATGAAATATATGCGTACATTTATTTAATATCACTATAGTAGAATAATTATTTCATATATATAATATAAATTCATTGATCACATGCTAAATACATTCCTTGAAGTGTGTGAAAAATCAAAACACTTTGAGGGGAAGTAGTCCACGCTTCCTCAAACAAAATTATCATATTTACACAAGATGAAAAGAATAAAGGTATGTTCTAAATAAGTATTAAAAAATAATTGAAAAATTTAAAATATCAAATATAAAATATATAAATATTTTTTCAATCATGAATTCCTCCATGAGATATGGTAAATGGAAAATGAACAACCATTATTTTGTGAGGTGGTAGTTCATCGTACACATAAATAATATGTTCGTTACCCATTAGATGGGTGGTTGTGTACATTCAGGTCAAACACTTCTCAAAAAACATACTCTTTTATTTAGAATACTATTTTTTATACAATCATGGAATAAGATTATTTTTGGAAGTGGATTATGGAAATTAAACTAAAGGTGCTTGATTGATGGTGCTACCTTTTAATTGGGTAGATCATTTTCGTTTACAGCAAAGGGATTCCTTGAAATGATTTATTCCAAAATAAATGATTGAATAAGGAATTTATAGTTTTTAGGATATTTAGGAATATATTTCCCCATCCTAAGTGGTTTTTAGGTATGAAGAAGTGGTAGCGGTGGATGTGTTTTTATATTGGAGGTGGAGTGACACTTTAGTAATATTTTGGAAATGGAATTCCTAACATGATTTTCACATGTCATGTGGATCCAATAATGGTAAAAATTTGAAAAAATGGAGGATAGGGACTAAATATGGTTGTAAAATGGATCCTTTATAAGTTTATTGATCTTCCTGGGTCTTAAACATAAGGTTTAGAACTTTATTAACCAAAATTTTCTCATAATCATTTTTTTATATTTCAATCACTATCATTAATATTTTGGTAAAAAAATAAGGTAAAATTATTAGACATTAAAAATTATTATGATTAATAATATGGAATAGAATTCTCCAAATTAAATTCTATAAAGTGGAAGAAATTAAATTAAATTTAATCTCATTGACGGGATGGCACTACAATTTTTTAAAGTAAAAATGAACAAAAGTTAACTACATTTTTACAAACAATTTCAATGTGAAATTTCTTCCAATGAAATAAATTTTATTAATAGATAAAAAAATTATCTAATTAAAATTTCAAAAAAAAATCAAATAAAATTTATCTTTATGAATTAGTTAAATGAAAAATCATTTATTTGTAAAAATATTCAGTATTTTTCATTCTTCGTCTAAAAAATTAGGATTCTTGGAAAAATCCCAAAAATATAACCTATGATAATATATACATTATATATTAAAAAATGAATTTTATTTAACAAAATTAAATTTGTAAATGTTTCTAAAATTAATTTCATTTTTTAACACAATGACCTAAAAACAGTTTATTTGAGAAAATATTATTATAAAACATTTAATGACATTACCAATAATTATATATTTCATTATAAATATCTTATATTTATATAAAACAGTTTTGAAAGAAAATAAATTTTTTATTACTATTCATATTATAATGTTTAATGGCTAGGATATAATTATCTCATTTATATAATTATAAAAGGTGAGGTTTCATTGAAACTCTGCAATGCATGTATCACACACCATGTCTGTGTTACAATAATGTAATCCAAGTTATTCTTTTCATATCATATGTCGAGTTAGTGTTGTGTGTATCATAATATGCTTTTATGTCCTGAGAAATTAATTTTTTACTTATTCCAAAGCAAGTCATCAATGAAAATTTAATCATTCAAAAAAAATTCCATAAAAACTCCAGGAGTTACATTTTACCCCATTAAAATGAATTTTGACCTAAATAACATATGGTTTTTGAAATGTTTAATTCTTGAACATTTCATTAATATAAACCCACATCATTAAAATTAATACGAAAAATTCCCTTAAAAAGGGAATATTGGAACCATAATATTTACCAAAACTAATATATAACATGCTTCCACAGGGGAGAACATTGGATGGGAGTAAATATTGGAAATGTTGGGAATATGTAAATACTTATAGGGGTGACTGAGGTAATCAATAAAAAAATGGAATAATCAAATAAAATTTGAGAGACACAAGGTTGTAAATCTCTGATTACTTAAAAGGCTATTGGTTCAAAAAAAATTATGGTATTAGGATATCACATTGTTTCCCATTATCTTAACATTCATTAGTTATTTTATTGATGTGGAATATATATAAATATACCTATAAAATATATTTATATAAAAAATCACTATTTAATAATTATTTTATATATTTCTAATTCATTCATTACATAATTTAATTGATTTGAAGAAATTAACTTTGATGCCCAAAGAATGAAAATTAAATTTTATCAGTTATTAAGGACCGTAAAAGAATGAAAAGTATAAATAATTGTCTCCAACTATCCTCCAAAACCATTATGGTTAATATATTAACTTCTAAACATAAAATTTAATTATAATTTTTCATCATAAATATTTACTCATCAAATGTAATTATACATTAACAAGGATATCACATAGTCTTATGGTTGGCATGAAACCCTTTTCTTCAATCAGTCATGGGTTTATGACTTCTGAAGTTGTTGGACTTGATTGGTTTTCACACGAAATACATGATGTAATTTTCTAAAAAAACACTAATATAATTTCCAAAATAAATAATATGGACATATTTAGAATAAGGATAATCACTAGAAATCTTTTTAACCATGGGTTTTAATAAAATCTCAATACATAAATACTTCCTCTAATTTTTAACTTAAATTTTTCATGAATTGATAACATTATAACCCTTCTAAAAGATGAAAGTCCAAAATGAGATCATCTTAACATTGATTCTCACAATATAAAAAAGTATTTATAGTTTTTCACATTTCAAACATGTGAATACCTTCATCAAGTATTCTCTTAAAACATGGTAATAACTTGGATTACCATAAATCCTTCTTGAAAACATGGATTATTCTTAATTACAAAAATTAGTGGTTATATAACATAAATATAATAATTTTTACACTTCATATGTGGTTGAATAAACTAATTTGTCAAAATTTCTTTAATTATATCTAGGGTAATCAGTACTATATAGTTTACTTTATCCAAATTAATCATCTCTTTATCCAAGATGAAAATAATTTTCTCGACACCATGATAAAATTAAGGGTTATCATCTCTTAATAAATATATCACTTTTCTATGTCTTCATAACTATTCATTATATCTTTTTCAATCATTAATTAAAACATACATTGAAAATACATGAATATTTCATGATTCATATAACATAGTATTGAAATTCCAAAACATAAAAACATTATTCATCAATATTTATTCTTATACCATTACCCTGCCTAATTCAAATTATTCCTTAACACCTCTATCGAAGAGCGTAAAATATGATTCATATCTTAAGGTTCCGCAAACTCAATCTAATAAAGCACCATATATTTTATGTAAACAATAATGAAATAACATCACATACCTTTCACATGATTTTTTCAATCTATTTATCTTAATATGTATAACCAATACTCATACAACCTTCCTATTTCTCTTTGGAAGATTTCCACAAGGGAAATAAATTCTCATAATGCCCATACATTCAACATCTGAAAAATTAAATGTTAATAATTCTCCTTATAGTTATCTACATTGATAAAAACCATAAAACATAGTGTGAGAATCATTTATCATTTTATAATTCCATATAATCAGGATAAATTATTTATAGGGTGCCTAAATCATGGATCATACGTCAATAATCTATGAAACCATAGGTTTAAACTTGGAAATTCATTGTCATCCTCTATTTAAATCATTCATGATTGTTCGTAAAGAGTTTGTGAATTCTCAAAGCATATCCCCAGAGAGTGTCATACCAGGTGTACAAAAAGGCATGTTGTCATGTACTAGGTTATGCCATGTCAGGACCAAGGCACCTTTTCATATTTTTTAACCCTAGGAACCTCTATGATAGAGAGAAATCCACATATAGTATCCAAATAAGGATGTATTTCCATGAAAACACTCAATCTATCATTTACCAATATTCTAGGATGTTTTCATAAACATTATCTCATTGTTGATCTTATCCTTAGAGACATCCCTAAAATATCCTTAGTAATATAGCTAGGGATATCACTAAAGTTTTCTCATCCTTGTATCCAATGGTAAACTAAAACTTTAATATGACACTAACTATAATGATTGTCAAATTTCATACTTTGAAATTTTACAACCTTGGTAGAATACTAAAACATTATGCAAATAGACTCCCAAAGACCATACATGTTTAGTACCTTTAGAAAAATGTAAACATAAACACTGGTACATGAGTGAGCTACTTTATCTCTCACTAACTAGGTTCTTTATGAAAATTGACCTTCTCAGACACATTATACATAATACGTATCTTTATAACCAAGGGAAGAAAACCTAAAAAGGTGTGAGCTCTAATCCATAGTAAGGGTGAACAAGGGAAACATGTAATCATAAACATGAGAATTGTGGTATGGGAATTTTATTATAACATTATAAGATAATACGCTTTCATATCAAAGATCATAAACATGAATCATGGAGTAAATCATACCAGTTAATAAGGCATGAATAAAAAGGAAAAAATGACATAATCTATGAAATAATAACATGGGAATAAAACATTTAATTGTAGAATACACATAATAATAGAATATACTATGTTTATGATACATTCCTGGAACATGTTAAAATCTTAGTCTTGGTTAGGACTTTTGTACCAATATTAGGCGTAGTCTAATAAATCGTGTACCCTGTTATTTTTAGGACTGGGATAAAACCCATGAACATGATTATTTTATGGTTTGGGATAAAAAAAATCACTTGATTATTTTGAATTTTGGGATATAACCCATGAAACTTCTTATTTCTCGGATTGGGCTACAATCCATTCACATGCTTATTTTTAGGATTGGGCTACAACCCATAAACCTGTTTATGTTTTGGATTGAGATATAACTAGTGTACCTTCTTGATTTTGAGTTTTGTCTAAAAAAAATGTAACATTTGATCTCATATACCATTTATCATTACGCAATGCATTTTATAGAGATATAGGTTCCACTCATCACAAAAAAAAAATCATACATACATGTTCTAAAATATAATAAAAATTTCATCATATCATAAACCATAAAATGGATGGGTTTAATAAATAATAATAATAATAATTGAAATGAATGGGTATCATTGATATTTCATCACATCATAACCTACAAAAATAGATAGTTTTCCCAATCGTTCCATTAAATCATAACCTTGAAAAAGATGTAAGATTAAAAAGAATATTACTCGTTGAAGAGAAACTTTGGTAATAATAATCATTCCATCAATACATAAACCATTTATGAAATAATATGAACGGATGAATTAAATAATTTCTCCATAAAGTCATGAGTAAGACCTATGTATTTTATCTTATAAGGGATATTATTTTTAAGTATATTTTTAAAAAATTTCTGGAGGAAAACATTCTTTCTTTTTTGAAAATGGTTCTTTAAAAAATATAACCTTTTTAACAAAAATTCCGAAAAATAAACATGAAATATTATAAATTATTCTTTGAAAAAATTTTAGAAATGTTTTCTTTTCTAAACATATAAATAGAGATTTATACCATTTTGAAAACTATATTCCCAAAAAAATTATAAAAGGAACATGAAATCATTTTGAATCCCGTTTAACATGAAAAATTATAAAAGGAGTTTGAAAATGTTTAGAAAACCAATTTCCTTGAAAAATTATAAAAATATATTTATAAAAATATTGAAAAAAATTTATCTTGAAAAATTATTTTGAAAAATATTATCTTCAAATTAAGCCTTTAAAATTTTATAAGGGGCTTCAAAAAAATGATGGCACATAAATCTGTAAATATCAGACGAGGTAAAATGAATATTCCTTTTGTATAGTAAAAGGTATAAAAAATTCCTTTTTAATAAAGTGACATGAATATTCTTTTGAAACATTCGGAAGAAGAAAAACAGGAAAATAATTTATTTTAAATATTTAAGGATAATAGTAGAATATTCATGGAAACCATTTATTTGAAAACATGGATTTGAAGGGACACAAATTTCCGTCTGAAGTGAGTATAATTTCTGGCTTTCATAAAAACAAATTATTAAGTATTATATGTAATGAATAGTGTAATGATGATACCATTACATGAATATATAATGAATATCTAGAGGATAATAACAATCATTAATTTTATTGAGATATGGCTTAGAAGATTTTATCAAAGGAAGAATAAACATAAACAATCTCTATAAGCGATGAGGTTTTTTCAATAAACTCTTACCACTTGGAAACATTGAATGATAATTTCCATGTATGAAATTGAAAGTAAATAAAACATAAGATACCCTAAAAATATTTATATTCAAGATATATCATTTGAAAGGAATTATATACGCCTTATAGATAAATATTGGTGCAATCATGACATGTGTGTCGAGGAAGGAAAATTGAGACCAAATAACTTTACCAATTTAATAAATTTTTAAACATAAACCCCATAAAATAAATATCAGAAAAATATATTTAATAACCATATATTTATGTATGGTAATCATATAATACATCCATATGTAGTAAAAACATTACACAAAAGTAATTGGTTGTGAATAAATCATGTATCTCATGGAAATAAAAAGTGAGATGAAATTTCCTTATCTAGTGTCCTGAATCTTTGCATACTCATTCAAGACTCATGTATAATAAATTTAATTTTATTATAAATATTTTAAGAACCATATTTACATATATATTACCATATATGGTTTGATTATGGATTTATGTTACCCACTTGTTAACAATTTCATGTTAAGGTCGTGCTTCAGGTAATATTTGCTTTCATTTTTTCTTATTCAAAATTTTTACATCTTTAGTCCTTATAAATATATCAGAATTTAAAACATTCAAATAATTTTATAAGTATTATTTATATTATTTATATTTTTATTATAATAATATATAGAATATATAATTATGAAATGGAATACATCGTTCATGGAGACGGTAGGTCGTACGTGTGCATGAAAGCCTTATCCATTTTATTATTGTATTGAATGAATTAAAACAAAATATATATGTGTGTGTGTCTGTATATAATAGAATCCCTTAAAAATTATTATTTCATATATATATATATCATATAATTTATGTTAACACATCCTTAATGAACTCCAAGTAGTGTGTGAATGATTCACAACACTTTGAGGGGGTAGAAGTCTACACTTTCTCAAACCAAATTATCATATCTACACACGATAGAAAGAATGAAAGTATTTTATAAATAAAAATTATAGAAGAATTAAAACATTATAAAAATTATAAATATCATATATATAAATATATTTTTCCTCATAATTTCTACAATCATAGGTGATAAAGGAAAAAATGAACAATCATCGTTTCTTGAGGCAGTAGTTCATTGTACAAGTAAACAGTATGCTCATTACACATTTAATGGATGTGTGTGTAAGTTTAGGTGTAGAAAATAGTGTTAAAAAATATGACTATATTTAGTATACTTATGTTGTTATAAAATATGTAATAAGAAGAGTTTTGGGAGTGGGAAATGAAAAAAACTAAAGGAGTTTGGAGTTAGATCCTTTTGGTTTCCACAAAATGGATTCCTTGGATAGAATTATACCAAATTTGTGGATTAAAGGATTTAGTGGGGGTTCAGAGGATATTTGATAATATATTTTTAGAATCTAAGTTTTTTGAGAGGTGTGATGAAGTGGGATGGGAGGAGGCCTCTTTATACTTGAGGAGTGTCACACTTGTAATATTTTGAAAAAGGAATTCCAAAAAAATGTTTCACATTTAAAGTATTTAAAATATTGGAAAAACATAATAAAAGGGATTGTAGCATCCAAATATGTCAAAAATTATTATTTTATAGGTTTTTAGAACATTTTGTGTCATAAATTTTAGGTTTAGTACTTTGTTATCCAATTTGTTTTATCTACAGTTTTGTAATTAATTTTAATCACTTTCACCAAAAAATTTTGTCAAAAATATTTTGATCTTATTATAAATTATAAATTTTGTTTAATTTAAATATGGATTCTATTTTTATAAATTCTAATCAAATAATTTGAAGAAATTATTTTACATTTTATCCAATAGTTGAGACGACACTATAGGGTTTTAATGTAAAATTGATCAATTTTTTTTGAGCTTGTACATCCAATTTCAATGTGAAATTGGTTCGAGTTATATAAATTGGATTAATTGATAAAAATATTATCTAATTAAAAATTGAAACCAATTGAAAATATAATTTATTTTTATAAATAAATTATATGAAACACCAGTTTTGAATTAAAATTCTTTATTTTTCACTATTCATTGAAAAAATTATGTTTCTCAGAAAATTTGAAAACATTTAAGCTAAGATAATGTAGACATTTTAACATAAAAAATTAAGGTTATTTTATAAAATTAAATTTATAAATGTGTCTAGAAAAAATTTTATTGTTTTTTCTATAAGGACATTAGAAATACTTTATTTTAGAAAATAGTGTTTTTAAACATATAAGGACATTACATAAAATTATATATTTTTTCATCAATATTTTTTTATATAAAAACACTAGGAAAAAAAATTGAAAATTATTTATTACTGTTCATATTATTGATTTTAATTTCTAGGATATAATTACCTTGTTCAAATAATTATAACAAAAAATTTGGTTTCATTAGAACTCAGGGTTGTGTGTTTCGTACGCCATGTCACTGTTATGTGTAACACATGCCAAGTCAGTATTGCATGTAATGTACGCTGAGTGGGTGTTTCTTGTAACATATTTTGAGTCGGTTCTATGTGAAGGGAATTTTTGACTTAGTGTAATGTAATACATCAATGAAAATTATTTCATTCAAAAAATTCGAAATGACATGGGGTGTTACATGGGGCCAAGAATTACATAGAACCTTGATGCATTAGTACGTCACATGAGACAAATCAGTTCAATAAATAAAATAGGGGTTTAGTTATTGTTTTTATATGACTTTTTAATGATATTGACAATGATTTTGATGTATGAAATTTTGAATTCCCTCACAATGCAATCAGTTATTGATTGCCATTTTCTTAATCAATTAGTTAGAATACCCATGAGTGGGTTTCAAGATCATGTGAGAATTTATAAGGATTTATTTTATCATCCTTTATTCATGCCATATTACTCTCAAATAATTGTTTTAACTTAAGGTGTTTCAATTATTTAACTTTCCAAATTGATTATTCATAGCTATTAATGATAGTTTACACTATACGTACACAGTTACTAAGAATCTAATCTAAGTCTTTTCTTATATTTTATTATCTTCAATGTACTAGTATGTGTTTTATGATTTAAATATATGAAAATGTTAAGGGGAATAATGGGTCCCTCCAAGAAAAACTATTGTGTATTTTATTTTTTAAATTTGAATACTAATTTCAGGTATGTATCTAATTTATTAATACAACTATAAAATTTGGTACTTTGGGATTTTATTGGATGTATCTATAGGAAATGTAATAATGTTACCACTAACATTGGATACCAATTGTTTGTGTCTTTATAAATAAATTCATAAAATAGGATTTTATTAAGTAGATAAATCTAGATATGGGTGATCCCCACCATTTGAAATTGTTGTCGAAGTATGTTATATGAATGTTGTTGGAATCATAACCCTTAAATTAATGATGACTTTTAAAATCCCCCTGTGACTCACTAAGGGTTTATCCATTTCAAAGTTAATTTAACATGGATAATTTATTCTATTTTATTTAGGTTGAATTACCAAACAAAACGGCTCATTTTTTCCATATTATTGACTACAATAGGTTATCCTTTCTTATCTCCTTTTCCCTATAATCCCACCTTTTTAATAATTCATTTTTTCAATATATATTTTCATATATTTCCATGTTAAAATTTTATAATATGGGGGTTAAATATGATAAATTATTTTTCCCATTTAACTCCCCATTCAACCAGGGTTCATGTTGTACCCTTGGTTACCCTTTGAGGGGATGGTGAATAAGGGTGTATAGTTTTAATTTTTTCAAATAGAAATGTTTCCATGTTTTTAGTAACATTTCAAACCAATAAAAATATAATTCATATTTACTAAACAAAAAAAATAATAAATAAAATTGAAAATTAAATTTGTTTTTTTATATTTTAAGGCTAGTCCAAGAAGAATATGCCAAAAATTGTGTCAATTGTACCAAAATTCATTAATACTAACTAGTTTTGTGGATTATAATTGCTTGTACAGAGTCACTATGAGGAAGGAGAAATAGATTTATAATGAATTTTAGGATAGTGATCTACCTAAAATGGATCACATCTATTAAATCCTCCGTCTACACTTAATCAGATGATGTGTGAATCAACATATCAACATAATGGCCACTTAAATATCATCAATAATTTATGATAATTTTTATAACATGACATCATAAGCCTATTTATCCAATAAAATTACTAGTCTTACCCATACAAACAAAACAAATGAAGCGTTATACATACCTAATAAAAATAGAATGTCCCATACTAACCACACAATCCACTATTTATTGTGCACTGACTCTGTAGCCTTATATTCACTCCCCATTAACTGAATCAGTTTCCCACGTACATTTCTTGTGTGTTGAAATTTTGAATGTCACCACAATGCATTTCATTATGTCTAACTCCCATACATACTTCATTATACACCAATACCTCTACTAATTTCTCCCCATGCAGTTACCACATGAATTTTTTCTCATATACTATCCACATGAAACACCCACACAAACAAATTATTAGTGCACTCAATTTACTATCTCTTTCATTGAATTGTAATTAATAGAGAATGATTACCACAACCTACCCTTATAGTATCTTATTCACATTCCAAATAATCTTTAATTTTTCACCATAGGTTTTCTTTCCAATTAATTATGTAAATAATGGCATATTTGAATGAAAAATCATCCAAAAATCCCTCAAAACACTAATATTAGTGTTAAATACTTTTCTAATGCTCCAAAACAGACCGCCTTTGTGGTCAGATTATTGTGAACCTACCTCACTGATCACCCACCTTAGCAAGCTCACCACCATATAAAAACCATATAAGAAATCCTATGTAGTCCTCCAAAAATAAATTCATACCTTTAGCATGGTCCACATACTACCATTGTGGTTGTTCCTCCATTAATATCTCTCTACAATCTCCTTATGTGGTTCACGCATGTATTTCACTATGGCCATCCATTTATGTGTTAAAACAATCATAAACTCTTACCGCACAATTACAATTTAGATCTAAATTCTTTAAACATTATCCCCCATTGGTTTGTTGGAAATCTAAAGTGAACTTCATCTCTTCAATACACATCAATCCTTCCTCATGGGAGAATAAAATCTCTTGCATCACTCAAATCCTATGAGAGATGTTCTTAGTGTAGAAAATATGAAATTAAGAGAGGATTCCAGGACCCCTTAAATTACTCATTTTGGCACTCCATATATATTCATGAATTTCCCCATGGATTGTATCTCCCACAACATTCAAAGAATAAAATTTCCCTGGATAAGAGATTATTTTAGTATTGAGACCACTTCATGAATGGTTGAATTTCATGAAATTTTCTCCCCATATGAAAAAAAATCCTAAACAGAAAAAATCCAATACCATTCACAAAAAAACATGTAATGAAAAATAAACAATGGGGTGTGGGGAATACCAAGACTTTTCAAGATGAGGCAAGTGGGTTAGCAACAAGGTTCAATCGATGATTCTTGAAAATGGGCGGGGAAAATAACATAGTCATGATATACACTACTTGATCATTAGTTCCAAATTGTTCAAATATGTATATTCCATTATTCTCCATTTCATTAATGAGGTGATATATGATCTCAATATGATTGATACCAGTGTTTTGTAATGTATTTTTACTTATATAAAATTTTATCTTGTTATCATGTAAAATCACATGTGGTTTCTTTACCAATTCATTAATATATACCAATTATTTCTTCACACACTAAAGATGAGTGCATGTCTCATTCCTTGAGATAGTTTTTTCATTTTTTGTACTAAGTGAAGAGATTTTCATTTTCTTCATCAACCGTACAAAAAATTTCTTATTAATGAAGTATTGTAAAAAACATATAGATTTTTTATACAACACAACTCTAGGATAGTAAACAATAAAAAATGATCAAAAATTATGTTTTTTGAAACGACCCAAAGTTTCATTAATGAAAATCCCTCTTGATCCAGTTAAATGTCTCTTTATGAAATTTTTTTTTATAAGATGTCAACTTCTTTGGTTTTATCTTAAGATTTGTGACCGTTAATTTATAGTCGTTGAATAGTGATCACATGAGTAGTATAAATATATGGCTTTAACGAACCCAATTTTACTCAGACAAAGAAAGCAATGGCCTCATCCAGTAGAATTGCCCCATACAAATCCCATTTGTCGGAGCTCGGAAAAGAGGTGGAATCTTTGGGCTTCTCCCTTGACCAAGCCCAAGCTGAGCTTTATTATGTCAAGCTCGAACGGGACCGTCTACGGGAAAAGTGGAAGTTGATAGAGATTACCACTCGAGCGATGTTATCTGAGCCGCCCAAGAGTCTGTCACCATCACACACCTTACCCTTAGGTCTTATGCGGCTATTTTAAGGGGTTATGTAACAAATAAGTAGTACCATGTTCATGTACATTATTTTTTTATACAATAATGAATATAATTTCTAGTCATTTTTGATACATTGTAAATAGTTTTTAAAGTACAAATGGTGTTTTTTAGTTATTATTTAATTAAGTATTATATTTTATTAAATTAAAAGATTTTTGAATTAAATAATATTTTAATAAAATATTATTATTAATATTAAATTAATTTTTATTAAATATAAATGATCTTATAATTTTATGAATGCAATTAAAATTTTTATTAAGGTTTGAAATCCATTTCTGTCAAAACACGTGATTTTTTTATAAATGTCGTTTTTTATTTTAAAAGTGAAAATTCACATATTTAAAAAATTATTTAGATAAAATAAATATTTTTTTTGGAATCAGGGCGTCAAAATTATCCAACGGTGAATTTTTCATAATTTTCTGAGACAGTCAAATTTTTGGGTAAAAATTGAATACCATTTAAATATATAATGTGTTTTATGACATTATAATGACCCAATGGTGATGTAATAAATTACCATAATTCTTATGTTCGGCCAATATATGTTTTATAATTAAAATAATGAGGTTTTGGGTTTGTTTGACTTACTGTTCAAAGCATTAATGGAGCCCTCAAGACTTATTCAACACTTTACCTTTTTAAATTAATTTCCATGGGAGTGTGACTCACCTCCACATAAGAAACCCTAATTTTTTAATAAGTTCGGACCTTGGACTTGTAAAATATTGTTTTCCTCTTTCCTTTTCCAGAAACCATGGGAAAATACCATGGGATGGTTTGTGGTTTGGATTATTTTAATATAAGGGGTCCCAAACCTAAATAATAATGAATTCTCTCACCTTTCCTATATAAACCCACCCAAGCTCCCACTTCCTCCTCACTCAAAGCCCTTGGAGTACGTCCAAACTCTGCCCTACTCTCTCTATAATCCTCTCAAGGTGCCCCAAGCTACAAGAATCCTCTCACAAGCCTCACTCTAGCCTTTGGAAGCACACTTCCATGTAAGGGTTTTTTCTTCCTTTCTCTTTTTTGTCAATTTTATTTAAGTTATATTTCCCATTTAATTTCAATTATGAATGTTGGGGTATGGTTTCGCACCTCCCCCATACGGCCCTATTATTGTTTTAATGATGGGATACCCCTTTCTCTCTCATTAAATTCCTCCCATGTACACCCGTTACTATGCCGAAATTCTGAAAAGAACTTCTCTGTCTTCTTTTACATTCAAGGAATACTTTTGCATCATGAATCTAAATTCCTTTTAAATTATTGGGAAATGTATCTATATTAACTCCTTACTGTCCATTACATGTAAATATGATGAGGAACCCCTTTCTCTCTCATCAACCTTTTTTATGAATTCTTATGTCACGCCGTTACGCTGCCGAAATCGCACCGATTTTCTAGGCCAATGTCATTGTGTAGTGAATACCATGCCCATTTATCCATCAAGGGTATTCAACTTTATGCACATTTACTTATTTATTGTAAAGTTTCATATATGAATTCCATACTCCTTTATTGTGGAATAAATTATTATGTTTTATGAATCCATGTTTTATGATCCATGTGGCACACTTATGGATGAAATGAAATTTTTAAGAAGGGTGCGCCCTTATAGTTCTCCAATGCATTGGGTAAAGTATAGTATCATGATAGATCATGTGCAATGAGTGTTGACTCATGATAATTCAAGTGCAACAAGGGTTTACTCATGCTTGAAGTGAAATGAGGGTTTACTCATGCTCCATGTGCAATGAGACTGGGCTCATGCTAATTCAATGTTAAGTGTTGTTGCCACATTTCCATGTTATGATTATCATGATTTATCATGACTTTATGTTCATGTTACTCTTATGCTCTATTGATATTCCTATTTCCTAACATGAATTGTACTCCTCATGTTATTCATTGTGTACTCCCTTACTAGGATTTATAGCTCACCATTTTCTTATGCATGTCCTCAGGTTATCCCATGCGATGCTAAGTACGAAGGAATGTAGTGGTCATGTAAAGGAAGTTTTCAATAAAGATGTTGTATTTAAAGTTTAATGTTTTTATGTAATGATCCTAAGCCCCAAAGACACTAAACCTGTCGATCTTCTTTGTTGTATCAAGTGAAGTTTTATGTAATAAAGCATGTTTAAGTTGTAATAAAAAGCAGGGTTGTCACAGTTGGTATCAGTGGGTAGGTTTAGTTATTTTTGGGATTAGGAAACCCTAGTAAAGCCTTAGATACAAGAATAAGTATAATAAAAACATCCCTAAGTTTTGGTAAATACTATGTAAGTGGTTTATCAAACAAATACATCCTTGTCTGGATACGAGCAGGTAGAGGCGGCTCTGGCACAGATGTATCCTAGGGGTAAAACCCAAAAACACCGCTGTGAGCTAGACTCAAATGGGAACTGGTGCACGACAACAGTACTTGCTGCACTCTTGGTTACGACACTCCCGGGGGATATGTTTTGATAAATTCACAATCTTCGTATGAACCCTTATTAATGGAAAAATGGCCCTAAGAATATATGTTAGAAGGAAGATCATGAAAAGCCCGGATTGAATCCTATAGACTCATGAGTTAAAGAGATTAAAGTTTATTTATAAGTCATCAACTTTTGTCTTCGGATTACCCTTTATGTGTTACCCCTAACTTTCCTTTTATTCCAGCCAATGGCCGGTAATTGGAGAACTCGGGCTAACAACCATTGTGAAGATCAGTGTGATGATTGTACAAACGAGATGCCCAATCCAATGGGAGCGGGAATCACGAACTTTGTTATTCTTCTCTCTCAGATAACTCAAGTTTTGAATAGAAACACTAGTCAAGAGGAACGTTCAACCCCCCCTAAGAAAGAACAAGTCGCTATCGAGAGCTTCATGAGACAAATGCCTCCTACTTTTAGTGGATCATCTGATCCCCCGATCACTGAGCAATGGATCAACTCCATTGAAAAGATATTCTCTATCCTTCAATGTTCTGAACAAGAGAAGGTCCTCCTGGCGGCTTATCATATGGAGGGTGAAGCTGATCAATGGTGGATGTTGATCAAAAATACGAAGCCTGAGGAGGAGATCGAGACTTTGGAATGGAAGGAATTCCGGAAGATGTTTTTCGATAAATATTTTTCGCGCACCCTCTGTCTTAAGATGGAAAGGGACTTCCTTTCCCTCAAGCAGAAAGATGAAGAATCTGTGGGAGCGTACGAGAAAAACTTCACAAGGATTTCTTGATACGCTTCCGGCTTTGTCGTTACCCCCGAATGCAAGGTTGACCGCATCTTTGGTGGGCTGAAGCCTAGCTTGCGGAAAGCATTAGTGATCCGTGACTTCGACAGCTATGAGGAAATTGTCCGATGTGCCCTCAAGGATGAAATGGAGATCATAGAATCACAGGGGTTTCATGGAGACAAGAAGCGTAAGGTTGACTTCAATACTGGTGGTCCTATGGATAAATCCAACGGCGCTAAGAAGTTATAGAACCCCACTTGCCAAAAGTGTGGAAAGAAGCACCCTGTAAATTGCCTTAGGGGGACAAGAAAATGCTTCAGGTGTGGAAGAGAAGGGCACCTAGCTGCTAACTGTTGGCAAGAAGGACCCGTGGCTGCGACAGAAGAGAGGAACGCTCCGTTCGAACCTCAACGCATTGTTCAATGCTAAAAATGCAAAGAACCGGGTCATTTTGCAAATCAGTGCCCTAATCCAAGGGTTATTGGAGGCAACCAGAAACCTTCAAGACAATAAGGAAGAGCTTTTTCCATCACTTCTGCCGAAGTGAACCCCGACAACGAAGTGGTGAAAGGTACGCTAGTTATTCATTCAAGAATAGCGAACGTACTTTTTGATTCAGGTTCTACGCATTCTTTTATATCTCAAAAGTTTAGTAGAACAATCCCAGTACCACCACAAATCATGGAAGTAAATATGTCGAAGAGTACGGAAAATGGGGCAATCATTGCATCACATGAGTATAAGTCCTCCCCTGTTATAATCTGTGGATTGAATTTCCTGGCGAACCTCATCATACTCCCTCTGGTGGAATTTGATGAAATTTTTGGCATGGATTGGTTTTCCTTATATGGAGCCAACATAAATTGTCGGGAGAGGGAAATCACACTCTATATGGAGAATCGACCCCCGATTATTTACAAGTGTCAGGAGGAAGATGAATCTCCTTTATCTCCATCATCTCAAGCATGGATATTACTACCTTATGAGCACACATATCTGGCTCATATGATTGAGTCGAAGGAAGAAACCACCCTTGAAGAAATGCCTATTGTGAGGGAATTCACTGAAGTGTTTCCCGAGGAACTTCTTGGTCTTCCTCCAAGAAAGGATTTTGAGTTCTCAATTGAACTTATACCTTGGGCGCTTCCAATATCCAAGACTCCATATAGAATGACTGTTGTTGAGCTTGAAGAGCTGAAGACACAACTACAGGAGAATCAGGATAAAGGGTTTATACGCCCAAGTGCATCACCATGGGGTGCACCAGTCCTCTTCGTCAAGAAGAAGGATGGGTCAATGCGGCTTTGCATCGATTATCGTGAACTTAACAAAATCACTATAAAGAACAAGTATCCTCTCCCAAGAATTGATGACTTGTTTGATCAGCTGCGTGGAGCACAATACTTCTACAAGGTGGACTTGCGGTCGGGATATTATCAAGTAAGGGGGAAGAAGGAAGATATCCCCAAGACTGCTTTTCGTACAAGGTACAGGCACTACAAATTCATAGTAATGCCTTTCGGACTCACCAATGCTCTAGAAATATTCATGGAATTGATGAATAGAGTCTTTAGAGATTACCTAGACAAATTTGTGGTAGTCTTTATAGATGATATTCTAATATACTCCAAAACCATGGAGGACCATGAGGAGCATTTAAGAACTGTACTGGAGACTTTGGGCAAGGAGAAGCTCTATGCCAAGTACAGCAACTGTGAGTTCTGGTTGAAGGAGGTCTCATTCTTGGGCCATATCATCACAAGCAATGGGATATATGTAGACCCCTCCAAAATAGATGAAATTGAGGGATGGCCGAGGCCAACATCAGTAACTGATATCCGTAGCTTCTTGGGGTAAGCTGGATATTATCGAAGATTTGTGAGGAATTTCTCAGAATTTTCCAACCCTCTTACCAAGCTAAATCGAAAGGGAGTAAAGTTTGCTTTGAGTGATGAATGCAAAGAAAGTTCCAAGGAGTTGAAAAGGAGGCTTATCACTTCACCCGTTCTCACTTTACCCACAAGTGGGGAGCTCTTTGTGGTATTCAGTGATGCTTCGATGAAGGGATTAGGATGTGTACTGATGTAGAATGATAAAGTGATATCCTATGCCTCAAGGCAGTTGAAAATCAATGAGCGAAATTATCCAACGCATGATCTGGAGTTGGCGGCGGTGATCTTTGCCTTGAAAATATGGCGACATTATCTCTATGGAGAGAAATGTGAGATATATACTGACCACAAGAGTCTTAAATATTTATTCACACAGAAAGAGCTTAATATGCGCCAGAAAAGATGGATAGAGCTTATCAAGGATTATGACTGTTCAATACATTACCACCCTGGGAAAGCAAACAAGGTGGGAGATGCCCTAAGTAGAAAGGATCCAGCGATTCTATCAATTATGAGAATTGAGAAGGATCCAATCTTCTTAGACTTGATGAAGTTGGATGTGGGAATCATAAAGAAGGGAACATCATCAATCCTTTCACAAATGATTGCTCAACCATCTCTTTTGGAAAGGTTAAAGGATGCTCAAAAGGATGATGCGGGAATCCAAGAAAAACTGGAAGCTATCAAAAAGGGAAAATCTTCAGAGTTTAATGTTAATTAAGAAGGAATTGTGCGGTGTGGGAAAAGAATATGTGTTCCATCAAGTCCGGAGCTGAAGAAGGAACTTTTGGATGATGCACATAGTTCAAATTTCTCTATTCACCCAGGGAGCACAAAGATATATCAAGATCTCTAAGAAAACTTTTGGTGGGATAATATGAAGAAAGAGATCGCTGAATATACATCAAAGTGCCTGGTGTGTCAGCAAGTGAAGGCAGAGAGGCAGAATTATAAGGGGATGATGCAACCATTGCCCATACCAGAATGGAAATGGGAGAACATCACCATGGACTTTTTCACTGGACTTCCAAGGACATCCAAAGGCAACAATGAAATCTGGGTTGTTGTGGATCATCTTACAATGACTTCACAATTCATTGCTCTTCGAGAGGATTTCCCTTTGGATCAACTGGCACAGATATATATCAAGGAAGTGGTACGGTTGCATGGAGTACCACTATCTATTGTTTCTGACCGAGATCCAAGATTCACCTCTACGTTTTGGAAGAGTCTTCAACAAGCTCTAAATACTGAACTGAACTTCAGTATGACCTATCATCCTCAAACTGATGGCCAATCCGAGCGGACTATCCAAACACTTGAGGATATGTTGAGAGCATGCTCAATGGACTTTAAAGGAGGATGGGATCAACATCTTCCTCTGGTTGAGTTCTCTTATAATAATAGTTTCCACTCGAGCATCCAAATGGCACCATATGATGTCGTGTATGGGAAAAGGTGTAGAACACTGGCATGTTGGGATGAGGTCGGTGAATGTAAGCTGCTTGGACCAGAATTGGTCGAAGAAATGGTGGAGAAGGTGAAAACCATTCAGCAGCATATCAAGGCAACCCAAATTTGACATAAGAGTTATGCAGATAATCGTCGACGAGACCTTGAGTTTAAAGTCAGAGACATGGTGTTTTTATGCATATCTCTGTGGAAGAAGGTCATGAGGTTTGGAAAGGAAGTGAAGTTAAGTCCAAGGTACATCGGACCCTTCGAGATTCTTGATCGTGTTGGGGATGTGGCCTATCGACTAGCACTTCCACCTACTATGGCCAAGGTGCATGATGTCTTTCATGTATCCCTCTTAAGGAAGTACATATCGAACCCTTCACATGTACTCTCTTCCGAGGTGGTACAATTAGAAACTTGGGAATCGAAGGATATGATGAAGGTGAGTTACCCACATTTGTTTTAGTGTTGGAAAAGGAAAAATTCGAGGGTGAAATTCCTTAAGGGGGGAATATTGTAATGACCCAAAGTTTCATTAATGAAAATCAATCTTGATCCAGTTAAATGTCTCTTTATGAAAAATGTTTTTATAAGATGTCAACTTCTTTGGTTTTATGTTAAGATCTGTGACCGTTACTTTTATAGTCATTGAATAGTGATCACATGAGTAGTATAAATATATGGCTTTAACGAACCCAATTTTACTCAGACAAAGAAAGCGATGGCCTCATCCAGTAGAATTGCCCCATACGAAGCCCATCTGTCGGAGCTCGGAAAAGAGGTGGCATCTTTGGGCTTCGCCCTTGACCAAGCCCAAGCTGAGCATCATTATGTCAAGCTCGAACGGGACCGTCTACGGGAAAAGTGGAAGTTGATAGAGATTACCACTCGAGTGATGTTATCCAAGCCGCCCCATGAGTCTGTCACCATCGCACACCTTACCCTTAGGTCTTATGCGACTATTTTAAGGGGTTATGTAACAAATACATAGTACCATGTTCATGTACATTATTTTTTTATATAATAATGAATATAATTTCTAGTCATTTTTGATACATTGTAAATAGTTTTTAAAGTATAAATGGTGTTTTTAAGTTATTATTTAATTAAGAATTATATTTTATTAAATTAAAGGATTTTTGAATTAAATAATATTTTAATAAAATATTATTATTAATATTAAATTAATTTTTATTAAATATAAATGATCTTATAATTTTATGAATTCAATTAAAATTTTTATTAAGGTTTGAAAGCCATTTCTGTCAAAACCCATGAATTTTTTTATAAATGTCGGTTTTATTATAAAAGTGAAAATTCACATATTTAGAAAATTATTTAGATAAAATAAATATTATTTTTGGAATCAGGGCGTCGAAATTATCCAACGGTGAATTTTTCATAATTTTCTAAGACAGTTAAATTTTTGGGTAAAAATTAAATACCATTTAAATATATAATGTGTTTTATGACATCATAATGACCCAATGGTGATGTAATAAAATACCATAATCCTTATGTTTGGCCAATATATGTTTTATCATTCAAATAATTAGGTTTTCGGTTTGTTTGAATTACTTTTAAAAGCATTAATGGAGCCCTCAAGACGTATTCAACACTTTGCCTTTTTAAATTAATTTCCGTGGGAGTGTGACTCACCTCCACATAAGCAACCATAATTTTTTAATAAGTTCGGACCTTGGACTTGTAAAATATTGTTTTCCTATTTCCTTTTCCAGAAACCATGGGAAAATACCATGGGATGGTTTGTGGTATGGATTATTTTAATATAAGGGGTCCCAAACCTAAATAATAAAGAATTCTCTCACCTTTCCTATATAAACCCACCCAAGCTCCCACTTCCTCCTCACTCAAAGCCCTTGGAGTACGTCCAACCTCTGACCTACTCTTTCTATAATCCTCTCAAGGTTCCCCAAGCTCCCAAGAAGCCTCTCACAAGCCTCTCTATGGCCTTTGGAAGCACACTTCCAAGTAAGGGTTTTTTCTTCCTTTCTATTTTTTGTCAATTTTCTTTAAGTTGTATTTCCCTTTTAATTTCAATTATGATTGTTGGGGTATGGTTTTAAACCTCCCCCATACTGCCCTCTTATTGTTTTAATGATGGGAGACCCCTTTCTCTCTCATTAAATGCCTCCCATGTACACCCGTTACTCTGCCGAAATTCCGAAAGGAACTCCTCTCTCTTCTTTTACATTCAAGCAATACTTTTGCATCATGAATCTAAATTCCTTTTCAATTGTTGGTACATGTATCTATATTACCTCCTTACTGTACATTACATGTAAATATGATGAGGAGCCCCTTTCTCTCTCATCAACCTTTTTTTTATGAATTCTTATGTCACGCCGTTACGTTGCCGAAATCGCACCGATTTTCTAAGCCAATGTCATTGTGTAGTGAATACCATGCCCATTTCTCCATCAAGGGTATTCACCTTTATGCACATTTACTTATTGATTGTAAAGTTTCATGTATGAATTCCACATTCCTTTATCATGGAATAAATGATTATGTTTTATGAATCCATGTTTTATGATCCATGTGGCACACTTATGCATGAAATGAAATGTTTAAGAAGGGTGCGCCCTTATAGCGCTCCAATGCATTGGGTAAAGTATAGTATCATGATAAATCTTGTTCAATGAGTGTTTACTCATGCTAATTCAAGTTCAACGAGGGTTTACTCGTGCTTCAAGTGCAATGAGGGTTTACTCATGCTCCATGTGCAATGAGCCTTGGCTCATGCTAATTCAATGTTAAGTGTTGTTGCCACATTTCCATGTTATGATTATCATGCTTTATCATGCCTTTATGTTCATGTTACTCTTATGCTCTATTGATATTCCTATTTCCTAACATGTATTGTACTCCTCATGTTATTCATTGTGTACACCCTTACTAAGCTTTATAGCTCACCATTTTCTTATGCATGTCCTCAGGTTATCCCATGCGATGCTAAGTACGAAGGAATGTAGTGGTCATGTAAAGGAAGTTTTAAATAAAGATGTTGTATTTCAAGTTTAAAGTTTTTATGTAACGATTCTAAGCCCCAAAGACACTAAACCTCTCAATCTACTTTGTTGTATCAAGTGAAGTTTTATTTAATAAAGCATGTTTAAGTTGTAATAGAAAGCAAGGTTGTCACATTTTTCTCCTACATAAAATAGTAATCCAAAATTTTGGGTTCCTTAGATGTACCTTATGATTCATTTAACAACTATGTAGTTATATTCCTTCAAAATACACATGAAATTAGACATTAAATATATTGAAAGGAAAATATTCAACCATGTAGTTTTCAAATATATATACCATTTAATTTTACTTCAGTATAAGGTGGTATATATATATTTATCATCATCATGATTTGAATGATTTATTCCCACCATAATTAGAGAAAAAATTGTTTAAGAATCAAGCATGTTGAACTTCTTCAACAACTCAATTTCATTGTTTTTTTGATAGATGAAATCATATTCCACCTATTGTGTATGAATTAAATCCCCAAAAAGTATTCTAGATAAAAAATCATATAAATTTATAATTTTTGTTTTGTTTTATTTATATACTCTTCTACATATTTTTTCATTATTACACTAAATATAATCTCACCCAAATACACAAGTACCATAAAATGGTCTTCCTTGGATTTCTGTTAATATAGATAAAATTCCATACTACCAATTTGAATTGAATCTTCTTTAAATATAAAACCAGATATTCATATCATGCTCGTACTTCCTGTTTTAGAACATATTGATATTTCTCTAATCTGTATACTTTTTTGATTATTTTGAATTATAATTCCCATTGGAAATTCAATATAAATTATTTTTTTAACAAAATAGTTTAAGAATATTATTTTTAAATCCACCCGATAAAATTTTTATTCTCATAGAACCGTCATGGAAATAATGTGTTTGATTCACTCCGGTTGTTCTACTGGTGAAAATGTTTCTTCAAAAAAGACCCTTTTAATTTTTGTATATTGCTTACAAACCACGAAAACATTGATTCAAAATATATTCTTATTATAAATTTGTTATCATAATATACCTAGTTCTGATAACATTCCAATGATTTATTCATCAATAGGTTCCCTTGTTTTTTATTATCAATTTTAACAAGTTTCTCATTCATGGAATAAATCCATGGGTAATATTTTTCTTCATATTAATATAAGGTTGGATCTACTGGAGAAAACCGAGTATGAATATATAAACTCCTCTTTAATATTTTTGAGTTGGTGTAGATAAATCCATAATAATCTTACATTTATCAAATTAAATTCTCATGTATCTCATGTTGGGAAGATAATTTTTTTTATTGGCGGTGGTCTCCTCTACTTATTTATCATCAAAATCATAAAAATTTATGATCCATTTTAGACTATAAACGTGGTTTCAAATTCATCATCCTCTTTTAATGATTCAACTTAGTTCATAGTTTATGTAACATTTCTGTATTTTTCATTAATTAATTTTATATCATTAGTCTACCAAATTTTGTTGATCAATTTATTTTAGAATTTATATTCCTTACTCATTATTGAGTAGCATAAAAATACATCTCCATATATAGAATTTAAATGATTTACATGACTTCCATGATTGAGTTATTTGTTTCCAATGTACCTTCTACTTTTTAAGTACCAGAAAATTTCATTGTGGGATTCATACCATTCCACAATTCATAAAACATTCTTTCTTATACTAGGATAACTATTTAATAGTGTTTCATTTACACTATTACATGCACTACTTCCTTCTAGTAGTGAAGGGATGTTTTAAATTCAATGAGATTATTTTCTCCCATATTTTTATTCTATTCATATCTAAATTAGAATACTCTATTTAGTTATTGGTTTTGTTCTAATGATACCTCATTCTAAATGTTTTCTTCCCTTTATATGTTTTCATTAAAATTGACGTGTATTCTAATCCATTATCGATGCACAATATCTTGATTTTTATTTTGATCTTATTTTCAAATATTCACATATACCTCTTCAGGTAGTACATCATTTCATTATTCCTCTCTATGGACAAAACTTATTCAATATTACTATATTAATTAATAAAGAGTGAAATAACATTCTCGATATGTGTCTAATATCTATATTGGGACATAGATGTCAATATGCACCAGTTCGATAAGATTGGGTTCCCTTTAATTTTTTGGATGGTATGAATTTTGCACCATATTTACCTATATAAATTCATCACATTTATTTTCAACATCATGTTTCATATTTGGAATATCCACCTCCAGATTTATCATTGTTAAATGGTTAATGATTTTTCTTAAAAGTGGAAGAGTATTTTATACCACATGATGATATCATATTCCACTTTTAGAAGACATGTACTCTCTTTATTATCTATCTCATATAGATTCCCATTAGTCCTCTATCATCTCACAAATTATTTCTAATCAATTCATTTGATTTGAGACCCCTTCTAGTAAATTTTAAACTCATGTATAGTGTTATAAAATTGATTGACTCTAATTATTTTTCATATACCATCCACATAGAGAACATTAGTATTATTCAGCACATCTCTAGTAAACAAAATATTTTCACTGTCTTTGACCATCAACATACATTCATTTCCAAAATGAATGTGTTAGTAAACTCTTATATTCACATTATTTTTTAGATTCATATTTCTAGTCAGTTGGGATGATCACCCACTATTGAGATCTCATGTTCTTCAATTCATAATTTTTAGAACACTTTTCACCGTATTTTCCCGCTCAATACTTTTTTCCTAATATGATACACTTGATTTACTAGAGACATGAGAAGGATTATCTACCTCCTATTCAACACATGTTGTATAATCATACTATTACTCTTTATCCAATGATGGAAATATATTTTTCCACCAATTATCTTCTATGTTTCTTAGCATGCACATTCCTATAACTTCATCAAGTTTATCCATAATTTCTTCTCTTTCTATAATCGACGACATTATACCCAAATTCATTGAAAAAAACAAACATTCATAGAATTTAACTCTTTAAGATGATTATGGATATAAAATAATTAAAGTTTGGTGAATATCAAAATATCATCCATCCAAATTGATTATTTCGTCTTCACATTATGAAATGTTGTGGACCAAAAATCAACAAAATTGACATTTATCAAGTGAGAAAATATTTTCTCCTCAATTAATCCACATGTCCACATCGTTAATACATCTCCTCAGTTGATTAAATTACCATGAGAATTTTATTTGTTTTTCTATTTTGATGTTTTTGTTCTGATCAATCACTATTCTAACTTTTTGAGGGAAAAGGATTAATGATTAAAATAAAAAATGTTTTTTATTCCCTTGTTCTAGTTTATCAATTTATCTACATAAATGTTTCAAAATCATGCTTAATCCCATTTTTACTCATGAATCATGGCCCCAAATCATTTATAAGGTTATTTAACCCCTTAAAGCATCATGTGAACCTTAATATCAATTCTATATTAGTGAACCTATTGATGTATATTTTCATCTTTGAATTAATTTTTTTTATTTTTTAGGTTTCCATATCAATGAAATAACCTAGTTTTATGGGACTCAATATTCATAGCTATATTAAAGAAATAATGTTATCAATAACCTTATATTGTTAATAAATAATCAACTTGAAATTGATAGTATCTCATGAATTCCTTTTAGAGACAGATCGATTATTGTGTTCCATTCATTTTCATTAAATATCAACTTTGAGTTGATCCAAAAATACAATTGACTCATTTATCATTATATTATAATTTTTAATTTTCTCTTTGAATATCAGTATCTTCAAGAGATCCCTTTATTTATATATTAAGATTAGTCAAACCTTCATGTTCATTAACATCATCTCTCAAAATTTCATAAATTTAAGAATAAACCAATATAGAATCCTTGATATTATAATTGAATCATTTCCCTACTAATTATTAATTTCTGTCATTAATATTTATTTTTCAGATACCATTATACTCTATTGAGACTTCATTTTCAAGGAATTACCTGGATTGGAGTCTCTTTTAGGAAAAACATTCTTTTTAACCTCTACAAAAAAATTTATTCCTTACTATCATCAACATTTTTCATTGGACACTGTGTTATAATGTATCAAATTTTACCACACCCAGAATAAGACTATGGAAATTTAACTTTAAATCAACCATTTCCTCCATCGAATTTTCTGTCCACAAGAGTGAATAATTAATTATACACGCTCTCTACCCTATAACCATGTTTAACGATTTAAAATTTACCTATGTATATATAAATGTAATCACCATCTATGAATGAAGTTTCTTTCCGTTTAGCTTAACTATCATTTCATTGGGCACTGAGCTATATAAAAAAATCATCAATAGATAACATATAAAAACCACTCTCATTAAGAGTTGATATCTTCACAATGTAAATAGGGGCTAATCACTACCATATCTTCATAATAATATCAATATCCATTATATGTTCTAAAATCTCCTTTTTATATCCAATAACAATAGTGATTTGATAGATAAAACTATCATAATTTTCAAGAAGGATAATTTTCAACTCATAAAACACGATACAAATTAATTTTATCACAACTTCTTTCCCCTTATTGTTATGTTTATAAATTATTGATAGTTTTTCCCACTTCGAATTTGAACTCATGTTTCTCATCACTTATATATTAATATGATCAAAAAGGGATCCATATTTGTAATTATGAGAATTTGGATATACATCAAGAATCTTATTACTCACTTGACTCATGGATTCTATTGAATCATCACTAAACTGAATCCAATGAATAGTTACATTGAATACTTTTAATATGAGATATCATAGGTGATATATCATCTAGTTCATCCAAACCTAAAACATCACCCATCAAATAGTGAAACCCCTTTATAATTCCCTATTTTTTATATTGAGCTTAAATTGATATATTGAATGATTTTAAACTCATATATTATACCACGTTTTGTACCTTGGAACACCCTTTGATGGTATGGGTGAATCCGGGTATCATCTTTTCTTTATCTAAGTGGATATTATCCCCATTTTGGTAAGAACTTATTAAACCTATTGAATGTTATAAAAATTTAACAAACAATAAATGATAAAATAAAAAACAATAAATCATTTTTTATTTATTTTCCCCAATAAGGTATAGTCAATGAATCATGCATAAATAATGTGTTAATTATACCACAATCTAATGTTTTTAATAGTTTGTGAGGATTAAAATTATTCATTTTAGTCACTCTATGACTAGTACACTGCCATAAGAGTTAATTAATGTATATCACACCACCTATATCAAGTTACATTCATTCCTGTATCACTACCTCAAATATAGTCTACCTCAGTTTTTTGACATTAATGTCACTTCAATATAATCAGGACTCTATTTTTGATTTATATCATGATAGACTAATTATAATTCTTTAATGGATTCTTTAGTCCCTATAATACCCTACAGAAAATATAGTGTGAGATATTGATACTATAAATAATATACTGTGAAACAAATATGGGTTCTATGATTTCCCAAAGAGGAACTATGTCATCCACTACACACTATCTGTGGGATCCACATACAAACACAACTCCCCCATGAACTTATTTTTATATAACTTTCCTACAATAATAATTCTTAACACTATCCATGCACATTGTCTTATCATGAACTAAAAATGAAAATAACCCATGCAAAAAAACTTCTTTATTCACTGCATTCACAGACTCTTTCTCTATGGACATCGTAGGTAGACCCTAATCACCTTTCACTTCATACATTGTATCTTCATCATGTTATACAAAATAAAAATTATTTAATTATATTATTAAAGTCAATTTTATAATTTCAATAGTGTATTAGTAGGATTAAAATTCTTCCAAAAATTCCACCAAACATTTAATATACTACCATCTCTTTACTAAAACCCATATGCATACTCCCTTTTGGACCACCTACTGTGAGCATGTTTGATGGAGAATCTTCATTAAAGGTATATAAATATAATGAAAACCATGTTTTCCATCCTACATGGTCCACCTAAAATCACCTCATTTTGAATGTCAACCTCTCATGTTGTCTATTTACTCCCTTTATAGTCGCTTTTTCACGAAACTCTCTTAATTTACACCACACACAGTTTGTTTTGGCACTATTTTATCATCATAATCGTATGAGGGGAGAAAATAACTCATTCTTTTCACCTATAATGTTTTACTTATTCCTATTTTTTGTTCCACGTACCTACCATGCCAAAACATTCACTTCGCAAAAAATTTTCATATCCAAAAATTTGGGAAACACTAGAATAAATGACATTAAATAAGTATTTCAGGATTGAATATTCTATAAACTATATTCCTTATTGTTTAATAAACTTTATTAAAAAAATTATTTAAAATGAGCACAACACACCATCAAACACCATTTTGGATTACTATGGTTCCAATAGGTTCTTAAGTCATGGTTTATCATGTATCCCCTTTATAAAAAGTACCAATAATTTTAAATATCTCATTGATTTCCTCTGATCCTTAAATTTTAGACTAATTTCATTGGTATAAATCTATATTTTTTTTGAATCCATATTTTTGTAATATGAAATCATTCAAATAATTACTATATGAACTTCTTTTATAGATTTATGTAATTGTATGCTCTCCCAGAGGAACTCCCAATACTGCAATCCACATCCATGACTATTCATTTATAATATTTGGATACCTTATCAAATTATTCGATAGAAACTCTCTAGGATATTCTACATACTTTATTCAAGTAATTATGTAATTATGTTCCTTATATTTTAGAACACAAAATATAGTTATCCATATTTTCTTCAATGCTTTCTCACCTAATTTTATTTTTGAATGCGTACCAAAATATTGTTATCTCTAGAAATATTTTTTATATGGTTTATAATTCTATAACTCTCAAATGAAAGATTTTTTTTTCATGGTTTCTTATCACTAAAGAGAACAATATTAGTTCTTGCTTCACAACAACAAATTTCATGATATAGCGCCATATTCATATAAAGTTAAACTACACGATAATTTTTGTTTATATGAATTTAAACTGCTTGTTTCACCATTTTGGATTGAATAAATCATAACACATAGTTATTAAATATGAGTATTATTTCGTATTAATTTTTTTTGAAGTGTGACATCATACTATGTGGGTTTTTATTCCCATTACCATCGATACATCCGAAACCCTCTACCACTAAAATCGAAACACCATGACAGTTTATCAACTATTATAAAATAACCTCCTTTACTATGTGTTGTTTAATTACATAGTTTAATACTATAAATCAATTAAATATAAATTTTTTCATATTTACTATAACCATAAATACTAAATATATGATAATATAATTATTTGTGTACTTTTTTCAAAGGTAGTTTTTTTGATCAATCACTCTTATAAAAAGGGTAGTTGGTGTTGTCATTATAATGTCATCATGAATATTCAAAAAATAAAAAAGAGAGACTTCAATAAGAAAAAAATATCCTCTTGGGTGTTATTTTATCTCCCATACTCAGGATTCAATTAATCTAATATCTTCAGAACAACATAGCTAAGGGCATGGAATATATGTGTAAATATATCTGAAACACTCATAGATTGAGGATATTTAATTCCACTACAAACACAATGTTTTTATGTTGTCACATATTTCATCTCACTAACTATAAATGATATATCAATCATTTATATAGTTATATTATAATAAAATTTGAGAATTTTCACAGTTTTTTGTATCCATAATATTATTCTATAGAAAATCTTACAGTCATTTCTACAAAAAATCTATATCATCATAAACTGAACACATTACCCCTTTATGTTTATAAGAATGTATCATAAATATTCTAATCCATAAACATAATAAGAATAATTCTCATGAATCATATGTTATAATTATTTTTGATTCTCTATTTTCTCATTTAGTTTCTTGATATCCTTTTTGGTATAGTAATTTTTTCAACAAATACCTCTAACATAATTTTAAATATCTGATTCATATAGATTTATTAGTCGCTATATTAATTGTATAAGGATTTATTTTCTTCTTTATTGGTTCAAGATACATATTATTTTTCAAGAAGTTTTATATCTATGTTTTCCTTATTAGTTGAAACATAATCCTCATATTCCTATCCTTCAGTGAAATATTTTTCATCATGTTTAAAGACGATTTTTTAGTGAATCCATTTTTCATATAGGTAAATTGGTTTACTGCTAAGGGAGCCTACTCTATATAATCTTAAATATAGTTATCTTCATTTTTGGGGTTGTCAATATAAATGTGTTTTAATCTTCAACGAATAAATCATTATAAAAGAATCTTACGTTTGTATATAACATTTCCATTATTTTAATTTTTAAGAGTTATACCTAAAATTTATAGAAATAATTACATAGAAATTAAAGGATATATAAATATTGAAGGATGTTGTTCTATTTACGAATTATTAAAAATTCAAGTAAGTAATACCATTTCATGGTTGTATCTTCTCATTCATGATAGAAGTTTGTTAGACCTATGATGTGTTTTTTTGAAGGAATCATCCATTTGGGGGAGTATTGTTTCTACTATATTTAAGATAACTATATAAAAGAATTAATTTTATTAATTATAGCATAGTAATCAAATATATTTACTATCTTCACTATCACCATTAGTAAGGTCTTTATTTTAGTGCCTTCGTCATCACTAGACATAGACATTTCCAAATAAGAAGGGGTTTCTTCTAGATAATGAACTTTCTTAGAGAGTTACCATTGAACTAACACCCTAATTTCATGTTTTCCTAGAATCCAAAATGTGTGAAATTATATCAATGCCTTTATAAATACAAAAAAGGTCAACATATACCACTAATTTTTTTTAAAACTAAAAAAATGAATGAAAATTGTGATAAAATCTTACTAACCATGGTAAGGGTAATTGGGATTTTAAATTCCTTCAAATTTTTTTATCTTTTTTAGTTGAAAATTGAGCTCTAAAATTTTAGTTCATTAGAATATCAACCACTCAATAAAAAATACACTACACGAAACCCAGGATTATTAACATAGATCACTGATCTATTTGATGAAAATTATTTTCAATAGTCAAATCTTAGAGATCCTTTTTATTATTATATTTCTCATCTCTGTTCAATATCAATGGCCATTGATGAATTGATAAAAATATAGTAATCTCATTAATTACTTTCTATCTTCACTTTCATGTCTTTTTATCATATATATCCTTGAAATAGATTTGTATTTAAAAATATATTATAATTTTTTTTTGAATCTCTAAAAATTTCATAAAATATCATTGGATTTATTTATATTCAATTCAAAAAACTAATATTCAACTTAAACCCTAATTATCAATCTGAAAAATTGGGTTTAGTAGATGATAATGGTTAAATTTAATCATATGTTCTATCAATGGAATATATCATATACACCATTCTTATAAATCTATATAGGATAAAAATAACTCTACACCATAAAAAATACACTATTCTCATATAAAATCTACATATACATAATTTTTCATAGACATCATTAAATATTGAGTTACTTTATAATTTTTGAATCACACAATTTTATTTATCTTTCACACATCTCATCAAATATTTCACCCAACATAATATCAATCTCATGTAGATATTCATCTAAAAAATCCACTATACACCTATTTTTATGTTGAGTAACTTTACGGTCTTTATATTATTTTAGTATAATTATATATTACAAAATATGATAAATTTATTCATATAAATTGATCACTATTAAACTTATTTTTATAAAAATGTTTAGTGATTATATCCAATATTTTTAAAAATTGAGTACAATTTATTAATCTACAACACAGGCTAATAAGAACTAATCTAACACACCCATAACTACATTATTATAGTTAACTAGTTAGATATGTGGTATTATTTTAAGATAATATTTGGAAATCAAAGAGGAAACTATATTATTGATTCCATGTTATTTGAAGGAATCATCAAATTAAATAACAACTTGGTGACTTAAACCATGTAAACAAATTTTAAAAACCCATATAGACATATCCTATAGTGTAATTATTATAAATATGAGAATATTCTTTTATATCCCATTTAGTACATGTTTAACATCTCAATTCATCTGAAGTAAACCATTATGTGGATGATTGAACTCATCTTTTTATTGTATACACTATATAAAATATATCATCAGGAATTCATCATAGAATGCATTAATTCAGGTCATTAGGTATTTATAACATAAAAAAATTAAATCCATGAAAACATTAATATTCTTATTAGACAATTTAATTAGACTTTTCCAACTCTTGGGTTTATCATTATCAAATATCAAAATAAAATTCTACATAGATATATTAAAATCTACATGATATATAACCTAGAATTATAAATCATTTTGATTTATATGTTCATAAATATTTATTATTATTTTTATTTCATTAATATATTTTTACATAAATTTAGTTTCTTATACTATATCATCTATATGACTTCATCCCAAACATTTCCTTACACTTAAATAATCTAAAAAATTTAGAGTCCAACACATCTTTTTATAAAAAAACATAACATGTGTCCATTTGTATGCTCAAGTGATAAATATATTTTTATGATAATTTCGATAAAGAAAGGTCTGTTTTCTATATTCATTAACAATGAAATGTCTGTTACCTTAACATTTAAAATAAAATTGGGATAGTATTTAATGAATTCCATTTATTTTATATATTAATCCATTATATGTTCTACCTATGACTTTTGTATCTTTCTAAGTAAAAAAAACAATTGCATGCACCTCAAATCATAATTTGATGAAATTGATAGCGGTTTAATAAAATTTATTTTCATATATTTATGTGAACTTTTTCATGATGATTTAGGGATATATTTTCTCAAGTTTATTTGAAATGGGAAAAAATATTCTATAAGAAAATAATAACTAACATAACATTATTTTCTTTGTAATTCTAAAAAACAGCAATAGATTAATTCAACATGATATTATAATGAATCCACACTAGTACTGGTATTTATTTTATAATAAATCTCTCATCCATCACTTATTAGAATACTAATTATTTTCTTGTATAGTATGTCTTCATTTTTATCTTGTTCTATGACCAAATATTCCCTTAAATATTCCTACACAAATCAATTATAAAATATTCATAGTTATATTGGTGTTATTGGCTTTACTTAATAACAAATTCTTAGTCCCAATACTAATGGAACACATAACTGTAGTTAAAACCTTATGAATTTATCAAAATTAATACAGATCTATAGTGTCTTTAAATTTCTTCCATGAACTCTTTTATATTGTAAACACACACCATATTATTTTTCCTTATCAATTTATATGTTAAAGGTGGGTTGGAAATTACATCAAAGAAGTATTATTTTGACCAATACCTCATGATCTCATATTATATTCTTAATATTTCATTGACCATTAGGTCATTAATAATCCTTAACATATATATAACATCATGATCCTTCATACTCAACACATCATCCAACAATTTTTATTTTTAATGTGCTAATTTATAGTGAAATATCATTCCTTGAGTAGCTATAAAAATCACCATGATCTTATTTTTTTTTCATTTTTAGGAATATGCGCTTGATACATTTTTTATCATTGTATATATCACACTTGTCAATAGGTATTCGATGGATTCTCTGAAAATTAATATTGAAAATGAAGATCCAATAGAAACACCATTTCATATAATCAACTAAAATATAAAAACCAAAATATTAAATTTAAAATTATATATTACATTATCATGACCTCTATACACCTATATCATTATTTTTACTCATTATTTTTTTCAAAGAGTGTAGTCTATGTTTTTTATATTCAGTATGAAATATAGGAATGGCATGATTTATGAGATTATTGGAAAGATAATTTTTCATTCAAATTTATTTGATATATTGACCTACCCTGAATCTCATTATATTAGTTCATTATGTCAAGGATTTGGTGATGTTAGTTTAAATTTTTTATTTCACATGTTGAATTGAAAATGTTATTGAATTAGTCATAACAAATCTATTATGATTTAATATATAATGATACTATAGTTTTATTCAAATATGATTGAATAAATATCAATCATGTGTTTATAAATTAATAATCATCTTCCCATACATACATATATATATATATATATTTCAAATAAATAAAATAAATAATATATGAATTTATGTTATTCTATATATGTAAATGAATATCATTATAATTTAATTTTCTATTCATGCACTATGTTTTAAATATAAATATAAAAATAATATTTTTTAAAATTTAGCTTTTAAATAAGTATTTTAATAATTAATCTTTTAAAATATTAAACCTTTTGGGAAAATAATTACCACATTGTTACTTATTAAACCATACTTTTTAATTATAATGATTATGAATCTATTACATATTTACGATAGACATAATAAAATATTTGGCTTTTTCCCATCATGTAATGCGCTAGACCCGAATACCACTGTATGGTGCCCCAATCCTTTTTAGGTACATGGACTAAAGTACATCATCCGTGGTGCTAGAGGTTTCCGACAAGTAGCGAGGTCACAGGGTGTCTCTATATATTTTTCCCTCTTGATAGAGTGTAACATATTGGATGTAATCAAACATATCAATAGTGGAATCAGTAACAACAATTTATAACAAGAAAAAAATAGACACTATGATATCAGGACTAGTAACCCACCGTAGAAGAAGATCAATAAAAACCAACATGTATATATATAAATTTATCTAAAAAGATCAGAATATAAAAAAAGATTATTCCATGTGTCTAAAAAGTAATCAAAATATATATACATGAATCAGTACAATACATGCTTCCAAATACCAAAAATCATTAAAGGAACCATCTATAGATAGCATCATGATCTTTAGCTCAGTCCATATCTCCCATAATCCAATGAAAAGCATAGGATCAAGCATCAAAGTGTGGATGATTCCCCCAATCCCTTCCTACATCCATATAGATTGTATGAGTACCTAAGTGTGACCCAAATAGTGTGTGAGATATAATATCAGTCAGTCACCACCCACTATGTTTATAACAAACCCTTGAAGTGAAACATAAATTAATGAATAGTGAAAGATATAATAGGTATGGGAGGACCGAAGGTAAAGTTACCAAGGATAATGTATCCAAGAAAGTGATACTATACATCCATACATGTATTTCTTCTAAACAATTGTCAATATCATATTATAAGGAATCATAAAATCAAGTAAACCCCAGGTATTCACTATATACCAGATTTACAATATCAACCACGAGTATGTAGTATTAGCCAAATCTCATAACACCATGACCAAGATATATAATCAGAAATTTAATTTCAACCATGGCCTTTCCTTACAATCTAGAATGTCACATTTACCCTGGAAGATCCATATAATCAAAATTGTCAAACCGCTCGGGGCTGGATTCAAGGTATAGTGAAACAGGGATTTCTCACTGAGACCAAGGAGCATCGTGATAGAAAATCCATTAGAAATAAAGTAGGGTCCAAGGATAATGCCAATATACTATTTCCACTATGAGCCCAAAAAAATAGATCCAAGGGGTAGAAATTCCCAAGGAATCCCACATAATCAAAATTCGTGGAGCCAAGTAGTCCGAGGAATTCTCTACCACTATCATGACCCTTGACATAACACACCAATGGCATCCATTGAAATAGTTCATATTTCAATAAAACTATCATTTCATTCCATGTGCGTACCCAATCCTATAAATGTCACAATCATTCACAATTTATAAGTTTACCCACTATTTTTCAGAATTACTAAATCATCCATTACAGAAACACAATCAAACAAACAACATGTTAGAATGTAAATAGTGAAAAACCAACTCATATTCAATTTATGAAGTTCAATCCATCTAATAATAGGAATTCCTATATATAATAAACCTCATTCACTGACCCATTGAGTGGTTCAAAAAATTAAATGTCAAATGAACACTCTTTAGATGAACTTGCGTGAGGAAAAAAACCTCCAAAAAATCAAAGATACTAAAGTACATCCCTAACATATTTTAATACGTTCAATTAAGATATTCAATTAGTTATTGGGCATCACCAAAAATACCAGTGGGTGGAATAATATGAACTAGGTATACAAATAACCAAACCTCAAGGGAAGCATATAGAACACCATCCTTAGGTCCTCATTAGAGTATTCATCTAGTATAATCTAATGATTTGATCAAAATAAAAATAAAAATGTAGAACTGATGAAGAACTTAAAAATATTGCATATTCTATTTCAGGTAAATAACTATGTCAATATAATTCTAAAAGAATAAATAAACAAAAGGAATTGAATAACCACCAATGTTAATATAATTAGATGAACGACTCTTAATTTTGATCTCATATAAAATAATGATGATGAAAACTATCATTGATATTATATGGAGGTCCAATAGGTGTTCAATTTTCTACAAGTGAAGAATTAATTATATTTTATATTTTAATGGATTCTACTAGAAAATTATCCATTTTCCTTAAAATACTAGGCGACATGGATGTCTAAACTATTCACCAACCATACGTCCTCTATTGTGGTACGGGGCCACCCACAAAGTCACTATGCATAGTTTGACTAACTATGTCCAAAACATGACAAAAACCTATGGGAATTTTTTTTCTCTTTTATGGGTGTGTGTCTCCATCCATAAAATTTTGTCAAAACATCTGTGATACTAATACCTTCTTCCTAGGTCTCACATGGTTAGTAAGACCATGCAGATATCCCCACATAGTTTCCAATAACTATGTCAAGCACTGTGTTTATAAAAAAATAGGGTACTAGGCCCCGAATAATCCCCAAACCCCCCTAAAAAACCTAAGACCCCAATGTGTATACTCATGAAGGAAAACATGCATTTAACAAAATATAGAAATATATGTTCTTCATATGAAATCATGGGTTCTTACAATATTCCCACATTAATACAATTAGTCCCAAATTTTTCTTCCTAATAATGGTAAAGTATTTTCAAAAAGTAACTCTGTCTACGGAGCATTACATCTGCCTCCCACTCCCATATCTCATCATATAAGTGGATGTTATTCTATAATACCAATAATAAATAAAGACACTAACCTTAGAGAACATTTTTTCTCTTGTCAACAATATGAATTGGATGCTCATAATATGAGGCATCTAACTGTAACTCTACCTCGTCTGGAAGTAGAGTATGAGATCGTTCTGAGCGATAATTGCACAAATAAGATACATGGTATCCGTTGTGGATGGATTGGTATCTATGAAGATCATGAAAAAAGATGATACTATCGCGACTCTCTCTAGGATCATGAAAGGCCCAAAATATCTCGTTGAATACTATCCAGGTCTCCTGATTCATCTGTATCCTAGCCTCAGTGAGATTTATAAAAAAACCCGATCCCTAATATTTACTGTAGAGGTTATTTTAAGAGATCAGCAAAATATTTTTTTTTAAACAATGTGTCATACCCATATAATTTTTGATCTACTTGACCGCCTATGAATTCTCTGACATGATACATGGTCGATGTATAGATATATACCCTTTCTCAAACCATCAAGGGGGAGATCCACATAGCCTACCATACAAAGTATCATATGGTTCTATCTGTCTAGTATCTTAATATTTTTTATTATAGGATAAGACAAATAATATAATATTTCTCTCCCAATATCCACAAAAATGTATGATTCATTCAAGTGTAATGTCTTCAGGAACCTGTATCTTATGCTCTGAATGATCATTAGTCTTAGAGTAGTTTTCTATACTCAGAACTACTTATATACCTGAAAATCTCTGCAAAATATTCCAGAAATGAGATGTAGAAGAGGTATCCCTATCTAAAAATATAGTATTATGGAGAACATTTTTTGTACTATATCATTGATATAAAACCTCTAAATCTCATTAATAATAAAGGCCTCCCTAATCAAAAGTAAATGATATACCTTTTTGAACCTACCGACAAAAACACAAACAACTTCACTATCTCATGGAGAACATGGTAAATAGGTCATGAAATCCATCATGAAAGTATCCCACTTCCAATAGAAAATAGTTAATTGTTGTAAAAACCCAGTTGGCCCCTGATATTATGCCCCTTCCTGCTAACAGGTGGAACACCTCATAACAAAACTAGCCAGACCTCAGT
This sequence comes from Viscum album, assembly GCA_963277665.1. Classification (NCBI taxonomy): domain Eukaryota; kingdom Viridiplantae; phylum Streptophyta; class Magnoliopsida; order Santalales; family Viscaceae; genus Viscum; species Viscum album. The sequence goes on along the minus strand of OY728137.1, from coordinate 785,971,321 downwards.
TCATACTGGCCACCAGAACAGATGGTTTAAGTCAAATAAAATCTTGGGGATAATGGGATTCACTATCCCAACTAAGGAAAGAAACTCCTACATTAGACCCTCACACATAACCACTATAATCTAAGCATGGTCGTGTTTACAAATAATTTTATCCTCACCTGTAGTCTAACCCAAAGGTGGGTCCTCACCTATCTCACTCTCCCATAGGACTAAGCCCATAGAACCTAATATCTGCCTCATCATCAATCTATCTAGTAGGGTAGATGTAATAGCCAATGATAAGAAAAAAACATAGTCTGTGACTATAATGCAACTTCATTTTCTTCACAAACAACAAATCCATAAGTTTCCACTCACTACTAGCCTCATAAACTGCATGTATTTGAGTCCTATTACAATTTTTACCTACCACAACATTTCCTTTTCCACGAGTATAGTAAATATAGATTTTGAAAGACTATGGGAAGTCAACCAACCTTCACTACCTTAGATTCAAATCATGCTATGTAAATATTTACTTTAGGATTATTCGGTCAATGTACACAACAAATTACTCTCCAGTTAGTGCCTCCAATAAGGACAATCATGAACAACTACACTAAACACAATATCGTGTGTCAGATAAATCTTCTCATGTGGCCTCATCTATCGAGACTCATTTGCCATGTCATGACCCGTCCCCTAGGGCCCGTTCCGTGACTACCCCAAGCCCGCCGTTCATAGGCCAGGGCTGGCGACTAGCACCAAAGGAGTATTCCCTAAAACTGGGAAGTAATTGGCTTTATAACCTATAAAAACACACACAAGAATTCACACAGCTGGATACGAAACACCAAGTAAACTGTATAACAAAAGAGTGCTGAAAGTAAAAGGGGCTAGAATACAAGCACAATTGGAAAGTACAAGTACAACTGTGATACAATAAAACTATAGAAAAGGGAAAGTCACCTTCTGGGTCATCATCCGAGGTTCCTACCTGAAGAGTAGGTACATATCGCCTCCTCAACACTCTTCGTTCGTTTGTTTCCTCCGTGTACCGACACATCATAAGGACCACCTCCGGGTACTGTCCAGACTTGGTACTCTTTTCATCATTCAACGTTGTCCGTCATCTGCACAAAACACAATGAAATGAGGGCATAGCCTGTGCAAGATTGAGTATAACGACACTCAGTAGGGACCCCAAGACCCACTAGGTCACACAAAATCCATCAAGGAGAAACAAAAAGTCTGAAATCCCTAGATAACCTTACATAGGTATATTCCCATATATATATACCTAAGTCATCATGTAATCCATCTCAATCATGAGGAAAACACAGAAAAACTGAGTCAACTCAAACCAAGATTTTATTCGAGGGGTAGTATCAAGTGACATCCCCAGTCACATTGTCAAAACCTCAGCAGCTAGAGAAATCCTCCTTTATCAAGTAAAGTGGGCCTTCCATGACCCAAAGGCACATCCCACTAACCTTGGACTGCTGATGAACTACTCCTATCGAGTACTGTGGGTCTGTCGCATCACCAAGGCACTCCCCCTGTGGGTTTGCCTTATCACCAAGGCGCTCCCCCTTATAGCCTGCTGAGGTACAACTCCTGTAGAGTACCGTGGGTCTGCCACATCACCAAGGCGCTACACACTGTGGATATGATGTGACACTAACTCTCTCCCTACTGGACTAGTCGAGTCACTACAAGTCTAATAGGTCAGCAGTCGTTAGGTCTCAGCAAGCTACTAGGTCTCCTCATTATGCTTTATCGCCTCTAGGAGGATCCTCTCTATAAACTACTGGTCAATACTCTAACTTTCACGAATTCAGAATAGTAAGTATCTCAAAGGTATTCCACATCATAGGGGTCTCAATGCAACTGACGGTGCGTCAATCAGACGCCCGGTCTGTGAGTTATTAGCCTTTTATTTCCGGGGGGCTGGCTGGATTCGTGCTCAATCCAACCTGACCATTTACCATCTCAAACCAAAACTACAGTGGAGTATACTCAAATGGACCATCTCACTCCATGATTTCTAGTGCCACTGACAGATCATCAAACGGACGTCCGGTGCCAAACTGATGGCCAAAATAAAGTAAAAGGGGTCGTAGTGGGCCCGGGTTCAGTCCGACCTGATCTGGGCTAACCCGGGTTGAGTCGACTAGGCCCAGCCCATTGGGTCCATCTTATGAGGGCTGTGAGGGTGGGGAAATAGCCGCGAGGGCACAAACTGGCCGTGAGGGAGGCCGACCGGCCGCGCGTCAACGGACCGGTCACGGTACGTTGGTGGTTTGGTAAGGATGGTAGAGCGGCTTGGATCGGTGGCTTGGCTTGGCTAGGATAGGGGGCGCGACTAGGAAGACGACGATGTGGCTCAGCTCAAACGATGGCACGGGTCGGACGACAGGGGTGCGACTCCGTTCAGTTGACGACATGGCTCGACGGACAGTGGCGTGGCTCAGCTCGGACGGTGGCGCGACTCGGCATACGGAGGCACGATTTGGCTCGGATGGCGGCGCGGCTCGGCTCGGACCGCGGGTCAGCCGGATCGGTGCAACAAGGTCGCGGGTGGGGGCACCGTTGCCTCCGTCGTCTTTGTCTCCTTCCTCCATTTTAAAGAACACACCAAAGAAGAATAACAGAGGGGTCAGAGCGTGTTTTTTTGGCACGCACCCTCTGCGTTTAGAGTGGTAGCAAGTGGTTCACAAAGAAAGAAGCATGAACATGAAACCACAATCTTCCGCAATGTTTGTTCCCGACCCACACAAGAAAATAATGGAGTACAATGAAAGTGATAAACATTTAGGAATAAACACCTACCATGTTTTCTTGATGAGTTTGCACAAGAAGGTATTATGGTCGTCGATTCACCGTAGATGTGGACGTCCCAGGTCAGAAGAAGTCTCGAGGAAGAAAGTTGAAGGAGGTCGGCATTCTTTGTTTGCGGAGTGTTCTTTGTTGGAGAGCTTTCTCCTAAGTTCCTCTTCTCCCCAATTCCACCAAAAATAATTTGTAGCCCAAAATAATAGATTGTGAGTTCTACTATGTTTGTTGGAACAAATTCAAATAGTTTAATTAATTAATTGATGTGTTGTCTCAATTAATTAAAGGGAAGGGTTGGAAGGATTAACTTAGGAGGGTTGGCACAATTAATGTAGGAGGAGTTGAAGAGGATCTCCCTCATTTATTGTGGGATTTGAGAGGTTTAGGTCTTAGGTGGTCCCCACCACCATAACCTCTCATGGAAGGTTTGGTTCGGGTGGTCCCCACCACCATAACCTCTCACGAGAGGTTAAGGTCTGGTGGTCCCCACACCTCAACTTCCACTTAGAGGTTTTAAAAAACACAATAAAGTATAACATGTGTTTATTTTATTTTATTATTTCCATGAAAAACCAAAAAAATTTCTTTCTCCCTCGTCCAACTGTCGTCAAGGTGAAAGTATTCATAAACAAATAACGGTGTTGTGAGTTCAATGGTGACCTTAGATTTCAATTCCGACCACCAGTTCAATAGTTAGAAAAACCTATTCTCTTGTTTACAAAATATATCTAAAAGAAACTTCATAAATTCACTCTGGGAACTCCACGCCTCAGAATCACGCACCATCAATTTTCACATACTTGTAAAATTCTCATTTATTTTAAAAAAATTACATGGAAATTACGGGTCTTTACATTTTCCCCAACTCAGGCTTTACATCCCCGTACGCCATAACTCAAACTAAGGGAACAAGTGGGGGTACTAATCACCCATCTAAGCCTCCCGATACCATGTTCTCTCTTGGAGGTTCCTGTGATTCCAGGGAATGTGCACTAGAGGTATTGACCGTCCATGAAGGACATGCTCCTATCGATCCTCAATATCTACTAGAACCTCCGTAAAAGTTTCCCCATCGTTGACGTCCAGCTCACCTTGGTCGATGATGTGAGAAGGGTCATGCACGAATCTCCTCAGCTGAGATATGTGGAAGAAATCGTGCACCCAATGCAACTGAGGTGGAAGAGCTAAGAGGTATGCCACCTTGACAACTCTACTGAGGACCTGAAAAGGTCCAATGAACCCCAGAGATAACTTTCCGCCTCGACCAAATCTCCATAGACCTCGCTGGGGTGAGACCCGTAGAAAGATGTGGTCGCCATCCTCAAACACCAGAGGCCTCCATCTCCTATCGGCTTACGACTTCTGCCAGCTCTGTGCAGTCTTCATCCTCTCTTGGATGATATGTACCTTCTTTGTGCTAGCCCGAACCATCTCTAGTCCCATAATTTCTGAGTCCCCTGGGTTAGTGCAGCACAAGGGTGATCTGTATGGTCTCCCGTAAAATTCCTCAAAAGGTGTCATACCTATGGTGGATTGATAACTGTTGTTGTATGAATACTCCTACAAAAGTAAGTGTTCCTCCTAGCTGCAACCAAAGTCAAGACAAAAAACGCAACATGTCCTCGAGGGTCTAAATAGTCTGCTTAGTCTGACCATCTATCTGAGGTTGGAAGGCGGTGCTCAAACGAAGATACCTCCCGAAATCCTCCTACAACCCCTTCCATAGCCGGTAAGTAAAATGTGCATCACAATCAGTGATAATCGTCGAAGGTACACCATGTACCCAATCAATCTCCTACACAAAGAGACGTCCCAAGCTCTCTGTTGAACCCTTCTCTCTAATCGGTAGGAAGTGGGCCGACTTGGTGAGTTGGTCAACAATCACATAGATAGAATCATGTCCCATAGATATACATGGAATTAATATCATGAATTCCACGTATATCCCATAACACTTATAATCTGGGTTCTCTAAATGCTGAACCAAGCCTGATGGTACCTGATGCCTTGCCTTCACATGCTGACATGTGAGGCACTGAGAGTCAAACTCTGCTACTACTTTCTTCATTCCCGGCCACTAGTTCTGTCATTGGAGGTCCTGGTACATCTTCGCTACTGTTGGATGTACCTTTAGAGGGGATGTGTGTAACTCCCTCAACACTTCCTCCTAAAGTGACACTGGTAGCATGGTAGATCCTCTGAAGAGGATGACGTGCTCCCCACCTTCGTAAAATTCATCAGGTGCATGTCTTGTGGATATCTGAGTATGTTGTGTCTCACAGTCAACGTCCCCATGATACGCCTCCCTGACTCACTGAAGAAGTGGGGGAGTGACTGTAAGACACTGAAGAAAAGCCGCTCCATCACTATCCAGAAAGGATATCTATAAAGTAGCTAGATACTCCGTCACTTCACCTAGCAGCTGTATACCAAACCTCCTACTAAGTGAAACTACAACAACGTTCCCCTTCCCAGGATTATAGACTATCTCGAAGTCATAGTACTGATGGAAATCAATCCAACTTCACTATATCTGGTTCAGATCCTTTTGAGAGAAGATATACCTGAGACTCTTGTGATCAGTGTACACTGTAAAAAGTTCGCCCATCAGATAGTGTCACCACATATTTAAGGTAAAGAACACTACTTCAAACTCTAGGTCATGGGTAGAGTAGTTCTACTCATGTTTCCTCAACTACTGAGAACCATATACAATCACTGCTAGCTCCTACATCTGGACACATCTGAGTCTGGTCCCTGATGCATCACAGTTAACTACGTACATTACGCCATTCTCTAGAAGCCTCAATATGGGGGCACTAGTCAACCTCTTCCTTAGCTCCTAAAAACTCTTCTAGCATTTATCCGGCCAAACAAATGGTTTCCCCTTCTTCATAAATGCTGATAGTGGTGCTACATATCTGGAGAAGTCTAGCACAAATCTCTGGTAGTAACCAGCCAAACCCAGGAAACTCTGTACCTCCGCCACACTCTTGGGTGGCTCCCAAGAAAGTACCGCCTCAATCGTAGTTGGATCTACTGCAACTCCAACCTCCGATATGACATGTCCCAGAAATTAACCTATCGAATCCAAAAAAGATCACTTCGAGAGTTTACCATAAAGCTGGTGATCTCGGTATGTGTCTATTACTACCTACAAATGATAGACATGCTCCTCCTCAGTAGTCGAGTAGATTTGAATGTTGTCGATGAAGACCACTACTAAGCGATCAAGGTACGGCTGAAATACCCTATTGATGAGTCCCATGAACACTGCTAGAGCATTTTTATACCGAATGGAATAACCAAGAACTCATAGGGGCCATAACGACATCTGAGAGTCATCTTCTGCACCTCCTCATCTCGAAGTCCGAGCTTGTGATAGCCTGATTTGAGGTCTATCTTTGAGAACCACCGTGCTCCCTTTAGTAGATCGAAGAGTTCATCAATCCTCAATAGTGGGTACCTATTCTTCATGGTCACCTGGTTTAGGTGTCGGTAGTTGACATAAAGACTCAAGCTCCCATCCGCCTTTTTGGCGAAGAGAATCGGGGCTTCCCAAGGTGAAACACTGGACAAGATGAATCCCTTCCCCTGCTAGTCCTATAGCTGTACCCACAGCTCGTGAAGCTCTACAGGAGCTATCCAATATGCTGGTGTAGATATCAGTGCCATCCCAGGGTACAATTCAATGTAAAATTCCACCTCTCTGCAAAGAGGTAGACCTAAGACATCATCAAGGAAAACATCCGCGTACTGGTCCACCACTAAGGGATAGCTCCGAATCTCCACATCAATTGCTCTGAGTGTAAGTCTAGCCAACTGATGAGTAAATGGATGGACCCTCCTTTGGGTAATTTCATCCTATGCTGAAAAGGATTCCTTCTCACTGATTAAGGTAAACCTGGTCCCATCTATGCAGACACACTGCACATTGCGCCTAATATAGTCTATCTGAGCATGGACTGTAGATAACCAGTCAATACCCAAGATGACACCGTAAGGCCTCGATGCAACTACAAGGTGATCCTAGATGAATCTATTGCCTCTTAGAGTAGGATCGCATTGCTGTCAACCGTGTGTAATCGTCGAATATACTCCCGTAGGATTCTATAGTAGAAATGATTGAGCCAACAACTCTGTCAGAATCTCCAAGTTCCAAACGGGGGTAGTTGAAATAAAAGAATGACTAAAACCTATGTCTACAACTACTACAGATAAGGTGGAGTAGACACAAGATCAAACCTCGTATCATCTTCAGAGCATCGTGATCGTAGGCTTCAGCTGACTGAACCTGAGCTCTACCCTATCCACCTGCTCCCTGCGGTAGGGGTGGACCTCATGGTGGTGGTGGCGACAATATCTTGAATCTTCGCCCACCACCACCTGCATGGCCAGCTCCTCTTCCATGTCTACCGACTCCTTTCAGACCTCCTCGGTCGAACCTTTTTCTCTACCTGGGTGTTTCTTTGACCATATTCTGATCATTTATATGACGGGTCAGATAGTCACAAGCCATGTGACCTTGCCCCCCGCATGTGCAACAATGCCCGCTCCTAGAATGTCTGTCTCCGCCTCGGGTTCCCCGTACAACCGACTCTGAATCATGTGTTCATCCATTTGTTGGTCTGGTCCTCTTGGAACTCTATGTAATCTGTCTACTGTCAACTGCAGAAGACTCCGCTATGTGACGACTGGTGGTGGGTCTCGCTACTGGTGACTGCTCAGCAAGAAAACTCTCCACCAAGAGGGATCTCTCTAACACCCCCGCCTGCGTCGTGATGCTGAGTGAGATCACCGAATCCATGATATCCCACTTGAGTCCCTACTCTAAGGTCCAGGCCATAAAGAATGGGTCCTGCTCCATATTAGTGGAGTATCATGAGTGGTTAGTGAACCTCGCTGAGTACTGAGCCACAGTTATGATGCCCTGCTGCAGATGAAGTAGAGCCTGAATGAGCACTGCATGAAGAGTCAATAGAACAAACTCCGCCAATAATAGGATCTCAAAGTCTTCCCATAGAAGCTTCACCTCGTCGTTGACCTGAACCATCAAGCTCCACAATCTGCCCGCTGCTTTCTGTAGAGGGCTGGCAGAAAGTATCTCCATGAGGTCAGTTGGTGTTCCTACCAGTCAAAAAAATCTCACCACGGCCTCCTTCCAATCCTCAGTTGCCTGTGGGTCTGCCTCTCCCCTGAACCTAGGTGGCCTCTAGAGCTGGAACTCGTGAAATGCACTCAAGCGGCATGCACCGACTACTACTGGGGACAGTGGCATCAGTTTACCGCCATGTAAAGGTACCACTTGTGCCTCTATTGGAAGAGGGCATTGCACCGAGGCCTCATCACTAAGTGGTATATCAGTGCGTAAAACTCTCAGAATTCTAGCTAAATGTCTATGTGGAGGCTTCCGGAAAAAACAGGTGTACCATGGTTAAAAGTTATACCTGGGGAGTTGAATGTTATACCTGGTCAGCTAACTCAAAAGATCACATAGAAGGCATTTCAAAACACACTCGCAATCAGGGTTTTCATGTACTTAGTCAGAAAATAGAATTCAGGGTCTTGGTGTATGGATACATCAGCCACTACACCAACACTGGACTCCCTGAACTGAAAACTGCACTCATTACCCTTAACACTATTGATTCACAGAAAATATAAGAGTCCTAGTTATGCGGTAGAACCGAATTCTTTGATACCAATTTGTCACGACCCATCCCCCAGGACCCATGTCGTGACTACCCCAAGACCGCCTTCCATAGGTCAGGGTCGGGCAACTAGCACCAAAAGCGTATTCCCTAAAACTGGGAAGGCATTGCCTTTATAACCTATAAACACACACACACACAAGAAAGAACATAGCTGGATACGAAACACCAAGTAAACTATATAAAAAAAGAGTTCTGAAAGTAAAACGGGTCAGAATACAAGCCCAACTGGAAATTACAAGTACAATTGAGATACAATACAGCTGAAGAAAAGGGAAAGTCAGCTTTTGGGTCGTCCTCCGGGGTTTTTACCTAGAGGTTAGGTACAAATCACCTCTTCAGCACTCCTCATCCGTCCTTCTCCTCTGTGTACTGACTCTTCATAAGGTCCACCGCTGGGTACAATCCAGACCTAATACTCTCATCCTCAGTCAGCGATGTCTGTCATCTACACCAAATACAACGATGTGTGGGCATAACCTCTGCATGGGTGAGTATAACTATACTTAGTAGGGACCCCGAGACCCTCTAGGTCTCACAAAATCTATCAAAGATAAACAAAAAGTATGAAATCCAATGATACCATTAACTAGATATATTCCTATACATATAGATAAGTTATCAAATAATCCATCTCAATCATGAGGAAAACACATAAAAATAACTCATCTCAAATGAAGATTTTATTCTAGGGGTATTATCAAGTGACATCCACTGTCACATTGTCAAAAACTCAGCTGCTAGATAACTCCTCCACTATCAAGTACAGTGAGCCTTCCGTGACACCAAGGCGCTTCCCACTAACCTTGGACTACTGAGGTACTCCTCCTGTCGAGCACCGTGGGTTTGCCGCGTCACTTAGGCACTCTCCCTCATAGCCTGCTATGGTATTCCTCTTATAGAGTACCGTGGGTCTGCTGTGTCACCAAGGCACTCCCCACTATCAGTCTTCCATGACACCAAGGCACTCCCCATTGTGCTAGTCGAGTCACTCTGAGTTGAATCGTTCATCAGTCATCAGGTCTCAGCCAGTTACTAGGTATCTGCACTATGCTCGCTCGTCTTCATGATGATCTGATTCACAAGCTACTGTTCGATACTCCAACTATCACGAAGTCCCATGAATAAGTATCTCAAAGGCCTGCCACGTCATAGGGGTCTCAACGCAACTCACGGCGCGTTAATCGGACACCCGGTCTGTGAGTTATGTCTTTTTAGTCCCAAGGCCCAGTAGGATTTGTGCTCGATCCAACCGGACTATTTACCATCTCAAACAAAAAATCCAGTGGAGTATACTCAAAGGGACCGTCTCGATCCAATATTTCCATCCCCACTAACAGATTTTCAAATAGACATCCAGTGCCAAATTTTTTTCCAAAAGAAAGTAAAATGGGTCGTAGTGGGCATGGGTCCAGTCTGACCCGCTCTGGGCTGACTCGGTTCGGGTCTACCTGGCCCAACCCATTGGGTCTGGCCTTATCTGTAGTGAGGCTAGCCCCGTTGGATCTTTCCCAGCCCACATGGTCCGCGAGGGTGGTGGACCGGTCGTGGGTCTTCATACTGGATGAGGATTGGTGGCAGTTCGGTTAGGAGGGCGGAGCGACTTGGTTCGACAGCGTGGCTCGTCTCGGCGGCACGATTCGGCTCGGATGGTGGCGCGACTCAGCGGACGGTGGCACGGGTCGGCTCGGACGGCGACACAGCTCGGCGGATAGTGGCGTGGATCAGTTCGGATGGCGGTGGGGCTCGGTAGATGGTAGAGAGGGTCGGCTCGGCTCGGATGGCGGTGTGGCTAGGTCGGACAGCGGGTCGGTCGGGGTGGCAAGACGAGGCCTGGGTGGCGGTGTCATTGCCTCTGTCTTCTTCGTTGTCTTCCTCCATTTCTAAGAAAACACCAAATAAGAACGATGGAGGGGTCAGGCCATGTTTTTTTGGCCCGCACCCTCCGCATTTAGAGTGGTAGTAAGTGGTTCACAAAGAACGAAGCATGAACCTGAAACCATAATCTTCCGTAATGTTTGTTCCCAACCCACACAAGAAATGAAGGGAGTACATGAATAGTGATAAAAATTTAGGAATAAACCCCTAGATTGTTTACTTGATGAGTTGTCACAGAAAGGTAGTACAATCATTGATTCACCGTAGATGAGGACGTCCTACATCGAAAGAAGTCTCGAGGAAGAAGGTCAAAGGAGGTCTGCATTCATTGTTGGCCAAGTGTTCTTCGTTAGAGAGCTTTCTCCCATGTTCGGCATCGTTTCCTCCATATTCTTCATTGCATTCCTCCATTTCTAAGAACACACTAAAGAAGAATGGAAAAGGGTTCGGTCCGTGTTTTTTTGGCCCGCACACTCTGCGTTTAGAGTGGTAGAATTTGTTTCACAAAGAATGAAGCATGAACGTGAAACAATAATCTTCCGTAATGTTTTTTCCCAAACCGCACAAGAAAAGAATGGAGTATATTGAAAGTGATATACATTTAGGAATAAATCCATACCTTTATTTCTTTATGATTTGGCATAAGAAGGTAGTACGGTCTTCGATTCGCCGAAGATGAGGACATCCCACATCGGAATAACTTCCGAAGAAGAAGGTCGAAGGAGGTCAGCGTTCTTCATTGGCGGAGCATTCTTCGTTGGATATATTTCTACAAAGTTCCTCCTCTCCCCAATTCAACCAAAAATAATTCGTAGCCCAAAATAATATATTTTGAGTTCTATTATGTTTGTTGTCACAAATTAAAATAGTTTAATTAATTAATTGATGTGTTAGCTCAATTAATTAACAGGAAGGGTTGGCAAGATTAATTAAGGAGGGTTGTCACAATTAATGTAAGAGGAGTTGAAGAGGATCTCCCTAATTTATTGTGGGAGTTTAGAGGTTTAGCCCCAGGGTGGTCCCCACCACCATAACCTCCCATGAGAGGTTAGGTTTTGGTGGTCCCCACCACCATAAACTCTCATAGGAGGTTAAGGTCTGGTGGTCCCCATACCTCATTTTCCACTTGGAGGTTTTAACAAACAAAATAAAATAAAATGTATGTGTATTTTTTTTTACGAAAAATTGAAATATTATCTTTCACCCTCGACCAATTGTCATCGAGGTGAAAGTCTTCTTAATAGAATACCGGTTTTGAGAGTTCAAAAGTGCCCTTAGATTTCAATTCCGATCACCAGTTCAAAATTTAGAAAAACCCTCTTGCATGTTTACTGAACATACCCCAAAAAAATTTCTTAAATTCATTCTGGGCACTCTGGGCCTTGAAATCACATGCCGTTAATTTTTTTTTCCTCATAAAATTTCCATTTCTGTAAAAGAGTTACATGGAAATTATAGGTATTTACATGACACAAATATATCCCTTGTATCATAATGTCTCATAGATCAATACCTAAAGGGAAACCATAAACCATGTATATTATACCCTAATCTAGAAGAATTAGGACCAGCATTGAAGACAATCTCCCTTTAAACTCCTAAAAGGCTGTCTTGCAGGTATCTATCCATAAAAACATCACACTGTTTTTTAGTTAAGCACTTCTACCACACTAAAATGTGTTATAAGTAATATATTAAACACTTATAATATCCATCTCACCCCAAAGACTCTATATTTCAACGATATTCTTCCATGGAAACTAGGAAACTACATATGTCACCATATTTTGGTAAACTGATACTACTGTTTATGAGATTATATGACCTAGAAAGTTAAACATATCCATACATAAGTGGAACATTATGAGCTTTCATATGACTGATTCTCTCTCAGTATATTAAAAATGATCTCAAAATATTTGGAATGGTCATGTCAATTTTAAGAATGGACCATGTTATCTACCACAAAAACACAAAAAATGAATGCATATAAGGATGGGGAAATTTATTCCAAAATTCCATGAAATCAACTGGTGTGTTCATGAGATAAAGTGGAATTACCAGAAAGTCATATATTCTATAAATGAAAGAAAAATCATTTTGAGTTATGCCTATAGGTTAAACACACACCTAATGATAACTAGATCACAAATAAAATTTCAATAACACTTGTGATCCTAAAAGTTGGTCAAAAAGTTCATCAAGCTATGGCATGGGATACTGATTCTTAACAGTTAACTTGTTCAATTTCTAGTAGTCTATGTGTATCTTAAGGGTACTATCCTTATTTAAAAAAAAGACTTGTGAACCCCACAAAGATATACTGGGTCAGATAAAACACTTTTCCTATAAATCCTATAGCTTCCTATTGATCTCTTGAAACTCTATATTGAACATCCAATAAGAAGGAATGGATATTTTTGAAGTTCTTATCACTATCTCAATGGAGAACTACACCTCTCTTTGGAGGTAAACCAAAAATTTATTTTGAGAAAACCTCACTGTAATGATCAACCGCTGGAGAGAAATGTGCCTAATGCCCCCAGATACTCCAGACAAAAAACTATATATATGGTCTATCATTCCTCCCAATACAAAATTTTTATTTGCATATTGTCTCATCTAGAAAACCTATTCACCCTTGTTGACATAAATGTTTTCATCTGTTAATGTGAAAGTCACCCACTCTTGAAAGAAATCAACATGGGTTCGATAAGCCACTATCCAGTCTATCATGAGTAGGATGTTGAACGTTGTAATATCAAGACCAAAAATATTACAAATGATGTGACACCCACCCATATTAGGGTGACACCCCATGTAGTAACATAAATCCTACATTCAGATCATCGACAATGTGTCAATCATCATAACACCCACATAAAACTATACCATGAGACCATGGCTCTCCACTATAAGTAAATTTATAAAATTGTGAGATGAACCTATATCAAAAAGAGAATATATAAGGGTTGATGAAAAAATATCATACATCTCACTATAGATAGTTTATTTATCTTCTCTTTTAGGGTACTCTATAATGAAAATATCAAGCCAAAACGATGACCTTGTGTCCGAAAATCACTTCACAGAGTAGGCCCACTCTTCTTGCTTGGTAAAACTAATGTCTTTCTATCTCATCCACAACCACCACCACCTCATTTTGAATGTAAAGTAATTATTTGGATCCCAATATAATGCATAGCTATGAAACCATCTCTTGTACCTTATTTCAGAGTTATACCCCTTCCATTACATGCTGGAGGAACATTGTTGTAGAAGTGATACACGTGACCCATCCTTCCAAAAGTTCTGTTGTCAGCTAAGTCGAGATCAAACTGATTTCATAATTTTACTAATCTTACTGTATGATGACAGGCAATTTTTTTACCTATACCCACATACATTCTATTACTCATCTCACTAGATGCCTCAACATGTCACTTCCTTCAACTGGATGCTGAAACACTGGGTAAACACACTACATTGATCTGCTACATTCCCACAACATCTTTCAGGTTCCACTCTATAATCAGTGCCTAATTCTATACCTTATTAATCATCATTAATGATAAGACATTTTCTAAAGATAGACCAAGAATTATTATTTCATACTCTAAGATTCTCACCCTTGATAACTCCATGGAAAGGTATATTAGTGTAAAATGATACAAATTTGTAAAATGTTCCAAATAATATAACTTTATGGAACCCTATTCCATGTGCACGAACTCAGTAGAACACTATGATCTCATATACTCGGGTTAAATTTAATCATAAACCATATTTTTTTAATCATCCCAAACCATGTCTCGTAGCATTTCATCCTAATTCAAAACATCTCACTCGCATTCAGGCACTCAATGAAGCATATAAGTCATAAGATTCACTCTCATCTCAGAAGGTATCTCAAGATGATTGAATAATGAAAATTTAGTCTCAAGCCACAGATCAAAAGCATGTGGACTATCATACCACATAAAAGTGTTAGGATGTTGCTGCTGAAACATAGTTTTCATCTCATCCTTTACTAAGGTTGGATGTGGTGCCCTCTAAAAAGACTTTGTAATTTGGAAAACCCCTTTACGAATCAATTTATTGAAAATAGAATCTATTTCAACTCTTTGTTCCTTAGGTAGAACAATTAGGGGATCCACTAGTAGACTATGACCTACCTCCTTTGGAATGTGGTCATCACCATCCTCCTAGTGTATAACTGGAGGTTTTCATAGTGTCATGCCTCTATAATTCCAAACACACACATCTAAAAATATCGATACCAAATATCAAACCTAAATGCATAGGATTGTTCAAAACCATCCTATTATTAGGTTATACTGCACATATTACTCCTAAATACATAACTATTAAATTGAAACAATCATAAAAGGCACTGGTCACACTGTCTCTTTCCCAATCAACAAATGATTATAGGTCGAGTTCTCTATTTCCCAATTTAATTTCCATTTTCTTGAATCATTAAATGTTCTAATTTAACTGGTTGAACCAGATAGAGCATAATGTCTGGTCCATATGGGCCCTACTCCACCTAAACTGAAATATGGTATCCACTAAATTCATAACAAGACATGTTCCATGAATCAACATCCCATAATTTGATTTTTATGGTCTATTATATTTCCTAATCAAGAAAACATAGTTTAGGTTGCGATGGGCACTCTTAGAACCAACATTGATTTAAAATTCTCTACAAAAAATATGTATCATAGTAATAGGAATATAAAACAAGAAACATATCACCAAGTCACACAGATATGAAATTCAACCTATATAGCATAGAATAATGCATGAAATTTGAATTCTATCAAGTGACGATAATCAATCGTGAGATGGAATTCCATCATCTCATCAGGTCATAAAAAAATAGAACCCACAACCACGTTAATGGTAGCATGACAAGTCAAATTCATCAACTAATAGAGAAATCAAATCAATTGTAATAGTCAATATCTAAAAAACAATTTCTATATTTGGATATTTAGATTTTTCCCATTCAAGGGTAGGATACACATAGTAATAACTCATTACCAAATTCCAAAACCTTCCAATCCCAGATAATTGTCTCAATAATAATCTAGAAAATAAAACCCCTTTGATATGACTTCGTAACATTCTACAACTGGATTTCACTGTACAGTTCCATGATCCCAGTTGATCATATGGCATCAACTACATCTCCCTAAAGGCTATAGGCTTTTAAATAGCAGTGAGGGCCTGGGGTGTTTCTGTGGGGACACTATGCCATATCTTCAGAGTGTAACATAGTTGTAGTAATCAAACATATGTAAAGTGAAAAAATTAACATAAACGTCTTAGTATAAGAAATATACACTATAACCTCATGATCAGCCACCTTCTATAGCAGAATAATGATAACAACCAATGATTTAATATAAACAAATTCCGTAATGAATCTCAAATAAAATAATTATCATGTATATTTTCAAAATATAATTCAAAATAGTTATACATATATTACTAAAATACATGTTTGAAAATACAAAAAAGAAAAAAATGAATTATCTCCAGAAAGCATCATGAACCTTAGTTTGGTCACATGCTCCCATACTCCTAAGCATCACACCAGGTCAAGCAACAAACTGTGGGAACATTTGTGGGAGACAACCTACATCCATATAGTCTTTCTGGGTTCCCAAAGGCAACCTAGATAGGGTTCCAGGTAAAATCCAAGTAGGTCACCACACATAATGTCTATAAAAAACCCTTTATCAGTAATATATGTTGAAACAAAGTATTGAAATATAACAAGTACAGAAGTACTGAATGTAAATTTTCTCATGATAATGTTACCAAACATGTGATATTGTACAACCATAAAAGGGTCCCTTAAAAACAAGTGTAAATCTACTACAATAAGGCTGTAGTAAATCACAAGGAATTAAACCGCATGGCCTCACTACATATACAATATATCATATCATCCACAACCACAGTATATAACCTGTATATCATAAAAACCATAGCTAATCTGTATAATAATAAATTTAATTTTGTCCATGGCCATTTAATTTAATCTAGTGTAGCATTTATCATGGAAGAGATGTATGATCAAAACATTCATACCCATTGAGGATGGATCCAATGTATAGTGAACCAAATAATCCTCATTGTGTCCCGATAGCATCTTTTTAGAAACCCGGTTAGGCATGAATTGTGGTCCACGTATCATGTTAGCAGACAATGTACACTAACAGTCCCAAAATACGAGATCTAATGGGAAGAAAGGGACCTGGAAACCCACAGATTCAGAATCTAATGATTGTACCCGTCAAAGGAATTCATTACTACTATTGTGACCCATGGTGTAGCACACCGATGGAGTCCTTTGAAGCCATTTTTCAATCAATTCAATTACCATTTCAAACCATGATTTTACCAAATAATATAAAAATTCACTATAATTCATATTTCATGATTATACCCACTCATTCCAACAACTTCTAAATAATAAATTCAAGAAATTAAATCAAACAAACATCATGTTAACACATATCTATGGAGGAAACCCTCTCTAATTCAATTTATTCATTTCATTTCATCTATTATTTTTTCTTCCCCTACCTAGTAATGCTCATCTAATCACCACTTGGGTGGTTAAATATAGAAAACCATTAATTCAAACCCTTAGGGTGAACTAGGTTGGGGAACCAACCTCCAATTAAACTAAAAGAAACAAAATTTCAATCAAAAAAAGTCCCAATAAGATCAATTCAATTATTAAATTAATTATCCACTTTTTCAAAAAAGTCTGGCTGGTGGAAAAATAGAAGGCAGGTATATAAATCACCAAACCCCCAAGGAGAGTTATATACCACTAAACATTGGTCCATAGTAGGGAGATCATCTAGTATGATTTTTAAATTCGATCTAGATCAAAAGGAAAATTAATAAAGGATGAAAAAACAAGAAAATATTTCATATTATCATGCACTTAAATAACTCATTCAATATGATTTTATACAAATAATGGCAAAAAATGAATTGATTATCACCTATTCCAATTTAATGAGACAAAAGACACTCAATTCTGGGCATGAATAGAAGAATGATGGTAAAATCTATCATTAAGATTCAAATGATCTCTTATAGGCGTGCTTCTTCCCATGAGCGATGAATGGATATTATTTTATTTTAAAAAATACTTTAATGGAAATTTTTCCATTTTACCTTGGTAATAATGGACTACACGGTTTGGATGAATGATCAACCAAACTATGTACCAACTATGTATAATGACCCATACTTTACATAAATTGATATTACATCAGTATTGAAGTATATTAATAACAACATATAATAATTCCACAATCAAACCATATAAATATAACATATTTAGAAACTGGGAAACATAATGAACTTGTTCATAAAACATCTACATTGTCTCCCACTTATATCTTTATAACTACAATCCTTTTTGACATATCTTATTTAATACACTAATTCATGACCCAAGGAAACTAAACATATAAAACTTTGATCTCATATTATCAGAGGGTGTAAACAATAGAAATATCAATCATATCAAAATCAAAATATATAAGAACATAACATTTGGATGTTTTTTCCTACATATAAAATATCATGATATCAAGTCATGGGATAATTGTTCATAAGAATTAATGGACATAATCCCAAATTTCATAACATAGGACATGATGTTTTTTGGAATACACATAAGCATATAAAATAATATTATATTAGTCAAGGCTTATTTCCAAGACCATCATAGTGGACAATTTCCATTTCTAAACTGAGTTTACATGTCATTCTAGTTGTGTATTACTGAACCAGATTTACTTACCGCTCTAGTCATATCTATATCATGAGATATAATTATTTACCTAATTCATGGGAGGGATATATAGGTACCACCAATCACTTAATGAAATCATTCTTATGTTTTCCACAAAAACATAAATCATTCATCATAAGTTAACCGAAGGAATAAAGTGGGTTTCTTAAACATCATTCCATCATATCATAATCCATATAAAACATCATTCCATAATTAAAAAAATCAAATAATTCTAATAATAGGCATATATACATAACCCTATTTAAAGAGTGCCATCTTAGATGAAAAATAATTTTGATAAAACACTAGAAATTAATTCTTGAGGAAAATAACTTTTCTTCTTAAAAAATGTTGTCTTTTCTCAAAATGACTTGTAATTTTAAAAGAAAATACATTAATTTAAAATATACTTGAAATAGTGTAATTTATGCTTCATTTAAATAAGGTGTTATGAATATTTCCAAATCATATCATTTCATATAAGTTAAAAAACATTCCCCTTGTACTTTTACCATAAAATTCAATAATGTACCTTATATCGAATAATGACAAAAGATTCATTTAATACCATTTAATAAATATTAATCAAAGGTTGAAATTAACTTTAAAAAATTTTAGTAGAATATAAATGGTATTACATACTTTGGAAACATGTATGTGGTTGATAAATATAACCTAATAAATACTTTCCTATAAACAGTCTCGGATAATAATTTGATTGAAATATTATCCATTACTTTAGGTTTGATATCCTTCATATGTATCCGAATGAAAACATTCACATACACAGAAAAGACACAGCCATTTTTACTTGGTTCACCACTAAGGGCTACGTCCAAGGAGCATACGCCGACAGGTTGCCGGTCGTACCAAAATCCACTATGCTTCACTAGCTGCGGATACAAAAGTTCGGGTACAGACACTCTGTCCCAGGCACACTGCCTTTACAAAAGTTCAGGGATAGCTCACTGCGTCCCTCGGGTCACTCCCGTTGACTCCCCCTAGCTCACTACCTTTGGTGAAGTCCCACTCAGTTTATTGACGTGAAGGTCTCTTCATCATTTTCATAAGAGTGCATCCTTTGTTGTATGTAGATGCTATATTGAAGTCTGATTCTTACCAGAAGAAGAATATCACTTTTCCTCGAATGTATCGGGTAGTCTCTTGGCTTTTGTGCAGCTCCAAACAGGCCGGTGGGCTTCAGCAAAACCAGGCGCGCTTCTCCAAGACAGTCGCGCAAGTCCCACTACGGCGCGCAAGTCCAAACTGGCGTGCAAGTGTCATCAACACACATGCGCGACTCTTCCTTCCCCAACCACACACTTGCGCGGTCCACTTCCTTTCTCTTCCAAACCACCATGGGCGCACAGCAAAAAAACAGCGCGCAAGCTCTACTTGCGCGACAAAACAACCACCTGCGCGACTCAACCACCTGCGCGTCGAGAGCTCGAACAATCTCTCGGCCATGAACTTCGTTACAAATGAGGAGGGGTGGTCCAGTATTTATAGGCAAACTGGACCCCCTGCGCGGCGGCGCGCAAGTCTTGTCTTCAATAAACTATGTCGCGCAACTCACTTGCGCGACCCAACCAACACTTGCGCGACCTTCTTTCCTTAGCCAAATTTTGATGTTCTGATCCTCAAAATCATATGGCGCGCAAGTCTTTCATCCTCCAAGAGCACGGCGCGCAAGTACCTTTGCCAAAAACACTTTACTTTATTGGCCGATTTTTAGGCCCAAAAATTTGGCAAACACTGGGAAACAGCGCCACCTTCACTACTGTTTTCTGCTTGAACGGTATGATCACTTTGTTGGTACACACCCTGAACTTCCACTGAGGATTGACAACAAACACAAACCATACACCAAATCATGCTTTGAAGAACCTGGTTCCAACAATCTCCCCCTTTGGGTTTGTTGGCAATCATAATAAATTCAAAAGATCTCCAACCATGAGCAAATCCAAAACGCAAGAATCAACTCAGCCAACACTCTAAGTCTACGTGAGCAATGCTCGGTGTAGAAAACAAGAGAGAAAGCTTGAATTGGGTCTTAGTGTTTTGAAATTCTCCATGACGCCCGATGTTATCCTTATTAAACTTCTCATCACAATCTTACACTTCTCATCACAGAAGAATTTCTTGCCTTGAATTTATGCCTTTATCCCCCATTGACAATAAAACCAAAGACCAAAAAGTTTGTTCAACGTTCAGCTCAAGCCATACTCCCCCTGGATAGTATCTCCCCCATAAACCTGCATCACAGCCATAAGCAGATAAAAACAGTTAAAACAAACGGGGAGAGGGGTGTTCTGGAGCCTCCTTATGCAGTAGGAGGTGGTAGAACACCGAGGTTCAACCGATGCTTCTCGAACACAGCCGCAGACAATGGCTTGGTTAGGATATCATCCACTTGCTCATTAGTTCCAACATGATCCATTTTAATCACGCCTTGTTCAACCTTTTCTTTGATAAAATGATACCGGATTTCAATATGTTTTGTACGAGAATGCTGAACCGGATTCTTCGTAAGATCAATTTCACTTTTGTTGTCACAATAAATCACCATTGGTTGCTTCACCTTATCACCAATATCTATTAGCTGCTGCTTCATCCAAAGAAGTTGAGTGCATGCTTTTGTGGCGGAGATATATTCAGCTTCAGCAGTACTAAGAGAAGTACTTTCTTGTTTCTTGCTCAACCAGCCAACACATTTCTGCCCAATATAGAAAGCTCCACCACTAGTGGACTTTCTATCTACGACGTCACCAGCCCAGTCAGCATCAGAAAATGCTGATAATTCACTGTCCCTGCCTGCAGCAAAAAATAACCCGATGTTATGTGTACCTTGATTGTACCTCATGATTCTTTTTACTGCTGCCATATGTTCCTCCTTTGGATTACTCTGAAAGCGGGCCGCAAGGCATGTTGCAAAGACAATATCTGGCCTTGTCGCTGTCAGGTACAGTAGGCTTCCAATGATCCTCCTGTACATGGTGGGATCAACAGAGTTCCCATCCTCATGCTTTCCAAGTTTAGTTCCAACTGCAATCGGAGTTGACATTGGTTTGGAGTCTTGCATATTGAACTTCTTCAGTAGCTCTCTTGCATATTTTTCTTGAGAAATGAATGTGTATTCCTTATTTTGAATCACTTGCAGCCTCAAAAAATATGTGAGCTCCCCAATCATAGACATTTCAAATTCTGATTTCATGTGGTTGGCAAATTCTTCCACTGATTTCTTCCTACTGCCACCAAATATGATATCGTCAACGTAGACAAGAACCATGAATTGATATTTTGGAGAATTATTCACATAGAGATTGTGATCGAATCCTCCTCTTTTGAATTCCAACTTCTTGAGATATGAATCTAGCCGTGAGTACCACGCCCGTGGTGCCTGCTTCAAACCATATAGAGATTTCTTTAGTTTGCAGACCTTTGTTTCATCGGTACCCAAGACAAAGCCCACTGGTTGTTCAATGTAGACTTCTTCTTCGAGTACACCATTCAAGAATGCTGTCTTGACATCCATTTGATATACTTTATATCCTCTTTGGAGTGCCATGGCAGGGAATAGCCTGATTGACTCCAGTCTAGCCACTGGAGCAAAGGTTTCTTCAACATCAATGCCTTCAATCTGAGAGTATCCTTTACATACCAGTCGTGCCTTGTTTCTGATGACACTTCCATGCTCATCAAACTTATTTTTGAAGATCCATTTGGTACCAATCACATTGTGACCTTCGGGTCTCTGGAAAAGATCCCATGTCTGATTCTTATCAATCTGATCTAATTCATCATTCATGGCTTTCACCCAAGATTCATCTTTTGCAGCTTCTTCGAATGAGGATGGCTCTACAACTGATAGAAATGCAGATTGCGTGGTATTACTCATCCTTCTGGTTTGAGTGGGTGCACTCCTATCCCCAATTATGTTGGATGGATCAATCTCAGCTCTTCGATATCTCCTGCGAGGTTCAGTAGTATTCTCTTCAGCCATAGTTTCTTCTTCAGATTCTTCTTCTGAGTCAACATCATCATGTGATTGATGAGTGTTTTGAACAGCTTCCTCTATTTCTGCATTTGTAGGTTCTTCATGTTCACATTCTTCATGACTTTCTATCACATCAGCATATGACGTCCGTGAAGCATTTGTGGTTTTCTCTTCAATTATCTTAACATCATTGCTTTCCACAATCCTTCCCAAACGATTGTTGAAACATTTGTAGGCTTTGCTGTTCATTGAGTAACCGAGGAAGATTCCTTCATCTGCATTGTCACCATATTTCCCATGATTTCCTTCTTTGTTCCTGATGAAGCACTTACTTCCAAAGACACGAAAGTATTTTAGAGAAGGCTTCCGTCCATGCCACAATTCATATGGTGTTTTCTTTTAATGTGTTTGATCTTGTTCCCACGATTGTAGGAACTTGTTGAACCTATATGATGATTATGATCAGAATGAAAACATTCACATGCACAGAAAAGACACAGCCATTTTTACTTGGTTCACCACTAAGGGCTACGTCCAAGGAGCATACGCCGACAGGTTGCCGGTCGTACCAAAATCCACTATGCTTCACTAGCTGCGGATACAAAAGTTCGGGTACAGACACTCTGTCCCAGGCACACTGCCTTTACAAAAGTTCAGGGATAGCTCACTGCGTCCCTCAGGTCACTCCCGTTGACTCCCCCTGGCTCACTACCTTTGGTGAAGTCCCACTCAGTTTATTGACGTGAAGGTCTCTTCATCATTTGCATAAGAGTGCATCCTTTGTTGTATGTAGATGCTATATTGAAGTCCGATTCTTACCAGAAGAAGAATATCACTTTTCCTCGAATGTATCGGGTAGTCTCTTGGCTTTTGTGCAGCTCCAAACAGGCCGGTGGGCTTCAGCAAAACCAGGCGCGCTTCTCCAAGACAGTCGCGCAAGTCCCACTACGGCGTGCAAGTCCAAACTGGCGTGCAAGTTTCATCAACACACATGCCCGACTCTTCCTTCCCCAACCACACACTTGCGCGGTCCACTTCCTTTCTCTTCCAAACCACCATGGGCGCACAGCAAAAAAACGGCGCGCAAGCTCTACATGCGCGACAAAACAACCACCTGCGCGACTCAACCACCTGCGCGTCGAGAGCTCGAACAATCTCTCGGCCTTGAACTTCGTTACAAATGAGGAGGGGTGGTCCAGTATTTATAGGCAAACTGGACCCCCTGCGCGGCGGCGCGCAAGTCTTGTCTTCAATAAACTATGTCGCGCAACTCACTTGCGCGACCCAACCAACACTTGCGCGACCTTCTTGCCTTAGCCAAATTTTGATGTTCTGATCCTCAAAATCATATGGCGCGCAAGTCTTTCATCCTCCAAGAGCACGGCGCGCAAGTACCTTTGCCAAAAACACTTTACTTTATTGGCCGATTTTTAGGCCCAAAAATTTGGCAAACACTGGGAAAGAGTGCCACCTTCACTACTATTTTCTGCTTGAACGGTATGATCACTTTGTTGGTACACACCCTGAACTTCCACTGAGGATTGACAACAAACACAAACCATACACCAAATCATGCTTTGAAGAACCTGGTTCCAACAGTATGTACTTTCTCAAGATAGATACATGGAAAACATCATGAAGATGAGAGGGATTTGAAGGAAAAACCAATCATTAAGCTATCTTCCCAACATGATCTGTAATTTGAAAAGGGCCGATAAACATAGGGCTCAATTTACCCTTTATCCCAAATATCATCACTCTCTTCTATAAAGCTTTTTTATGAATGACCTTATCAGAAAATTCAAACTCTAGGTCATTTCTTCGGTTTTCAAAATAATTTTTTTGACTCATAGATGCTTTTATGTGTTGTTTAATAGATCTATCCATTTCATCCATTTTACCAACATGATCAGGTCCTAATAACTTTAATTCCCCAACTTGATCCCATAATGTTGGAGTTATGCACTTATTTCTATAGAGGAATTCATAAGTATCCGTATGAAAACTAGAGTGAAAGATATTGTTATATGTTTATTCCACCAAAAGTAGGTGTATATCTCATCCATCGTTTAAAGTTATAGAGAAAGATATCAACCTATCTTCCGGAGTTTGAATTTTCCTCTCAGACTGACCGCCTGCCTAAGTATAATAAGAAGTGGTGAAACTTAACTCTGTATCTAGAGCATACTGAATACTTCAAAAAAATTCAAGGTAAACCTTATATCACAACCAGATATAATGGAAAGTGTCACTCTAATCAATCGTACCACTTCATTTACATATATCCTAGAAATCTAATCGAGAACGAAATACTCCCTAATTGCAATGAAGTGTGATGAATTTGTAAGGAAATCAACTATATCATAGAAGTCATTATTGCCTTTGAATGTTTTTGGAATTCCAATGACAAAGTATATTCTTATTTTTTCCCATTTCTATTCCGGTATGGGTAATGGTTGTAACATCCCCTTAGACTTCTATCTCTTAGCCTTAAATTTCTAAAAACCAAGCATTAAGAGATATATTCAGTAATATCAATTTTCCATCCATACCACTAGAAATAATATTTCAGGTCCTTATAAATCTTTTTCAATCTAGGATTAATAGATAATGAAGAAATACGAGCCTGATCCAATATCTCCTTCTTTAATTCTGATATGGAAGGTATACAAACCTAACTCTGGATCCTTATTACTCCATCATAATAAAGATTTAATTTTAGGAACATTTCTCACCTTCTTTTCTATCTCTACATCTTCATTATATGCCTCCTTAATCTACACATGTATGGATGGTTTAATATTTAGTTTGGAAAGATAATATTTCTCCCCATCCATTAAAATTTCAAGATCCATCCTTTTCAAATCTAGACATATTAGATCTTTTGTGATCCTCATCATGGATAGGCTTGCATGGTGTTGTGAACTTAAATCATCTACCACCCTATTCACTTTGCGAGGGTGGTAATGTATTGAGAACTCATAATCTTTAATCAAATCCAACCATCTTCTTTGGCACATATTGAAATCCTTTTATGTGAAAACATACTTTAAAATTTTATGATCATCATAAATATCACATCTTTCACCATTAAGATAATGACCTTATATATTTAATATAAGATTATCAAATAAAAAATCAAATAATGAGTTGGGTAATGTTTCTCATATATTTTCAACATCCATGGGGCATTATCTATCACCATATCATTTTTCATGAGAACACATCCCAATCCCATATTAGATGCATCACTCTAGATCGCAATCCTTTCTCTAGTACAAGGCAGTGTGGGCCCAGGTGTCTTGGCTAACCTTATTTTTAGCTCTCTAAAATTTACTTGACATTCCTCCATCCATAGGAACTTAAATACTTTCCCTTTTAACATGGTGATTAGATTATATAATCGTTAAAAATATTTCAAAAAACATCGATAATTTCTAGTAAAACTAAGAAAACATCATATCTCAGTTACTATTTTTGGTATCGTCCAACTTTCAACAACTTTGGTTTTTTATTGATCCAAATATATCCCATCTCTTGAGATTATATGACCCAAAAATAAAACTTCATGAATCAAAAATTCACACTTGGTAAATTTTTTCATAATGATTATCCTTTTTGAGTGTCTTCAGTACAATTCTCAAATGGTCTTCATATTATTCCTTTATCTTCAAATAGATAAGAATATAATATATAAAGACTACAAAAAACTGATCAAGATAGTCTCTAATGAAGCTTTTCATTATATCCATGAATATAGAGGGGGCATTTATAAGACCAAACGACCTCTCTATAAACTCTAGTGTCCATAACTTTTATGAAATACCATGTTTTGTATATCCTCCCTATTGTCCATTAATTGATGATATCCTGAATTAAGATCAATATTGTAAAAGTATTGTGCGTTGATTAGTTGGTCAAATATGTGTTCAATGTGGGAAAGAGGATATTTATTCTGGATATTTTTCATGGTATGTACTCGATAATAAATGTAGAGCCTCATTGATCTATCATTCTTCTTAACAAACTGAACAAGTGCTCCCAAAGGTGGCACACTAGGGTGTATGCCTCCTTTATCAATATTCTCTTTGAGTTGCTTCTTCAATTCCTACAAATCAGTTGGGGTCATTCTATAAGGTGTATTTGAAATATGAATAGAACCACGTATGAGGTCTATTGAAAACTAAACTTCATGATTTAGTGGAAGACATAGAAATTACTCTCGAAATACATCATCAAAATCCCATACAGTTGGTTTATTCTTATTTGTGATTTTTAACTCAACCATTTGATATAGAAAACCTTCATTTATAAGGATGAAAACTCATAATATGGTATTAATTCCTTCTAGAAGGTTATATTTATCCTTGTATCAATATATTATCATATATTGATTCATAATATGAAATGCGACTTCCAGCCCTTTGAAAACTTATTGTGAGCTCCATATAGAGAAATCCAATCCATGCCAAGAATCACATCAAATTCCACTATAGGAAGGATGATTATATTCTCATGAATCACTTTCCCACAAAAATAAACCAGATAAGAATCTTAAACTTTTTACACGAATGTTGTGCTATTAGGAGTTTTCAAAGCGAACTCAACATCTAATTGTTAAGGTAACATGGTGGTACCCAAAGAAAATTCTTGAGAAAAAAGGGTTGGTGGATTCAGAATCAAATAAAACATTTTATACATTAGAGTGGATATTAAGTGTACCTTTAACAACTTCATTATCATACTCTACATTGCCGATAGTGATTGTATGTGACTTTCCTTTGTCTTTGGCTTAACAGTTTTCTGACATCGATCATCATTAATAACCCTTGTATTAGAAAATTGATTGGGATAAATCCCAATTTCATTGAACTTGTAGCTTTGAAGTGTAAGAGGTGTTCTATGTAGAATTTTCTCAATTGATATTGTTAGGCATCTTTTTACCATCACTACAACATTCAAATATCTGATGAGCTTTTTTTCCACACTTAAAAAATTTTATAGTCCCTTTAAGACAATTTCCTCCATGTTTTTTACCACACTTTGATCAGAAGGGAAAATTCATCTTCTTTTCAGCGTGGTTTTTATATTTTCCCTTGAATTCCATTTTTCTATTTTTATCAAACCCACATGACCGATGGATTACTCCAATATCCATCTCATCCTTGAGAGAACGTCAAATTATTTTCTCATAGCTATTAAATTTCCTTATGGATAATTACTTTCGAAGACTTGGTTTTATTCCAGTAATGAATCAATTAATTTTATACTGAGGTTGAATAATAAATATAGAATCTTACCTTGTATGTGTTTTAAAATTTGATTTTTAGTTACCAATGGATTCATTATCCTTTTTCTTAAGATCCAGGAACGTCTTCTCCATCATTATTCAAAGAATATGATGAAAGTGCTTTTTGAAAAATAAGTTCTTGAACACATCCTATTCCAGGGACTCAATTTTATCTCTTTGCCCCATATTCTTGATAAGACTCCACAATTGATCATATACACCTTACAAATGATAGACTTCTAAGATAAATTTATCGTTTTCAGAACATTATAGAATTGAAAATATCTTTTTAGTGATACTAATCAATTGTTCACCCACTAATGGATCAGAAGACCCACTGAAAGAAGGTGGATGTTTCCTCGTGAAGGACTCAAGAGAATGTTTCTTTTTTTTCTCTCATTTTGATGTCCTGAAGGATTCATATCTTGAGAATGTTTTTTGAGAATAAATACAAGATTTTTCATTCCAACTCCCACAAAATTTTGTTGCTCGGGAGGACAATTGATTCATTTCCCATCACTTTCTGCATTAAAATAGTTGCTTCAGGGTCCAACCATTGACTAAAACTAGAAACCATTATGTGATAAACACTAATCCTAAAGGGGAAACCACATAATCAAGAATAAAATTTCAATTTAAGACTTTAGGATTTATCCAAGGTTTTTCAAGGTCAATTATAAAACAATAGGATTGTAACCTATACTTAGTAAAATACTTAGGGTCTTTACTAAGGATTTCTGATCCTAGTTTCCAAAGGTTAACTATACTCTTCCTCTAATACCAAATATAATAACCCATTATTTATATACATTGATATTACTTAAATATTGATGTATATTCTTTAAAACATATAATAATTCCACGATAGGACTGTACATGTATAGTGTCTTTAGAAATTGGGAGACCTAAACAACTAGTTCATAGAATATCTACATTGTCTTCTGCTTATATACTCATAACTAGATTTTTTTTCATATATCTTACTTAATAACATTCTTAATGACCTCGGG
Organism: Viscum album; assembly: GCA_963277665.1. Taxonomy (NCBI): domain Eukaryota; kingdom Viridiplantae; phylum Streptophyta; class Magnoliopsida; order Santalales; family Viscaceae; genus Viscum; species Viscum album. The sequence continues at coordinate 785,942,784 of OY728137.1, read as the reverse complement.
AAAAGAAACATATGAAAGGGTGAGATAAAATTATCTATAAGGGTAAAGAACATAAATATCAATCATATCAAAATCATAAGATATAAGAACATAACTTTAATGGCCGACTATAGTTTCCCAGAACCGGTGCCTTATTACATTACATTGGCATGATTATAATAAATATGCATTTTGAAGGAATGAATACTTTATTAGATTTGGAAGCAAGATACATATATATGTTCAAAGTTACATGTTCAAAAGAAAAAACAAATCTAATTTATTCCATTAGGAACATTCATACATCCAAGATTATGCCTGTATGTCATTCATAATTTACATCTTCATATCTTGGGAAAATGAAACATAAGAAAGGGGTGAGCTCAAACAAATAGTAAGAGTAATAAATATAGTGGTAGATAACATAAAAATAAACATTATTCCTGTTCAATCATTGAAAACACATTCCTTTACAAATAAAACACATGAACACATAATGGAAGGAATATGAGTTGAGTTAATAATACCATAATAAAACATAATTTTGGGTATTCTACTAGTTGAAAAACCACATGAAAATTCAATTACTAGATTCATAATGAAAAAAGTAATTATTTTAGACATTCTAAAACCTACTATCAAGTCCTTAGCTAGGACGTCTAAAAAATATTAAGGCCTCGGTGAAAACCATATCTCAAAATGGGTTAGGCCTCGTCCAAGTGCACTTATAGTTGTCTTAGGAGACCTACCGAGGCATAGAGGGGATATATAGAGACCCACATGTCACATAATAAGTCCAATTCATTACTAATATGAGTGGAGATAAACATAAACAACATGTAAATTTATATTGGAAAAAACAAATGAAATGTAAATAACTTTCCACGAACATTAAGCTTAATCACTAAGCATTTGGAGTAAATTGTTGAATGGATTTAGGATGGAAAATCCAAAATAAAATTAGACATAAAACATAAAATTAAATTTGGTAGATTATATCATAAAATATTAATCCTAGTAATACATAATAATCAACAAGAGTGTTGAAACAGAAAAAAATTCTCTTATAAAATCATCGAATAATTCTTGAGATAAATACTATTTTATTTTGAAAAGAAAAGTTCTTTTCGAAAATTATTTTTATAAAACCCAAACTGTAGTAAGACAATATTTTAATAATAAAATTAGTTATTTTATATATATATTGAATGTTAAAAATAGATTATATATTACCCTTGAAAATAGGTAATAATATGAGAAATTCCTTTGAATCAGGGTTGTATTTCAGAAATAATTTTGAAAGCTCTTTTTAAAATGTGTAACTCCCCATAAAATAAGGAAGGATTATGGTTTGTAAACATATATAAACACTTTCAAAGAATTTATGAGTATTACATAATAATATCTATGAAATTAATTGAGGTAATTAGACAATAAATTTAACACAAATGAAAATGGAGTTTCGGGTGGAAGACCCTTATCTTCAGTCTGAATGAGTTCTACTCTTGAACATAAGGAATGGAATATGGAATTAGATTTATTAATAAATTTATTAAGAACATATTATAAATTAGTTTTTATCATTATTTTATTAATTTCATTATGCCTTTATTGATTAGTTATATGATTGAAATCCATCATTCTGGAGTGTTCGTTTTTTTTAATTTTCATAACCAGTTCACTTGTTTTTATGAAATAGAGTTCATGTGGAATGAATGTAAATCACAAGAATTATATTTAAATATTATTTTTGAAAATCCATTGGTTTTAATGGTCATTTGTATCATTTTTTACATATAATGAGAATGAATCATTAGATGAAATAATAATGATAACCACTGAGACTATTTTAGTGGTATTTTGATTATTAGAAACTAGTTTGGTCATATAATTTAATATTGTGTATATATACTAGTTCAAGAACATTAAATAGTTCTTAATACATGTATTATATCGTTCTTAAATCATAAAAATGGTTTCATGACCAATAATGAAGGAAAAATTGATGAACAAAACTTCTTCGTCCATGAAGGTTGTAAATTGGAAACTCAAGGATGTTGATTTAATTTATAAAATAGAAGAGAGAGTAAGAATATTGATGATGGTTCTTACATTAACATTATATAATTATAGTATATTTATTATACTTGAGTTATAATTGTCATTTGGATAGAGTACGTGAGTATAATATAACAATAGAAAGGAACTCGAAATGAAAATGAATGAAATAAAATGTGAATTTACCTCTGGAATATACCTCCTTGAAAATCTCTTTAAGGGAAGAGGTGTTGGTATTTTGGAAATACCAAGAGCCCCTAGATGTCGGGAGTGACTAAAGAAGGTTAATTAGGTAGATATTTTATGAGCTTCAAGGTGTATAGGAGAGAATAGTAGACGGAGTGATGGTGGATTTTTATAGTGGAGCAAAGAAGTGAATGTTGAATATTTTACTCATTATTTTAGTAATTCCCTCAAGACAACCAATATTGTTGTTTTATGTGGCACCTAATAGTAATATATGAATGTTAGTTCAAAAAAATTATCCTTAAATTAGTCATGATGTCATAAATATTTTTATTTAACCGATAATTTGTATATACTGTATTTTACCCTGTTTTAGTATTCATTAAAAATTCAAGAATTTCAGAAAAATCCCGAAAATTCACCTAATCTATTTTATGACATTTATAATTCAAAAATAAAATCAATTTTTGGAAAATGATTTTCTATAATTTTTAATTTAATTTTTAAATAAGATCATAATTCATTTCAAAAAATCATCTTTAAAGCTACAACTGACATGATAACACTTTGAAAAATTAATCAAGGTCCCATTAAATTATCTTATTAACATAATACAATAAAGTTATAATATATGATTACATTTTATAAAAATGCATTTCCATTTTAAATTATTAAATTAATCATATAAATTAAATTAATTTATTTGTGACACAGAAAATACTAATTGTTATACTATGATCGTTCTCCTACTTTTAAGAAGTATAGTTTGTATTTATTCATTCATGGGTGATGTTTTTATTTTCTTGTCTAATTTAATATTCATTACTATTCATAATGGTATGTTACAATTCACAAACAATGAAGTTGGTTTTATCATACTCGAAATGACTTATTGATCACAACTCTAGATGCCCATTTTTCATAAGTCAAAACACAGTAGAGGAAAAGTTATGTTTAACAGCTAGATTATAAAATGTTTTGTTTCGTAGTGACTCAGCGTTTCATACATTCAATATTTATTTTCAAAACCTTGGGGTGTTACAATAAAATTTTGATGTTTTATCCCGCATATGAAATATTGTGATACCATGTAATGGGATAAAAAATCATATGAATTAATTTAAATAATACAAAAAATTAAAAATATAATAGATGATGTTTTGTGGAATATATATAATCATAAAAAATAATTTCATATTAGTCAAGGCCAATTTCCAAGACCATCATTACAGACAATGTCCGTTAATGTACTATTTTTACTTGACATTCTATCCCTGTAATACTGAATCAGATTTACTTACCGTTCGAGTCAGGTATATCTCATAAGATACAAATCATTACCCAATGAATTAGAGATATATATGTTTCCAAAAATCTCCTAATAAAATCATTTTTATGTGTGAAAAAAACATAAATCATTGATCATAACATTATCAAAGGAATAATTTTTGTTTCATAAACATTATTTCATCATAACATAATCCATATAAAATATTATTCCATAATTAACACAATAAAATCATATTAATAATAGGGATTTAAATACAACCCTATTGAAAAAGCGTCATCATATATGGAAAATAATTTTCTTAAAACACTTGAAATTAATTTTTATGGAAAATATCATTTCTTCTTCAAAATTTTTCTTTTCTAAAAATGACTCCTAATTTTATCAAGAATGAATTTATTTGAAAAATAGGCATTAAATATTGTAACGAAATAGTCAAGGAAATAATGTGTTATGAAGTAGTAAAAATTCGATCATTTCGTATAACATAAAAAACCATCTCCTCGTACTTTTTTCAAAAAAGTCAAATAGTAATTCTAATCGAATAACGTCAAAAGATTGCTTCCATACCATTTAATAAAAATTAAACAATGGGTAAAATTAACATTAAAAAATTGTATATGAATATATTTAATATTACATAATAAGTAAACATGGATGTGGATGATAAATAAAACTAGTAAATGCTTACGTATAAACAATCTAGGATAATAATGAGATTGGAAAGTTATCCCATACCTTAGATCTGATACCCTTCATTTGTATCAAAACCTCCTATATAATGATTTAGATAATGCTATTGAATTATTCTAGAATCAGTTTTTTTTAAATAATAAATTATCAAATTACCACCCGTTTGTTAGTACCATGTTATTTTCACTCGTTATTCGTATATTAATTGCTTTATGTTCGTTTGCATGTTTTGTCGGATAAGTTCATATTCCACTTCTTATGATTTAGCTATATCATTTAAATAAAGAAATTATTATAATATATATCATATTTATTCATTACATTCATATATGGAATTGTGGTTTAAAGAAGATTATATAGAATGAATCGTGTCACATCGTGGAGACGGTAGACCATATGTATGTACAAGCGAAGATATCTTCCATTAATTTTTGAATGGTATTGAAATGGATCATGTATGATATTTATTAATTATTATAATGTCATATTAATCATATATAGTTATTATTTCCATCATTATACTCATCCAAGTAAGGTGTTGGTGAAAACAGATTACACCATGATGTGGAGATGGTAAGACGTACGTACGCACACGTGGTGATTTCATTTTTCATTGGATGTATAAGAGGTAGAATATGAATGCTTTAAAATTATAATAAAATTTCAGTGAATTATGGATTTTAATTTTTTACTTTATTATTAAATAACTAATTAAGAGGGATTATAAGATGAAATAATTTTGAGAGAATCAGTAGAAGATATTTCCCCATCCTCAACGTGCTTCCTCTAAATCTGCTTTTAGAACCTTAGAGTTGGTATTTTGAGATTAAAAGAACCTATAGAATGTAAATATGGATTTAGGTATGGAAAATAGGGTAAGGGATTCCGAACCTTTAAGGATAAAAGTGATTTAAAGAGGTTAGGGTGGAGGGGCCCTTTTATAATTGAGGTGAGGGATACTTTTGGTAACTCCATGAATAATAAAATCAAACCCTACCCCAAAAACTCAAAAATTTATAATTTAGAATATGAGATGATATAGTGGTGTTATATCCTCAAAAAATAATTTTTGACACGTATTTATGTCATTTTAATCCTTATATTTTTAATAAATAATTAGTTATTAGGATTAATTTTTAATTTGGTTAATAAATAATTCATTATTAAAAGGATGAAACATTTAATTATTTGATATAAAATAGATAATAAATAAATAAATTAGATCATTTTATACCATTTAGTAATTATTATATATTTAAAAAAATTAATTAATTTTATATAATTTAATAAATCATTATATTGTTAAACAATCAATACTATCAATTTTGACACTATTCAATTCATTAATTTTTAAAAATATTAATATAACAAGATAACTAAAAACAAACAATTGTATTATATTTATAGGATTAAAATTTCATCTAGAAAATTATATAGATGTGTTAATTAGTCCAAATTATATTTAATTTAATATTTTTAATAACATTTATTTAATATTTTTCTTAATAAAATAATTAAGACAACAGTTTTGTGTAATTATTTAATATGAATATTTATTGAATAAAAAATAAAAAAAATACTATAACAAAGATAAATATATTATATTTCAGAATAAATCTTTTTTTCCATTTTATATTCTACAAATTCCTATATTTAAAATTTTATACTCATTAATTTATGAAGGTGACAACATTAGCATCACTTTGAATAAAATAATAGAAATGTCATAATCCCTTCTATAACGATCCAAATAGTCCATAACTCGGCCCTAGAATGCTTATGGTTGATATAAACTCAACCAATATGTTTTTTTTTCAAGTGTTTGAATATTTTAATGGGTATTATTATTTTAATAAAAATAATATTATTGATTTTTCATTAATTAAATAATTTCCACATCTTTAATTTATAAGCTATTAAGGTAATTTTTTATTTCAAAAAAATGAAGGATAAATTACTATGATAAAAGAAACTTTTTTATCTTTCATATAATTATTTATAATTGAAATTATATTTAGTATTACATTATATTAAAAATTATTTAGTTATTGAAATTTGAGTGAGACATATTTAACTTTTCTTTAAATGAAATAAATTCTATAACATAATCTCATCCAAGTGGATTAAAATGGATACTATTTAGACCCATGGATGATTTAGGTCAAAACGAACTCATTAATTGTTATTAATACAATTGTTAGTTTAATTTTAAAATAGTATGTTTACCGATAATTACCCAGTTTACACTTTTACCATATTAATACAAATTACCGAAGTTACTATTCATAATGTCCAAATATAAAATAAATATATATATATAGTTTAGACCTACATATTCCAAATATGGAATAAATTTTTCAAAATTCAAAATAAATAAGTTCTAGTAATTAATTTAAAATTAAACCCATTGTAGGAAAGAGAGAACGAGTTTTAAAAGTTAAAACATTGCAAAAGATTTAGACTTTTTTACATCTGAATTCAGTGAAAAAATTAATGATAATGAAATAAATTGTATTAAATGATAAAAATATATTCAATTTATACTTTAAAAACATTCAATATTATAATTTAACCATATAAATTATTTTGATGAAAAAGGTTGTATTCAGAAAATCTGGGTTATTTTTACTATCAATCAAAACATGAAAGTTATCCGAAAAATATCATAAATCCATTGTAAGTAAATTTTTTATATCCAGCTTCAAAATAAAATGTTTATGTTTTAATATAAAAATTATTAATGTGTCAAAATATTAATTTAAAATGAGTTTTCTATTTAGAGGCATAAAACTACCCTTTAAAAAATTTAGGTTTTTATACATCCACTTGGTTTTATCTATACCCTATTACAATAATATACATTGGAAGAATATAAAAAATATTTTATTAAGTGTATTACATATATATACCATTAATTTCATTAACAATATTAATTCACTAAAATATAAAAATATCTAATAGATTTATATTTTTCATAAATAATTTGTATCCAAGGAATTCACAATACATTTTCATAAGTTATTTATACATATTACTACTAACCTAACAATACTTTTATACTAAGGTTATATCGCAGTTCATTTAAAATCATGATTGTGTGAAATATAAGATAATGAAGAAATAAAATTATTTAAAGAAAATATTTCATGAAAACATATGTTTGTTACATTGTGTGCCAATAGTATACTAAGGGGGTACCCACACCTTCACCATGCATGGTTTGACTAACAGTGCCCAAATCATGAAAAACAAATCTATAAAATAATAATATTCACCAACATGGGTGTCTTTCACTATCTTTATAGTTTTCTAAAACCTTTCAGGATCCTCATTCTCGATACCCAAGTCTTCCATGGTTAGTCGGACCATGTGGGTTTCCCCACATGGTTCTACTAACTATGAAATCATCCCTATTTTTTTAAACAAAAATTGTGTTCCAGGCTTTGAACAAGCCCCAAAAACTCTTTAGACACTCTTTGCCTCAAAGGTCATTCAGATTAGGCTGTAAAAAAGAATTTAAACTAAACATAGAAAGATCTATACCTCATATGAAAACCATGGATCGTGCACATTACCTTCATGTATATTAAATAAATTTTTTTCTCTATGAAATTGATTATGAGAATGGAACGAGGATCACGCCAACCCATATCATTAAACTATAATTTTTCACTAATATCATTAATTATATTTAATGTATTAATTAATTAAATTTATTAATCATGGCCCTCAACTTTCTCAAAAAAATAAAATTATGGTTGTAATGTTGAACATGCACCTTGGGAGGAAAATTCCAAATTCAAACTGAAGAGATGTCTTATCCATGATCAACAACTTAAAGAATATTTGTACATAATATTTAAAACAAAATATTATTGAATACTATATATGAATGTTTTTATAAAAATTATATCTAAAAATAAATTTGTAAAATGATATAAGAAAAATTTTATACTAGAGATACCCATTAAAAAATTGGACAATATGTGTGGTGTTTCTCTAGAAGATCCAATCATAATTAAATAAGTCCTATGTATATAAAGTGTTAAAATTCTATATAAAAAATTTATAAAATCATCATTCATTATAATATCACATAATAATATTTAATCAATTGATTTTTTTAACTATGGATAAATTATGGGACTTATATAAGAATAGAATTATTATCAAAACATAGTGTACTAAATGAGAAGAATGAAAAATAGTAACAATGCATAAATTTCCCCATATTAAGAAATAGATTCATAGACCATAAAACTGTTATTAAATTACTATATATTTAATTACATTAAATAATTTCTTCAAAATAAATGATAGTTTTTAATTATCATATTTATTATTTTTGTATATTTAAATAAATGTTAAAAAACTAATGCATTTTTTTTATAGATTTATGACCATATAGATTATTATTTTATTTAACCATCATATATAATTTTAAAACCCATCTAAAAAATAATGTTTATATATGATAGCTAATATTATTAATCATCATATATACTTAAATATATATGTTGTATTCATAATAATGATCATTTATTTCAATTATCTATTATTACAAGCCATATTTGATTGTTATAAGAAATGATTATGCTATATTCCCGAATATATTATATCCATTTAAATCTATAGTCATATATTATTAGTTTTTAGAAATTTATTATATAATTATTTAGTGAAAAATAATCCCCACCACCACAGCCATTAGTATACTAAAATAATAATATTTTTAGTGTTAAAATTCCAAAAAAAAATCCATTAGATTAGAAATGAACAAAAAATATTTCAACATATTTAAAAACTATATCAATTTTAAAAAATAATATGTATATTATATATACATTTCAATAATATAATGCTAATTTGTGGTCCTACAAAATTAAATTCCATAAAAACTGTTATGGTTTTCCTTCCTCCACATTATACCTTTTTCCTAGATATCTTTCCCTATAAAAACCAATTAAAAGTTTTTTGATCATAATGTTGTAATTAAAATTTTGATAAATCAATAATTTTGTATTCTAATTAGAATTACAGACACAAAAATTATGAATACTGGTTAATTAAAATGGTGTTTAAAAAATTATTAAATATCTATAACTCAATAATCAATACAATGTTGTTGATCATGATCTGTACACTTGTCATTGATCAATGGAAATATAAATAAGGGTTAAATTTATAATACTAATAAAAAAATATTTTATAGTTGAATTTATAATTTAAAAGAAAATAATACCTATATAAATTGATAAATGTTTATCCCACTCCTCATTTGTATTTTAAAATTAATAATTAGGATAAAAAACAAAAAATAAGTCGCCGTGTAAATTGAATTATAAGGAATTATTATATATGAGATGATAGATAAAAATTGTACTATATATTATCTATTTTAAGTATTTATTTTTCTTAAAATTTTATGCTTAATGATGTTATGAGAACTTTTATCTAAATATTGAAAAGAAATTGAATATTTTTACTAAAAATCAAAAGTATTTACTATACAGGTGATATAATTTTATTTAAGTCAATTTAACTATTTAACATTCTAAATAAAATTAGGAATCAATTATTAATAAATAAAAAATTTCTTATAATAAATTATATAACTCATCTATTTTTAAGAATAAATTGTAATTCCATATCTTTTAAAAAAATATTTATGTAAAATTATTTAATTGTCATAAAAATCACCTAGTGAACACCACATAATTTTGTTAAATGCTGTAATGAAATCCAACATCATATATATATATATATATATTAATAGGGATTATAAATTAGTGAAGTGATAATTTAGGGATTTTTAATTAAAATATACAATTGCTACCACCATATATTGCACCATAATTCATGAGATAGAGTGAAACATATAAATTGAGATATATAATATAAATGTTTTCCTTAAAATGAAACAATATATATGAGGTAAAATAAAATTTTGAATGTTTTTATAAGATACATTATCTAAAAATGTTTGATTTCTACACATTTTTAAGTGATTTTTGCCTCAAATTAATCAAAATGTTTCCTAGTACAATATTTGGGAAGTTTTCTTCAAACCATGGAGATGGGAAACTTAATAGATCAATTGTGTATATAAGAACACCAAAAATATAAAAAATAACTTTTCTCTTCATCCTTAAGAATCAAGGATAACAGATAGTCTTAAGAACTATTATATAAGGGTTAAGAGATAATAAATATATTTTGATTGAAATTTAAGTGTACCAAAAGTATCAATATTCATTTATCCATAACATGTATGAAAAAATATCATGTGATTTATATCCTAAATGTATTTTTATATATATTGATATATATGTTTTTATTTAGGATAAATTGTAGTGTATACATTATCCCTTCGTCTAGATATACTAGTTTTGAAACTTCTTTACCATAATTATGGATGAAAGTGATATAGAGATAAATACAATTTATATTTTTGATGTTTTTTAATCATGGTGATTTCAGAAATCCTCCTTGAGTATAGTTTAAAAAATTAAACTATAACCAAAAGAGTTTTCCTTAAAAATTTGAGGTTAAAAATTCATGATTAATTTATATTGACCACATTTTATTGGAGTATATTTCTTCATGGATTCCATGAATATTTCAAAATTTACTTTTTATAATTAAATGAAAATAGTTTTTATGGGAAAAAAATTAATGTATATAGATATCTATTTGAAAAGATCACACCTTAATATAAATGGAGTTACAATGGAATGAGGTTACACTATTCATTTTTTATATAACTCCATAAATATTAAAATAACTAATTGATTGAAACTAGTAATTGAAAAAATAATTATTTATTTTTACTTAGAGTAAAAATTGTGCAAAACATCATATATATATATGTTCATGATATAAAATTTATAGTTTTATTAAGGATGTGATTTTTCATGGATTCCACTCAACCATTATTATTAACCCCTATGGAATAAAATAATTTAGATATAGGTTTGTCTCTCATGATCAAATGATGAAGACCTAATATTTATTATATATAATGAAGAGACCTCATAATTACTATTAATACTTATAATAATGTGATATAATATGAAAATTTTTCTGAGTTGTCAAACCCATATGTATTCTATATTCTAAAAGAAAATAATTTTTCAAATAAATTTAAAGAGGTAGGAAATCTAATTTTCTTTAATGAATTGAAATTACTGTCCAATGATAGTTAGAAAATGATAAATTAAAAAGAGAATAATACATTATTTTATAATAAAAATTATATCCAGAATAAATAGAAAATATTATAATGGAGAATGAATGTGTTTAAATAAGGTTCCCTTGGATCCATACTGCCTATAAACTCTTTGGATTTTAACATCTCACCGATAGATCTACTCACATGAATTTTCTATTTATTCATCTTTCCAGAACATATTCATTTATCTACATCTCCAACAACCTATAAAAAATATCTCTTATTTAGTTTCCCCTTCTTTTAAATATTAACCATCCTTTAGAATTAGTCAATCCACAATGGTCCTTATGATCTTCCAGCTTTGAATATCTCTTTGATCTTCATTATACTCAAATATCTATGAAATATATGGTGTTTGAATTTGGTATGTTGGTTTATTTACTTATTATGATGGATTTTCTATGTGATTCAACTAATATAATTTTATGTTCTACACATGTATGGCATTGATAGGGTGGATGAATTTTGACAAGAAATCTTATGTCATTTAACACAATCATAATATAAAGAACATGTTTCAAAAAAATTAAAAATCTTTTAACTGTAATGATTTGGAATATTCAATATAAACTCTTTCCTCATCATAAGGATTATGTATCCATTTAGTTATTTTCAATGATTATATTCAATAGAAAAAAATTATAGTCTAGGAATTCTAATTATTAGAAAAATAAAAAAGTATTACAATGGTCTGTAAAGACTTACGATGTATCTAGAAGAATTATGATATATCCTTACATTATATATATAAAAAAAATTCATTAAATTTTAAAAAAAGATACATTTCATTAAATTATTCATATAAAATAGTTTGTGAATGTATTTATTATTTTATTCATGAAATGATTAAAAACACATAAAATAAATTTATTAATCCATCTTCACTTATCTTTCAAAAATAACATTGAAAATAATAGGTGTTTCAAATATTGTTAAAATGAAATTTATTTTGATATTTATTTATTGAAATTAAAAATAAAAGTTATGAATGTATTAGATATATTTATCCCCCCACACACAAGACATAGACTCCTAGATAAGAAATATTAATATCAATAATTATATAATTTCCTGACACATGCCCATGAGATCCACTATTTTAACCACATTGAACTAAACATATCTTACCACCTTAATACAAATTGCCTCAAATTCTCTAGTTTTTTCATTTAACCCACTAATCATTCATTGATTCTATAATTTACATAGAAAAAATTTCTTACATGATTTCTTACTTATCTCACAAACTGCAGTTTTTATTTTTAAATATTATTCTCTTCCAAAAAATGCACGGGTCTCTATAAGCTTGACATGTTTCTAAATATCTACTTGATATGAATCAAGGTGTCATTATTATCTTATATAATTTAAAGGTCATATTAAGTGTATTAGGTCTCATTGGTTTCAAATGTAAAAAACTATTATGGTCAAATATAGAGGGTTTGGATATAATATAAAGTAAAAATCAATCAAAAAAATTAAAATAAATAATGTGTATCCTTCTAAGTAACCTATATAGTAAACTAAATATTTAAATCTTAAAAATTTAATTGGTAGTGTCCACTCTTTGGTATTTTAGTATAATAAATGATTCCACTCAACTATATTTACATATTTCATTTCATTTTGTATTTTCTTGAATATTTCTATATTTATTTTTGAAGGAAGTGAGGTGTATTTTGAGTTTTAGATGTGGATCTGACATATAATACTTATTAAAAATTGTAATTCATATATTCATATCTACGAAAAAAAATTTATATTTTAATTTTTAGCTGTTTCAAACCAGTATTTTTTTCACGAAGTTCATGAATGTTTCTTTTGAAAATCCCCAATAAGGAATAAATTTTAATAGAAAACACATATTTTTATCCACTTAATTTATCTCCCTAATAAGCCCAAAATAATGGAACCCATTATAAGAAAACATCACACACAGTTAAGTATAAATAGATAATGAATTTCACTATATAGAGCTGGGTAAATAAGGAAAATGACTTGTAATATTGCTAACTACCAAAGAATTTTAGGGATTCTTGGGGACCACAAGGATTAAATTAAAAGGTACCATATAGTAAAATAATTGTTTAAAAATCTGATTTTAAAATCAATTAATTTACATAATAACTTAAATCACTAGTTCATACAATGTTACAAAGAATATATTTAATAATAATGTTTTTTCTAGAAATAAGTAACATAAGATATCAATTAAACTAATAGAATTTATTTGTTTCATTTTAAAACATTGAAAAAAATCACTTGAAACAAATTATTAAAAACCATTTATTATTAATCACTATGTATTAATACATCCATTAAAAGATCATAAATTAATACGGGATAACAAATAGATCGGAATAAAATCATAAACATTGGGAGATCACCAAGATTTTCTTCACACATGAGGATCACCAATATACATGAATAATTATAATGAGGAAGAAAATCGTGAAAGTAGAAAGAATATTATGATATACAAAATAAAAAATATTCAAATCAAATGTTACACCTAAGAGTTGTTCATGTGTTGAGTGTGTTTAGTAAGGCTATGCATGGGAAAATTTTGTAGTTATTATGATTAGAAAGATGATATTTTTATATACATGCTTCAAATATGTGTATTAAACTATTATATTTTTATTTTCAAATTTGAGAGAACATAATTAATGAATAATAAATATAAAATTAATATTAAAATATTTTCATATTGTAAATATATATATATATATATTAATGTTATGTATTGACAATAAATTTATTAATACATGAAATATTGTAATTAAAAAATAAAATAAAACATATTAATATCAATGGATTATTAATTTTTTTTCTTCATATAATTGAATAATTTTAATGTAATTTTATATTGATAATTTAATATTAAAGTAATATTTCCAAAAAAATATTTATTAAATATATTTTTTCTTAAATATTAAATTTACCTCTTATATATTATTATTGTATATCAACTAATATATCATAAATCTTTTAATTATAAATTTAAATGAAATGATATTATGAATACTTAATTTTTAAAACCATATTATATTCAATAAAATCAGTTTTTTTTTGTTTTCATATAAAATATAAAGTATTAGTATTAGAATTTTAATTATATAATATTAATATAATTTTTTAATTTATAATTCCACGAATACATTTTTATGTGTTTTTTCGGATTTTTTGGGTATAGAATATTTTTCATTGATAGTGAAAATATCATTTTTACTAAAACAAAAGCATTTATGACTCTATAAAAAATTATGTATAACTTAAAAAATAACAATATATATTTCATGATCAATGATGCGTCAATAAAGACATAAAATATTAATTTAAAATAATTATTATGAATTTACAAAACCTATTTTTAACCTTTTATTAACATTAGTAACAATTTACAATAAATGAAACTATTTGTTTCTATTTTAATTTAATTATATATTATATATGTAAATTTAATATTTTCAAATTTTAAAATTCACATTTCTTTTAATTATTTTAGTATAATCCAATTTTTAACATTAAAATCATACTATATTATTTATTTTATATAAAAAAATAAATTTTATGTTTAATAAACACTTCTTCCAAAAATGGGTTTTTAAATGTAACATTCACTAATAATATTGATGATATAACACAAACATATAAATTTTTAAAGATAAAATTCATTCTACATTTTTATGAATTTGGCACATATTATGTATTATGTCCCATGTTATTTTTCAACGTTCAATGTAAATTATTTGGGTGAAAATTTGTTACTGTGGTAACATTTTTTTATTAAAGAATTATCATTTTATAAATACTGTGTGATTTTAAATTCAATGGAACTATTTAAAATTAAATCTCTAATATTATTTTTATTAATATATATAAATAAAATTACTCAAAATTAATTTTTAATAAATTTTCAATATGAATAGGAATGATTAATTATTAAAATTTCATTTTCTACAAATACAGTTTTCAATAAATTATATGAATTAATTTAAAAAGTTAAATTGATTATATATAGAAATTGAATTATGTTAATTGGATGTAAAATTATCATTCAACAAATAGATATTTTTTATTAAAAGTCATATTATATTTTTTTTACCAAATAGTTACCATGATAAATATATATTCAAGATTAATAAGTTATATAATGAGTATTCTAATGTGGTATGATTGTTACTAAATAAATTTGAAACATATACATAAAATAATACCATTTTTAAGTTATAAGGTCATACATATATTTCTAAAAAACATATCCCCATATATCTCAACTAACATTCCTAACCCACCTAGCACCCTTGTGAAACCATTATTACCTCTTACCTAACATTAGTTTACATGAAAGGCACATTTCTTTCCCTTATAAAATTATATCACTACCACCCATTATTTCATACAACTACCCATAAATGATATTTTTATGTAGTATAAATCCCAATCTATCTTTCTAAATACCTCTCAAGAGGTTTTTAAGATTAAATGGATTTCTCCAATGATTTAATAATACACATAGAGGGGTAAGGGTTTCCCTCCTACTTTTAATTCAAGTATATTTTATATAACAAATTTCGATTTCCAAATTACTATGATTCCCTGAGTTCATTATAAGTCCATTAATATCCAAATTACTTACAATTAATGAGATAATATTCTTATATATCATTAAAATAACATCATATTGCCTTTTTTAAAGGCGTTTTGCTTTTGAGATAACTTTTTAATTCATACCTCTCCCTTCTCAATTAATTCCTTTAATTTAATAAGACCTTTTAATTTCTATATGATTATGATTCCCTATGTTCATTACTAATCCATTTCTATAATAATGATTCATTATTTATGATATACTACAATCCTCTCTCATTAATCCTATTACATAATCCCTTTCAAATTCATGCAATTCAACTAAAATACCTCCTTCATTTTACATGTTCAATTTATAGGTTTTATGAATTTTCTATTACCTTATGATTTGGATTTCATGTGTTTATAATCAATAACTTACTATCAAAATTATTCCATACTAATGATAATCTCCCCTTATCTCTCATTAAATTATTTTGTTAATCTCTTTTGTATACATGTAATTTTTAAAAATTCAGTCTTTGATTTTCCATGTGGTCATTTAATTTTTTAAGCCTCTTAATTTACCATGTAAATAGGATTAAATGTGATAAAAAATAAATACTTTACTATAAAAATAATTTCCTATTGTTGAGAAACTACCCTTATTGTACCGACCTAGACCCGAAAAACCACCCAAATATTTCTAAATGGGTCGAGTGTTACTTCCTTAGGCACACCTCCCCGAACACCAAAGGTTGCTAACTAGAAGCGTGGGTCTTATAGGTATAGTGGGGAGGCTATTCCATCTCGGAGGATAAAAATTCTACTAATCCAAGTTTAATAATAAAGATGCAGCATAATAAATGATTAGTAGACTCGAACCAGACCCACAGAGCGGAAGCACATTCAATATCAATATATAGAGGAAGTAATAAATATAACAACAGTAGTGGAAAGTAAACACAACAACATGTTGATCACATGTAACTACTACTAAACAAAAAACTTGCATCCAATTCAGGTCATACATATCGATATATATAGAGGGTTCCACTAGCTAACCAACTGTAGATACAAAACAAGCATGCTGATATAGGAAAGAAAAATAGAACAAAAATAATCTTTATCTAGGTAAGACCTCAAGGTCCATACCATCTCCATGAAACAGCTAATGTAGCCCAGTTCCTAAAGCTGGCCTCTTTCCTAAACATAAATCCATAAAGTCTGTACACGTCCTGAAGGGCCCGTGCAAGGTGTGAGACGAATATCAGAAGGATACCACACAATGGTGCATACCTAATATAAGTGTTTAATCATGAATGCATTTAGAAGTAAAATGGTGAAACAAATGATGCAAAAATAACCATAAACTTTACTGGTGCCCAGCAGCCACCATGATGTATCACCTTCGGCCAATACCGGAATCTCTGCCTTGTAACTCGGTACCATATGCCCCCTGACACTGTGTGTCTCAAGTACCGACGTCCTGAGGGCACACCCATGAAATAGTATCCCAGAGAATCATCGATGCCTATCCTCAAATAAGTAACCAGAGGGACAGCGATGTCTACCCTCAAATAATGTACTCTAAGGAACAACAATGTCTTTCCCCAAATGAATGTGAGCCTCTACCCCAAACCCGCTAGCCTAAATGCAATACCCTGAAGGCTCCTCACCTTCCACATGGATTTCTAAAGCAATCACCTCAAACAACTATTTCCTAAACCACTACTAACGGGTGCCTCTACCCACATGAGTGGTGAAAGACACTTCATCTTGAAGTCTCTCAGTGTGTACACTACTCAAAGTTTCGGGTGAGCAGTAATCAACAAAATGGTACCCAAGCCACAATGTCTCTGACACCTCGTGTCCCTGCGACCATGTCGATCAAGTCGGATGGAATTGCCATCCAAGTAACCTGGACCATGCCTAACCTAACAGTCACCCTACCTTAAGTCGATGCCCATGATGGCCAATCCCGTGGTCACCACCACCAAATGTAGCCTAGGCCAAGCCCAACCTATGATCAGCATCACTCAAGAATTTCTGGGCTATGCCCAACACAACCGCAGGGGTTCCAGCATATTCAATTAGGAAATTACATATAAAATCAATGGAAACACTTTTAAACAAGCTAAACAAGCTAAACAGTTTATATGCATTTACCAAGTGATGTCCCATACCATCCCCGAGGTCCTAAAGACTCCAAAACTTCATACCAAGGTTTAATAAACTAAACTCAATAGTTTTAAACAATGCAACTCAATTATAACCATTTTGGAATCCCCGACCAAAATTCCCTGATGAGCAACAACCAATCACCCGACCCCGCTCAAGAAACACTGGTAACAGGGTATACCCAAAGGTATCCCATAAGTCAATGAACAATTAAAAAAGAAATAATAGGTAAATTAGGGTCTCTCTAAAAATACCCAAATACATGCTTTATTTCGTGCCACCCAAAGGTCTGTGAAAGCACAAAACAAGGTATGCACCACCTACCTGAGAGTCATAGATGTAGGCACACCTGATATCGAGCTCCAATTTGAAGGGGATATTTGTAGATCTACATTTCCGTCAAAACCTAGAAACTCTGCTTAGATGGAATTTGTAGTGTGCAAGGCAATGAATCAAGAACAGAATAGTGAATGCTATGTTAGCCTCACTATTGTGATCCTCCAGCCACCGACGGATTAAAGAATGGGTGGAGGATGGAGAATTTTGGGATATGTATGATCTTCGAGTTTTTGGAATGGAGAGGTCCCGAAGTTGGGGAAGAAGAAGATGTTTTACGAAATAAGATGCAGTGACCTTTCACTTATCCAAATAAATAATGTCACATGACGTGTATTTAATAACTACAAGCCGTGTAGTGGCCTTTTCCGTACTCTGACTTAAGCAGGGTAACCAAACGTCTGTGATGCTCCACAAGGGTTGACACACAGCTTGAACCCAGCCAGTTTGCATAAGAGAAAATACACGCTGTGTCGAGTAACACTACACGCCATGTAGTAGGAAATTTCTACATGATCATCACATGGCATGGACTCGGCAAGCACATGGCTGGTACTCTCTTAACCCATCCATGGCGTGTACTTTTAAAGTACGTGGCATGTAGTCTTGAAATTTCCGGAACTTCCCAGATTTTCCCTGTTACCTCAAGAACAAGTCAAAAATTCAAACAGGGTTGGGATGTTGACCCATTTAAAAAATGGGTTCTTATAATCTCCCCACCATAGTATAGGTCATCCCTGAGCTATCCAATGAAACTTGGAGATGGTACAAAACATTCCACCCCTATCAAAGTGACCCGAACTCCACTGGTCTCGATGGTTCTAGATAAATTCTTCAAGCGAATCCACACATTTGGAACTGACTAACTCGGTCTCAACCCGACCAAACTCAAAACACGAAAAGGTTTACTAACCTGTTTCTGAAACCATGGTCCTCTCATGACGTATCATCACTCTTGCACCTCATTGGTGCTCCCATGTCAATTTTGACACTCAAATGTATCATTCACTGTATCAGTGTCTAACTCTATGAGGTCTGGCATCCCATGGATGCTCAAACTAAAACCTGATTCCATGAACCTCAAGTAACCCACATCCTCGATGCCTAGGTGCACACAATGCCTCATGTAACCCGCATCCTTAATTCCCCTGATGATACCCATCTCATATATATATATATATATATATAATGAACTTGATATGGTGAAAATCCCACTGACCATCATCTAGTCAGTCCACAAGAATATTGTGCACCTCGTGCATTCATAACGGACATGCCTCAGCAGGTCATTCCAAAAAAATGAGAAATTCACATCCACACTCGCGGTGTACCTCTAATTGTCATCGTCTCACCAGCCTGCTAAGCCTATGCCAGCTCCATGGCATGCACATGGCCTGAAGTATGGCTGCCTGATGCCTAACCTCCCTACGGTGCTGCTCCAGTCACCAACCACTTACTCCTCATCTAGATCCTATTTTCTCTGTGATGTCCTCCGTGTGCGGCTGAACCTCATCTACCCTCTCTTGGTACTGAACCTGATCCAACTCTAGATTCCACAGTCTGTCACAATCATTGCCTGCAAAGGCTGTCCGAGAAGGTTTCCTACAGAACCTCTCCAGATGCCCGACCTGACCACATGCCTGACACTCCTTTGTAGCCCTATCACACTAAGTCTAAACATGTCCTGACTATCCACACTGAAATCAAACCACTAAAGAACTACTATGAGGTGGTCTAGCTGATTCCTTGTCCTAACTGCTTTGCTAGAACTCATCCCATCCTTGCTTCCTGCTATCTGTACCATCAACTGAAACTGTTCCCTAACCAACCTAGGGCCTATCACTCTGGTGTCCCACTGTAATGAGCGCCTGATTCACCGCATCTGAGAATGAATCCTTCTTGAAGATATTCACCCAGATCTGAATAGTGTGTTGTAATCTATCCTCAAATTGCATCACCCAAACAGCGTCATTGCATAACATACCAGGTGCAAAGCGAGACAACTCAGTGAAAGTAGCTACATAGTTCATGACCGACATGTCTCCCGGCTGAAGGTTCAAGAACTCCTGAGCTCTCTCGTCCCTCAGTGTCTCTAGGTAGAATTGCTCAAAGAACCAGTCCTCAAAGTCCTTCCATGCCAGTACCTCATTCCTGCGAGCCAGAACCTTCACATCCCACCAACACTTGTTGGCTCTCGTAGCATGCACATCGCCAACTTGACCCCCCACCCTGGGGGTGTCTCGAGCTACTCAAAGATCATCTCAATGCTCTCTATCCAGTTCTCAGCCACCAATGGGCCACCCTCACCCTGAAAAAGTGGTGGGTGATGTGACTGGAACTATTGTGTAAGATACGACATAGATGGATCTATACCCTACGCACCTCGGTTGATCCCCTACAAGACACACACCAGACTAGACCAGAGTTGGTCATCGAACCACGACCCAAAAGCTACCAATCCCGGTTGTTGCCCTGCCTACACTGGATCCTGAACCTGATCTTGTCCCTAATCCTGTACTTGTGGCTCCTACTGTACCATCACTAGATCCTGAACCTGATCCTATACCCATGACATTGTATCATCACCCGCCTGACCCTCCATCGAGATGTATAAGAGGAACCTGGTGAATAACGTAAATGCTCAGACAACCCATATATTTATATATATATAACAATATATATTCATCAAAGATAAGGAAAGCATTAAAGAGGTGTCATAAACAACAACCCTAACTCTCCCCACCGCAACCCATGCCCATGACATCCCGATCTCATGGCCTCCTTACCCGCCCTTAACAGAACCAAGTATCAAAGTACATCGGGTCTTTCCCGTCCTAACAACCGACATTGCCTCAAACCGACGACCTAGTTGCCCAATCTTGGTGTTCAAGATCAACTCAACCATAGTACCTTCCTACTAACACAAGAGCCAGGCCCAAATACCCTACCAAATGCAGTTATACAAAAATATAATCATGGCATAACACATTGCAATAAACAAGAAATTCTACCAGGAATTTCACTCATGCACATTTCAAGAGAATACCTAGCATGGAAATTGACATTTTTCACATGGTATTATCAAACCACAAAGAATACGTGCAATTATGAAATTAAAATACCCTAAAATGTGCCTATAAAAATCCAAGAAAACAACCCTTGCCCTACTGGGCCAATGTCCAATTCTCCCTTACCGCACTAGGTCAAGGGTCAAATATCACAATCAATAACATCACACACCAAGTGAGCCACCGAGGTGGAAATCATATAAACAGTAATCTGAGAAAAAAGCAAACTGTAATTCCCACTCATGGAAACTTGGTCGATCCCTCGTACCTATGGCTGCAGGCACCCAAACACAAGCTAGAAACACACTTACAATTACAACCTATCTCCAGTATACCATATACCGAATAGTAAAACCAATAGAAAATAAAAAATAAGTCTCAATCTCATTTGAAGTTAGCAAACACTACTATGAAATCCCTGTCAAGAACTCCTCTAATACCACATTGTAACGACCCAGACCCGAACATCTACCCAAACAGTGCTAAACAGGTCGGGTGTTACTACCTTAGGCGCACCTCCCTGAACCCCAATGGTTGGTGACTAGCAGTGAGGGTCTTATAGGTATAGTGGGGAGGATATACCCTCTTGGAGGATAAAAAGGGAACTAGTATGAGTTTAATAATAAAGATGCATCAGAGTAAACGACTCAGCAGACTCAAACCAGATCCACAGAGCGGAAGCACATTCAATATCGATAAAAAGCGGAAGCAATAAATATAACAAC
The DNA here is from genome assembly GCA_963277665.1 of Viscum album. Lineage (NCBI taxonomy): Eukaryota > Viridiplantae > Streptophyta > Magnoliopsida > Santalales > Viscaceae > Viscum > Viscum album. The sequence continues at coordinate 785,920,467 of OY728137.1, read as the reverse complement.
AGTAGTGGAAAGTAAACACAACAGCGTGATGATCACTTATAACTACTACTGAACAAAAACATGCATCTAAATCAGGTCACACATATCCATATATATAAAGAGCACCACTAGCTAACCAACTGTAGCTAAAAAACAAGCATGATGATATAGGAATGAAAAATAGAACAAAATAAACTCTATCTAGGAAACACCTAAAGGTCCATACCATATCCATGCAACAGATAATGCAGCCCAACTTCTGAAGCTGGCCACCTTCCTACATGTAAATCCATAAAGACTACACGCCTCCCGAAGGACCCGTGCAGGGTGTCAGAAAAATCTCAGTATGATACCACCCAATTGTGTGTACCAAATATAATTCTTTAAGCATGCATGCATTAAGAAAGAAAACAGTAAAAAACATGATGCACAAACAACCATAAACACCAATAGTGCTCAACAGCCACCATGAAGGGTCACATGCTTCAGCCAATTCCAGAATCTATGCCATGTAACCTGGCACCATATGCCCCCTGACACCTCATGTCTCAAGTACCGACGTTCTGAAGGCACGCCCAAGAAATAGTAACCCAGAGGATCAGTGATTACTATCCTAAAATATGCAATTGGAGGGACAACGATGTCTACCCCCAAATAATGTACCCGAAAGAACAATGAAGGCTACCCTCAAATAATGACGAGGCTCTACCCTAAACCTGATAGCCTAAATGATATCCCCTTAAGGCTCCTCACCTTCAATGTGGCTTTCTACGGCAAGCACCACCAGCCACTAGTATCTAAACCACAACTAACAGGGGTCTCTACCCACATGAGTGGTCAAAACTAACTTATCGTAGAGTCTATATGACTATGTCGCTCCAGTCTACTGGCATTGCCATCCCTGTAACTCGGGTCATTCCCAACCTGACAGTCACCCTACCTCAACCCAACGCCCATGACACCCAATCTCGTGGTTAGAACCACCCAATGTAACCCTGGACAAGCCAAACCTATGATCAATATCACTCAAGAATATCCGGGCCATGACCAACACAACTACACGGGTTCCAGCATATGCAATTCGGCAATTACCTATAAAATCAAAGGAAATACATCAAAACAAAAAAATCTAAACAGTTTATATGTAATAACCAAGTGTTGTCACATAACAGCACCGAGGTCCTAAAGTCTCTAACAATTCATTCCAAGGTTTAAACAAAACAATTTTAAACAATGAAACTCAATTATAACCATTTTGGCATCCCCCTGAAAATATTTCTTGATGAGCAATGGCCACTCGCCCGGCCCCACTCAAGCAACATAGGTAACAGGGAATACCCAACGGTATCCCATAGGTCAATGAACAATTAAATAGGAAATAACATGTAAATTAGGGTCTCGCTCAAAATACCCAAATACGTGCTTTATTTCATGACACCCAAAGGATTATGAAATCACAAAAGAAGGTATAAACCACAAACCTGAGAATTCTCGACCTAGGAATGTCTGATATCAAGCTCCAATTCAAAGGCATTATTCTTAGATCTAAGTTTCCATCAAAACCTAGAAACTCTACTCGGATGGAATTTGTGGTGTGTGAGGCAAGGAATAAAGAACAGAATAGGGTGTGTGGGGTTATCCTCGTTGTTGCGATCCTATAGCCACCGATGGATCGAAGAATAAATGACAGATGAAAATACATGATGTGTATTTAAGAACTACACGCCATGTATTTAAGAACTACATGTCGTGTATTGGCCTTTTCTGTTCTCCGAAATAAGTGGGGTAGCCACACGACTTGGAAGCTCCACACGGGTTGACACATGGCTTGAACCCAGCCGCTACGTAGAAGAGAAAATACACGGTCTGTCGAGTAACACTACATGCCATGTAGTAAGAATTTTTTACATGATCATCCCACGGTATGTTCTCGATGAGCACATGGTTGGTACTCACCTAACCCATACATGACATGTAATTTTAAATTACATGGCGTATAGTCTTGAAATTTCTAGAACATCCCAGATTTTCCTAGTTACCTCAGGAACAAGTCAAAAATTCAAACAGGGTCGGGATTTTGACCCGTTCTAAAAACCCGAGATCTTCCACTTATCTCTCATATTGAAAAAATTCCATGACCCCTTTTGCATACATGCGATGATATCATAATCATACCATCATTTTCCATGTCATATCATCATGTTCTGAATTACGAATGCAATATCAATCAATTGTATCCATATAGAGGTAAAATTATTTTATTTTTTGGGGAATTAAATGTTTGATACCCACATTATTTAATCATAGCTAAACATTATATGGTATTATGATCATTTATTGATGTGCCACTCATACTGATAGAGTTGTGAAGGGTGCACTCTAATAGTGCTATGATTAATTGGGTAATGAAATATTCAATAGTGAAAGTATGTTCATGATACTAAAGAATTATGAATCAGTGACGTTTTAAGATACATTAGAGAATAATTTCATTAATATGATTCACATTCCTTAATATATCTCTAATTAATTTGTTAATTAATTATTCTCTAGAGAATATATGTTAATGCTTCCATGGTATGACAAAATAGTTTTTTTTATGATAACACGACAAATAACGAGGTTAATATGCTTTTATGAAACTATACATATAATATTTTTTGATATTATTTTTAATGTCTCATATTGTGGACATATTTTCATGATATTAATCATACACTAAGGATAATTTCATGTCTCATTTACTTTTGACCATTGTAAGCATCATATATTTATGATCATGTTATGTATCATGTACTTATAAGCATGTGATTTATCTAGTTCTTATGATCATGTTATTCTCTTTTACATATGTTCATGTTCTTACATTATACCACACTTTTTATTAATGATACCCATTTATTCTCATTTTTAGTTGATTATCCCTTAATGTGTTTTTAATCCCCTTTATAATTTGGAAAATGTCCCCAAAAGTCATATGTAGTGAGGTTATCTTAGAAGGAATGAAAAACATACCATTTTGGAGGGTTATCTTTTTTAAAATTTTCATATGTGATCCATTCACACCATATACTATTTTTTAGTTTCTAAGACAATAAAACATAAATTCCCTTGAGGAAATGATCAGTATAATAGTTTTATTGAGGTATTATGCATAAAATTGGTTATAAAATATTTGGTTTTTATTGTTTTCATTTGATAAATGTTTAGATATTTGTAGAAATAATGAATACAAAATAATAATTAAAATATTCAACAAATTCCTAATATAAAATTATAAATACATGAAATCCTCCTTCAATTTTTTATAAGAATAATATATGTGGTATACAATAAAATTAACCCCTGTGTGGATACTGGTCAATGGATTTGGCTTTGGGATATATTTACTTAGGTGAAATCACTCCATAAATGGATAGTTGAAAAATGACTCAATCCTCACTTTGGTTCATAATGAATATGTATAATACTGCCCACATTACTATACACTCCTGGATGATTTTTGTTTGAAATTCATATTTTATTTATGAAAAATTATGAGGGATATGAAAACATTTATGTATAATAACATAAAAGGAAAATTATCTTGGATAAGGTCGGAGAAAACACAGAGATTCATATATTAAGTTATATATTAATTGATATGTGATTTCATAGATAAATGATATGTTGTAATGTATTGAATTTTTGGAGGATATATTTTATGTATTTTGGGTTTATAATATTTTATTAAAATTCATGATAATTATTTGGAATCTTATTTAAGGAATTAAGTTAATATGTATGATCGAGTCCCCCAAACTGAAACCATGATTGAACTACAAGTGATTTTGGTTACAACCAAAATTTAATGAGGTATTTTAAAGAATAATAAATTTTTAGGAGGATTTCCTCACAATATTATTTATGATATTTCTCTAATGATTTATCATTAATCATGCTAACTCATTTTATTTTTTGTAATTTCAGATTCTAGATGGAATCAGATTAATGATCGGTACCAAAGAAAATTAAGATATTTTCAAAAGGGAAATACTAATGTTATAAGAATTTAAGTATAAAATATTTTGATTATTCTAAACAAAATATCATGAATTTGGATTAAAAATATGAATATAACTATTTTTACCAACCAACCAATTATGTGAAGGAGTGAGTACCTTGGAATTTTTGGAGATATAGGTGATAAAGGAGAAAATATACAATTTCTTTTATGTCAAGAATGTGGGAAAAATAACCAAGGATTATGTCTCAAAAGATCTAGGATATGTTTTATTTATGGAAATTGCGGTAAAATAAAAGCTATGTGCTAAGGAAAAATAAATATTTTGGTCAAAATAGTTTAAGGAAAATGAGTTCATCATATGGTACCATTAATAATTCACTTTCTTAAATGTAGAAAAAAAAAGATTGTCAATGTCAATACCTAATAAAAGGGATAAAAAATGATAACAACTAGTAATTTATAAGTTAGAGAACAAATCCTAATAGTTCATATGACAATAATCATAAAGGAATAAAACAACTTAAAATTTTCATTACACATTTAATTTTTTAATACATATAATCATATAAAATAATTTTCTTAGTAGTAAAGGAAGATTTAAAAGGATTTCACATTTGAATGATCCCCCTCTCCAAGCAATCTTATTAGTCAATGTTTCCTCTCACAATATCATAGTCGATTGGGTTCACTACACAAACTATTTTATTAATAACGGTTTACTCCCATGAATATGGTAATAGAAAAATCCCCTTACTAAAATGGGTTCAATTTCCATTCCAATATTATTTACCCCATAATATAAAAATATTTACCCAATTAATTATATATAGGTATAGGTCCAACCCATCCTTGGTTATAACATAACCAACAACCATGGTTATAAAATAACCTCTATCCTTGGTTATAATGTTACCACCAGAACATAATGAGAACCATAAATAATTTTTCCAAAATATCATACAACATTCATCACATCAGAACCCATAAAAATAAGTATGATTAAAAAAATATTTATCATCCCATAACCCATGGAAAAGGAATGAGTTTCATGAAAATATTTTAATCTCTAACATAAACCATAAAGAGAAATAATATTAATTGAGTCATTGGATAACATCCCCATTAAACCTTATGTAACATCAATTGACTTCATCTTAGATGGAAAATTATTTTAAAATATGACACAAACCATATCATTAAGAAAATAAATTTTTTATATTAATATCATTTTTTTGAAATATGAAAACATACCAAATTTTAAGGAAAATTGTTTTTTTAAAATAATTTTGAAATGTGTAATGGATGCAATAATACATTAAGTGTACATTATGGTGTAAAATACTCTTCATGTTACATAGATTATAACAAACATTCCTTTCATGTTTATTCTTAAAATAAAAAAGCTCATTATTCAGAAAATAATATGAATATTTATTTTAATTCATTTTGAAAAATATAAACAAGGGGATATTTTTTTAAATACTTATTTGATAATATTAAAAATGTTTTCTATAATATTTATTGAAATTATGGAAACGAAAGAAAAATTTATTTTGACTAAAGAAATAAATCATGTAAATTTATCTTTAAAACGTTTTTTTACCTCAAAAGTACAAAAATAAAAAAAATTAAATTAACCTATGAATTTTCAGGAAATTAAAAATAAAATACAAATAAAAGTGTTTCTTGAGATAAAGATCAAAATATTTCATCATTAAGAGCATAATCATAAATAATCATGATAGACAGTGACATTTTATCATATAACCTTTACCACTTTGGTAACTTGTGAATCATAATACCCATGAAATAAAGAACAATTTAGGGATATTTATATCCCATACTTTTAATTATTAGAATAAAAAATAATCATAGTATGTATATACACCCAAAAAAATGAAATAAGTTTTTTATAAGGCATGTGTCCCACATTGATTAATGTGAGATGAAAATCCATTTCCATATTGAAAACACTTGTATCACAATACCTATTAATGAATAAAATCCAATTAAACGTTAAATACCATTATATTATTTTGATTAATGATATAAAATGTCAAATTGGTAGTATATACAAATAAAAAAATTAGATGTTTAAAGAAATCAGATGTTGTAAAGAAGTAAAACTTGAGATGGAATCTCGTACCTTTACTATTGATTTTATTCATACACAATAAAACATCCTTTAGGATTGGGTCTGGTAATTCTAGTACTTATTTTTTTCATGATTAAATCATCTCCAAAATTATATATATGATATAAAGATCCTATAAATTCATTATATATTTAATTATATTAATCAAAAAAGTTAGAGAGGTAAAATGAATTACACCATTAATTGAGATGACATGTCGTACGTATACATGAATGTTGTTTTAATTTTATCGAAGTATAAAAAAATGAAATAATATATTACCATAAAAAAATTACTTTTATTTTATATATACTATATATTTTCATTAAACATATACTTATTAAGTTTCATGTAAAGAAAAAGTGAAGAACAAATTACATCGCTAAACCAGGCGATAGTCCACCGAACACATGTTGGACATTATCATATTCCCACAGAGTGTAATATAATAATTTATTTCTGATGTTATAATTTCATGAGTATAATTTTGTCATAAATATCAAATAAATATTTTTAATCTATTATTATATGCATTTGGGAGAGGTGGTGATGGAAAACAAATTTAATAAGTTTGTGAGGCAGTAGTCTACCATACACAAGATTGACAGTTTCATTTTCCATTTTATGAAAGATAAGATTTTTATTGGGTATTAAATAAACATAATAATATCATAAAATATTTTAATTTTTTTATTATGTCCTAAAAATGGAATAATATTTGATAGATGTGGAAGAAGAAATAAAAATGAAATGATCAGTTGAAAAGGATACCTCTTCTTCTTATAACCTCCTTCGGTTTACGCCAAATGAATTTGTAGGATGTTCTACTGATCTAAGAAGGGGTCAATTATGTAAGTAGTAATGAAAATAAGTGATTTCATGAGGTATTGGCTAAACCAATATGTTTTAGAACTGTAAAAAGAAGAGGAGAGGGGGTACCTTTTTCACATTCTATAAGTCTTTAAAATTTTTAATTATCGATCCTTAGTGGTAACAAGTTCAAAATATGAAAAAATAGGTTTTGGAAAAGATTTTAGGTAATTTTTCTTTATATTTTTATTTTAACCCCCAAATTGAACCCATTTTAACCATAATCATAGTAATTAATTATTGTTATTTTTATTATTCATTTGAATCGAAAAATAAGTTTAACATATTATATAATATTAATTATTATGATTCCAAATTTGAAATATATTTTTAAAAATATAATTGGTCGATGTGGAAAATTTTAATACAATTTTAATCATATAGATGTGGGAAAAAAGTTTTTTTCCAAAGTGAATTTTTTTGCAATATCAAAATTAAAGATTAAAAATATTACTTTGACCTAAATTGAATTAATCAATAAATAATTTTGTTTATTTTACATTTATAATGATATATAAATAAAATTTTTCTTTTTATAAAATTTTAATGAAAATTTATTTTTAATAAAAATCAGAATTGTTTACTATTCATTAAAAAATGAATCTTTCAAAAAATTCTCAAAATATTACTCTAAGATAATTTAGATATGTACATTTCAATAATTGATATTTTTTACAAATAAATTTTTTGAAAATGGAAAAATTTAATTTTATTATTTATCCACAACATGAAATAAATTTATTATTCGAGGAAATATTATTTTTAAAGAATATAATGGATATTCTAAAATTTTAGTAATATTTTATAAATATTTTTTCATTATATAAACCAATTTTACTAAATAGTTAAAAGTTAGTTATTATTATTCTATAATCTTTGTTTAATGGATATGCTATAATGGTCAATTTTATTTGCTAATAAAAATGGTATATTGTGGTTCTTTAAAACTCTTTATTTTTTGTAATGCATGGGATTAAACAAATTTGATTATTTGAATAATAATGGTTCCGGAAAACTAGATGTGTTACATTTTACCCCCTTATAACCAATTCAACCCTTTAAATTTATCACTCCAATAAAAGAAAATTGGTATCTCTACATCATCATATACTCAACTTCTTACTTAGCTTATTCAAATAAGTTATTTCACCACAAATCATTGAGTTGGTGAGTGGTGTATTTTTATTGAAATTTCTATATATGATCTAGAATATCCACAAGTGTTTCTCTATATGAATGATCATTTTCTAATGGTAAGACATTGGATTTTATTCCATGTGAAGGATTAGGTATTAACTTCCTTAGGAGAGATAAATTTAATACATTGTTGACATGTGAGAGGTTCGGTGTAAGTGATAATCTATAGGGAACCATCCCTACTCCAATAAAATTATTTAAGGAAATAGTATACATATAGATAAACTTTCCATTCATTTTTAATATCATAAACATATATTATGGGGAAACTCATAAGAAGACCTTCTCACTAAATTCAAACTCCAGAGAACACCGACGATTGTCAACATTACTTTTCTGTCAACACTGAGATGAACTTATGTGTTGTTGAATGGATATACACTTCTATTTTATTTCCTTAGCTTTCTTTGGATCCAATATCTTTTTTTCTATAACTTCATCCTATTTTGTTGGAGTTCTATACTATTTTATATACAGTTCTTCGTAAGGATCCATCAGAATTCTTGAGTGAAAGAAATTATTGTAATAAAATTCAACAAGTGAACGGTTTTGGTCCCAAAACCTTTGAAATCAATAAAATATGGACTCAATATATCCTATATGTTTTAAATTGTTCTATCATATTTTTCAACATTCTTAGGATGTGATGTAGTGATGAAACTCAACCCTGTATCAAGATATTGCTGAATACTTCACCAAAACTTCATTGTAAAAATTGGATCCTAATTAGACACAATGGAATATGGTGCTTCGTTGAACCATACCACTTCCATAATTTATATCTGAAAAATATGATCCAATTAGTAATCTTCTATAATAGAATTTAAGTGTGTTAAATTTATGTAGTGATCAATTATAACCCTTATAGAATTGTTTCCTGAAGACATTTTGGGGAGTCCGTTGAAAAAATGAATAGAATTATTTTCCCATTTACATTTGAATGTGGGTAATGGTAGAATCATACCCATATAATTTTCTATTTTAACCTTATCTTCTATACATAATGAGAACAAACATAAATATTCTATGATATATCTCTTCATTCCATCCCACCAGAAATTCTTGTTCAAATATCTATTCATCTGTGTATATCAAGGATGAATAGAGAATTTAAAAAATATGAGCTTATTAACAAAATATTGTTGACCATGGTGTATTTAAAATTGGAATGGCCCCCCTCCCCAAACCATCTTAGTGGTCAATGTTTACTCTCACAATATCATAGTGGATGTGGTTTACTAGACAAACTATCTTAGTAATAATGGTTTACTCACCTCAAAATCTCTTCATGTCATCCCACTAGAAATTGTTTTTTATTATATACTCATAGTGTCTTAAAACTGTTCAAAATGAACTATTCGGTATATCATACATTTTAACCATAAATAAATGAAAATATAATTAAGGAAGTTCTTGGAAAACTATTTAACTTATCATAATTGAGAAAATAAATAATTAATTCAGGTTGTAGGACACTTGATCATGATATTCATCTTTTAGTGTTCCCAATATTAAACACAGAGTCACATTGATCCATCTTCCATCTTAAAAAAAATTTCACCCCAAGGTTCACACATGGATGAATTGATCATTTTTCATGGTTACCATATATCATATCCATAATTTATAACAATGAAATCATGGAAATTCTATTTGTAGTCTTTTTAATAGGTGTGGAATCAGGTATAAGATCTATTTTGAACTCAACTTCATGTTTCAGCGGAAGACTAGGAAACTCTCTGAGAAATACATCTACAAAATACTGTATATTAGACATATCATTGATTTTGAGTTTCCCACCATTCACATGATATAAAGTCACATTTTAATAAAAATAAAAACCCATATAATGGATATGATCTACATCATATGATCATATCTATCACCTCACTAATAAACAATCACAACATGGTTTCTAATATATAGTGTTACTTCCCTTCCTTTCAAATTAATGGATATTTTACATTGAGAAGGAAAATCCATGCTTAATATAATTCAGAATTCTACACAAGGGAGAATAACGGTGTTTACAGGGAGAACATTCCCCCAAAAATCAACCAGATAATATTTATAATCTTGAGATGTGGTTATTGAACCATTATGGGTTATCATAGCTAAATTAATATATAAATATTAAGTGGGTACAATGAAACTCCTTAAAAATTTGAAGATATTAATCAGTGTGTATATCCAGAATCTAATAAGATATTAGTAGTTCTAGAGTGAATTGTATGTGAACCTTTGAAAATTTCATTGTCATACCCCTCATAAAAAATAGTTATCACATGACATTTCTCATTCTCTATTATATTAAAATGTTTCTGAAATTGATCACCATAATTAAAATTCCAAAATTATATCCGGATTGTATAATTCCCATACTCCTTAAATTTTAAACACCAGACTATATGTGGTTTATTTTTTGGAGGTTTCTATATATTGACAACATTATTGAACATATTCATGTGACATTAAGAATATATTTTTTATGAAATTCCATCCCGCACTTGAAATATTTACCAGTCCCGTTCTAAAAATTTCCACCATGTACCCATTCACACTCTGAGCATTAATGGAAATATCATTTATTTTATATATGGTTTTTACTATTTCCATTAAATTCTATGTTTCCTTTTTTATCAAAACAATGTGATTTATAGGTAATCCCAATCTCCATTTCAACCTTGATATAACATTTAATGATTAATTTATGGCTACCAAAGTCCCTTTTGTAGAACCCTCCTCAGAGACTATGTTATAATCCATTGAGTAATATCTCAAACTTATTTTAAGTTTGGATGATAATATTAGAATCATACCATGTCTGTCTTGTCAAATTCACCTCATAGGTACTAACAGATTCACCATCCTTATTATTTATCTAATGTACCTCATTCTCCATTTTCATGAAAATAATACAAAGAATGAAATAATTGAAAATTAAGAGCATAAAAAAATCCCATTCCATGAAGTCTATTTCATATTCTTGACTAATATTATTCATAAGATTCCACCGTTGATCAACATCACCTTTCAAATGATATATTTTCAAATTGAATTTTTTTCATGATTCAAATATTGGATAATTGAAAATATATATTCAATGGTAATAATCGAATTCATAAAAACTTGTGGATTAGTGGAACCATTAAAATATGGTGTGCAGTACCTCATCACGTAATCAACAAAACATTGTTCCACAATTTTCTCATTAGGATGTTTATCTGGACTTATATCTTGATATATATTTTTTAGAATAAGAATGAAATTTAGTATTCTAGATCCTATATTGTTTGGTTTCTTATAATGACAATCATTTCAAGTCCTATCAAACTCATCATTAACATTTTTCCTATGGGTTCCATCCATTTACAAAAATAAAAAACACAGTGTTATAAACAATAATTATAGTAAGGTAATATATAACAAATGAAAATTACATATAGGATGTCCAAATAATCACACCTTCTTATAAATCTATAACACCTTAGGCATAAACAATGTATTTTATAGTCATTTTTCAAATCCTTTATGATGGATCAAAATCTGTTTTTGAAATTACAAAATATATCCCCTAGAAGCATTATACCTAGTGTGCAGGAAGGCCCTTTTTCAGGCAACAACTGACGATCAAGTCTAGATCAATGTACTCATTTAAGAGTTATTAACCCTAGTAATAACATTACCAATTCCAAATTTACTTGTATTACCCTGATAAGGATTTAATTTCTTATAAAACACTCATTCTATCCTTCAAAAAAAATTGTGATATTATCCTATACTTAGACTTATCCATTGGGTTCTCACTAAATTTTCATATCCTAGATTCAAAATGATTAGCTTAACCTTTCTCTAATACAATCTATAAATCCCCAAACATTTCATATACAGATAATAAATTTTAATAGATGAATATTAATTATATAACATAAAAATTGATGTCATAATCATATATTTCTAGTTCCATTGGAAATAGGGAAACATATGAAACTAGTTCATAAGTGGAAAATATAAACTCCCACTATGTTATTAATAACTGTGACCCTTCATAGAATTATTATACATAATACATTTCATGAATACTTCTGTAAGGAAGCATATGAAAGGGTGTGTTTAGATTGTATGTAAGGGTAAAAAAGGGAAATATCAACATAACATGAGCATATGGGTATGAGAATATGAGAATATCATTTGAAAATAATACACTACATATCATAGATCATAAAAATGAGTGTAGGGATAAGGAATGTATGTTCATAAGATAGAAGTTATAAAATAATAAAATATCTTGATACATGATAACATAACATTGGCATAATATAAATATTTTTATCATAAAAATAATCATAGAAAATTATTTCTTTAGTAGTCAAGGTTCATTTACATGGCTGTTATAGTTAAATGGGTTCCCAACCCTAACCATCACAATATTCAAGGTTCACTCCCAAGACTATCGTAGTGTATTAGGTTCTCTCCCTAAACCATTGTACTATTTATGGATCACTCTCATGACTACCATAAAAGGAAAAGTTCCTTGCTTAACTAGTTATATTCTCTATTCCAATCCAATTTATCTGATGGGATATCAATCCTTACTCAATTCATTAGATGGAGAAAAGGTCACACTCATCCTTAGTCATTACAATACTACCATAATTGCTTATAACATAACTACTTTCCTTCATTATAACAAATAAAACTATCACAAAATGGAAACAATACAAATGTGTGTCATGATATCATAAAAAAGAAATCACATCAGAACTAATGAAATGATATGGGATTCATAATCATTTTATCATATCATAACCCCTAGAAAGGGAATAAGTTACATAAACATATTATAATCATAAACATAAAACATTATAAAAAATAATAAATAAGTTATACTATTATCATATCATAGTAAATCTTAAGAATCATAAAATGATTTCAACTTTGAACGTAAATGATTTTGAAATATCAGGTGAAACATTTTTTGAGGAATATAAATTTTTTAACTTAAAATAAATTATATGAAGTATAAAAAATTCCAAAATTTCAAGTAATAAATTTTCTAAGTAAAGAAAATTTCAGGATATCAATTGATTTTTTAAAAAATTGTGTGGTTAGTGTGGTATAAAACTCATTCATGTACTAGACATTAAAAAATATTCCTCTTACATCTTTGGTAAAAATTCAAAAGATACTTATTTAAAAATTGAATAGAATATTCATTTTAAATCTGTTTTTAAAATTTAATTTTTTTATAAATTTCTTCCCAATTTTTTTGAAGAATATTTAATATATATTCATAAATATTTTTATAAAACATTCGTATGGAATAATTTTGGTGTTTGACATCATAGATAAACAAAGATATTTTTTTCTTAAAAAATTATTTAAAATATTTAGTTCATAATGAGAGGAAAGTAAATAGAAAAATTTATATTTAATTAAATAAGCACAGAAAAATAAAAATACACGAGTTTATTGAGAGATGGATCATAATATTTTATCCTAAGAAGCATAACCATAAACAACCCTGTAAACTAATGAGATTGTAACATAATAACTTTACCTCTTTTGTTACTTTTGAATCATAAGATAAATGACAAAAATTACCAATTATGATATGTGTATTCCATAATTTACATTATCAAAATCATAAAATAAATCCATGGGGTGAATTTACACCACACAAAATAAACAAGTGTTTTATATGGCACATTTCTTATAAAAATTAATGTGAGATGAAAATACATTTTCACTTTCAAAACATTTTAATTAGAATGAAAATTAAGTAATAACATAAAATAAAAAATAAAAATCATAAAAATAATTATATTAATGATATTAAATGTGATTTTGGATGTATATAACCTTCCTAGAAAAAATTATATACATAACATAGACATGTGTCTCAAAGAAGTAAAATTTGAGATGAAATTGTTTACTATAAGTATGGAACTTATTCATACACAATCGATACTAATGAATAATAAATTTATGTTTATTAGAAATATATAAAAAAACCATAATAATATGTTTTATACCATTTAAGAATTACTTGTAATCGTTCATTACCTATTTATTAACAACTCCTTGTTAAAATCATGTTTAGAGTTATAACTGCTTTATTCATTGTGTATGCATTGGTTTGGTATTTTTAGTACTTATAATATGACAATGGATAAGTTCTCAATAGAAGTATAATCATGGTATAAATTTAATATATATTAATTATTAATTTTTTTAGTTTAATCTATAGAAGTGAGTGATAGAAATCACTTACAAATGTTCACAGAGATGGTTAGTTGTATGTACGCATGAACACTATTTCAATTTTCATGAAGGATAAATGAAACGAAAGTAAAATATTATATTAAGTTTTAATATTCATTTTTACTTCATTTTTATCAAATATTTTTGATAAAAATATCCTTTTTTACCTTTCTTATAAAACATATATGAATTTTGAATCACAGCGCTTCGTGAGGAGGTATTTCATCGTACGCATGAGCGACCTTATTATATTCCCATGGAATGCAAAGTAAGAAGGTATCAATGTTACTATAAAACTAGATGTATAATTATGTCATAAATATGATATAAATATGATATAAATATGTTAAATACATCATTATATCCTTCTTTAAAAGGTCGTTATGGAAGATGAATTACATCGGTTCGAGAGGTCATAGTCTGTTGTACTAACGATCAACGGTTTTATTTTCAACTTGCTGGAAAAAAAGTCAATATTCGTTATTATACTAAAATAATAAAATATATTCATATGGGAGATATTTTTGTTATTTTATCATAATAATATAATAATATTTTAAATATGTGGAAGAATAAATAATATAGAAACACTTAGCTGAGAAGGATACCAAATCTTTGGATAACATCCATAGGTTTACAGAAAAAGACTTCCTATGTTAGATCCATAATCATATGGCTACCTATAGTCTGTGTGTATAAAATTATGGAAAATAATTTGGAATATTTTCAGTGTACTAAGAGTTTTTACAAGTGTGATTATAAAAGAGGGGGTACCATTTTATAAGTGGGGGCGAGGACACACATTGAGTTTTTGAAAAGAATAAATTATACCGAATTTTTTACATGAAAACCGCTCCACAAAATGTAATTCCTACACCTTATAGTTTATATGGTTGAAATAAGTCAATATAATGGGTTTAGAACAAGTTTTTAATAAATCACAATTCTTATAATTTTTTTTTAATACACATTAAACTCTTTTTAACCTTAATCTTGGTATTTATTTTTTATTGTAATTACTATTCATTTAGACAAAAAATCAGGATAAATATATTATATAATATTAATTTTTATAATTTAAAATATGGAATATATTATTTAAAAATAAATTCACATAATTTGAAATTTCTAAATATAAAATTAATCCAAAAGATTTGATAGAAAAATGGTTTTTCGAGTAAAACCTTTTCATTAGCATTAAATATTTTAATACAAAAAATCAACATGAAGAATAATCTTATTACCTATTTTTTTTAATAAATATATAATTTAAGTAATTTTACTTCTATAAATATATTAAAATAAAATTTTACTTGTGAATTATTTAAAATAAAAGAATGTTTTTAATAAAAATCAGTAGTTTTTACTATTAATTTAAATTTTAATATTTACATAAAATTAAAAAAAATCACTCAAAGAAAAATATTACATGTAGACTTAGAAAATATATTTCATTTTTTGAATTACATATTATAAAATTGGAAAAATTGTTTATTATTTTTTTTCTCACAAAATGAAATAATTTTTCTTTTGAGAAAATAGCTTTTTCAAAATTTAAAAATACTTTAGAAAATATTAAATTCTTTTTTGTCAATAAATTTTCATTATAAAAATTAATTATACTTATTATTTAAATGGTAGATATTCCTATTCATACCTCCAAATTTTACAGATTTTTCATTATGATAAATTTCACATATTAATATAATTATTATAATTGGGTTTATTAAAATATGGTGTTGCATGTAAGACAAGCTATCAAAGAAATTAATTTACATGAAAAAAATATTTCATAAAAACATGGAGTATACAATGTATTACACATCATCAATTATTACTCACTATGTCTTATCACATATTTCAAATGTTCATAAATTAACATTGGATAATTAGTAGAAAAGAATAAAAGCATCAATATTAAGAGATATTCTAAAATATCTTCACCCTTGATGATCCCCATTGGCCAATGAAAACATATCCTGATGAATAAAATCATGAAATGAGGAAGCATATTATAGATCTGAAATGAAAACTATTGAAATGAGATTTTTGGTTATAAGAAGTTTGAATAGACGTAAAGCATTTGGTAATGTTATTTGAGGGAGAAACAATTAGCAGTTATAGTTGTTTGATATAATTGTTTTCTAAGAGATAAACTAAAGTTGTGTATTTTAAATAATATATTTAAAATAATACAATTCACGACTAAAAATAATGAAATAAAAATATAATATTATAATATGATGTGTGTATATATATACTTATATTAATGAATTACATTTTAATACTAATGTAATTAAAGTATCATATAATGTATTAATAAAATAAAAATAATTACATTAATTTAAATAGACATAAAAAAAATAAATTTTTAGAATAAAAATAATTATTTTAATATTATTTGGTAAATATTTTTCAATATTAAAACAATATTTTTCAATATATAATTTAATGTTTTTTTATAATAAAAATTAAATTTATTTCTTAGGAAAATATATTATATATTAACTAATATATAAACGTTATTTAAATTATAAATTGATATGAAATATTATTGAGAGCATTTAATGTTATGAAATAGATTTTTCAATATATGATTTTTTCTTTATTTTAATTAAAATAATAATATTTATAAATTATATAATTTGAAAATGTTAAAATATAAATTATTTGTGAAATTTGAATCCCAAAAATAGCATATCATATATTTTTGGTATTTTTATGAAATATGATATTTTTAGTGAATACATAGATTTATAATTACAAACTGAAACAATAGTTTTTATGAATCTATCAGGAAGTAGGAATAATATAAAAACTTATAAAATACTTTTCCTGATAAAATATCTATATAAAGAGTAAACACAAATTTTTTAAAATTAAATTGTTAATTCATAAATACTAGTTTAAAAAGTTTAAAAACTGAAGTAATATTTTTTAGTAAATGAAATAATTTTGGTCTCTTATCTTAATAAAATATTAGTTACCTAAAATTTAGTTTCTGATTGGTTTTAAAGACACATACATTTTATGTTTTGTTTTAATTGAAAAATTTATATCATGTAAAATAATTACATTGATATGTTTATCTTGTGTAGGTATTTTAATATTATAAATACAATTTTTATGATAATGGGGTTTTAGACGATAAATTTTCTAATTCTAAGGTAGGTTTTTTCATAAAAAAAGAGATTTTATAAGAAAAAAATTTATTTTATATTTTAAAGCATCATGTTTAATTTTTTTAATAAGTCACATGTTAGTTTTTGGAATTAAAAATATTTATTTAGGTAAAAATTGGTTATTGTGGTAAAAAAGTTATTTTTTCAAAGATGTAGATTTTCTAAAATATTGTGCATTTTTATATTCAATTTATCTATTTTAAATTAGGACTATAAAATCAATATTAAAATTATATACAATTAAATTCAATCTATTTTATTTGGTCAGAAATCTTCAATAATATTAACAATCGTAAACGATTAATATGATATTTTTCTACAAAGCTATTATCCAACACATTATATGATTTAATTTAAAATTTATTTTCGTAAATTTAGTAATTTAATTAGGTTAATTGGATAAAAAATTATGATTCATCGCATCTAAATTTGGTGCAAAGGATCATCTTCTTATTTTTCTGATAAATCACTTCCCATGATTAATTTATAATATATAGTAATTTTTTAAAATGTGTAATGTAATGTGGCTCAAATTCTACTAAATAACATAGAACCATATAACATCTAAAATACCTTTAATATGAAGATAATTCATACCAACATGTCTAAAAAAATTTCCCCACATAAATCCCCAACCCACTATAACACCGATGTGATATCATTATTATCCCTTATATAACATCAACTTCTATGAAAAATCCCATCATTTTCACCTATAAAAGGAGTTCACTCTCACCAATTCTGTCATACCTCTCCACCCCAAATGAATTTATCATTAGTTTACTATCCCTATCACTCTATAAATACATCTTAATTAATTCCAAAGGTTCTATACAGTCCTCCCTAGTATTAATAATCCACTAAGAAACATAATAATTTTCATCTTCCATTTGATTCAGGTACATCTTTATTATAGTCCATTTTTATTTCCATATTACTATGATTCCATGTGTTTTTAACTAATAAATTACTATCCAAATGTATCAATATTAATTTTCTAATACACTTATATTTCATTAAACCCATTTCATTGTCCCTTTTATATAGTTTTTATGTTTCTAAAATTTTTCCTTGATTCTTTCACATCTCTTTTTAATTCAAGCACATCATTCATTATAATAAATTTTTATTTCTTTATAATTATTCTTACATGTTTTAATAATAAAAAAATAAATATAAAACTGATTCACTATTAATGAGAAACCACCCTTTTATTTCATTAATCCCATTTTTAATCCTATTTATGTTCATGTTATTATATTTTAATCCCTCAATCATTTTCCTTTTCCAATTTTTAGGTTTTATGACTTATATATTTTAAGGTGAATATGATTATATGTGTTTCAAATAAATTCTTTACTATCTAAATGATTACCTACTTGTTATATACTACAATTTTTTCTAATTAAACCCCTTCCATAATCCCTTTGGTATACCCATCATGCTGCCAAAGTCACTACGTGATTTTCCATATCATCTAGTCGTATTGTATATATCTTGATTTCCCATGTGATTATTCTTACATGTGTTCATTATCAATCATTTATTATGTCAATTATTCATTATTTCTTATATTATACAATTATATCTTATCAAACCCATTCCATAGCCCCTTTGATATACATATCAAGCTATCGATAAATTCTTTCATTTTAAATGTCATATGTTCATATTGTGAATACCAGAATACAAATATCATTCAAAGATATAATATATATGTAAAATTATTTTGTTTATTGTTTACATTAAGGTTCAAAATCATCATTTCCTACTAATTTTTTAAAATGATAACTTCTAATGTTATTTGTTTGATATGGAACTCCAAATGAAAGACATATCAAGGGTGAGACCTAAGAGCTCTCTAATACATTGGATAAATAATTAACATGTAGAGATTAAATTTTATTGATAACCTATATGTAATAAACCATAAGTTTAAAATAATATTTTTCTTGAAATAGTTTTTTTATAATATATTATATAATATTATATACATACAACACATAGAGAAACAAAAAACACATTATTTAATAAATGAAAATCGTTACGTTAGTTATATACTAAGACTATAAAAATTCCAAACAATTTAAGGTGAAAAGAAAAGGTAGAGTAAAAAAATTAGAAAATATAGATCACCCTAATCTGCTTGAATCATCCCAAACATGAACAACACTATAGAAAAACAACAAAATAGTAGTAAACCGATCATCATTATAGAAATTATAAACATAGAAACATTATTTTAATTGATTTTAATAAAAAATATTGAAATGTAGAGGTTTTAATTGGAAGTAATTAGACCACTGGAATAGTAATGTGGTCATTCAAATAGTTACTTTGCCATTGGGAGTAGTAACTATACCTTTAAGAATAGTAACATGATCATTGGAATTATAATTTAACCCCAAAATAATAAATTATGATATAAATTATATTTATTGTGATTAATTTAATAAAATTTAAATATTATAATTAAAAAAAATATCATGATTAAAAAACTCATTGAAAATATAATCACATTTTTAATAGACTATATTTTAATGTATATGATAAAAAAATATTTATATTAAAAATTAAAATTAACTCTGATATAAAATTATTGTGATAAAATTGAATGCTATTTTATAATTATAATTTTAAAATTATCTTTGTGTTATTTTTTTGGTAGTTTTCTAAAATTCATTAATTTGTATGTGAATAATAAAAATACTGTTTTTCTTGAAACCAATGTATCTTAAATTATATCACTAATTATTAAATAATGACAAAATGATTTCTAGAACATGATTTTAGATTAATAAATATTAAAATTGATAAATATTTCATTAAAGTACTATAAATATAATTTCAAAGACTGTAATGTACTTTTCAAAGGCTATAATATAAAGTATTTCATTAAAATAATATTTTCACAATTTTCACTTATTTATTTAATTAAACCACTGAATTATAATTATAATGTGACTAAAATTTATAGAATAATGTAATTGAATTAAAATATGGTATATAATGTTATAAATATCACTATTACAACATTTAACTTATATATAATATTTTATTCAAAATTTTATACTTAAAATACACTTCTCCTCAAGTATAAATTACCCCTCACCAACCCCACGGAAAAACACACATCCCACACTACCAAAATCCAAATAATTATACATATTATATATCTTATGAATCTTAGGATTCCTTAGGACATTATTGAGCCCTCTAAATCCATGCAACAAAGGTTTTTAGTTCCATGGATAGGAAGGAATGTTGAGAAGTGTGTATGTTCTCATTAATCCACCCCTCATTCGCCTCTACCCATTCTATTTTCCTCCGACCCATATAATCATAAATCATATAAAGATAATTTATTAGTATGTTAATATTTTATTAATTATTTTAACCAAATAAAAGTTTTATCTTTAAAACAATTTAAATTTTCATACTTTGCATTCCCACCCTTTTAACAACGTCTCATTAACACACTATTAATCACCAACAAGGATGTTGCCAACTATTTTATAATCACCAACCCTATGGATGGTATATAAATATAAAAATATTTTAATTTTATTCTTTTGAAATTATTTATACTAATGTATAAATTTAAATGAAGAAAATAGTGAAATCGATCAAAATTGGGAATTTTTTAACGAAAAAATGATATAAAATGTGTTCCCTTTGTCCAAGGAAATTAATAAAAATACTAAAAATACTATAATTGACGAAAATTTGTGAAATTTTCAATTATTTAATCATGGATAAATTATTTAATACTAGTTTTTTTATTTTTAAAATAGCAGAAATGAAAATAAATAAAGCGGTATTTACCGTAAGGGGATTCTTAAACCCCACTCCTTTTTTGTATTATCCCACATTCTTGTAATTTTTTGAATGAATAATCATATAATGTACATTAAATATCATATCACTATTATTACCTTTTATTTCAGGAATATACATGTTTCTATATTTATTTAAAATCTAAATATAATGATTTTCCAAAAAGACTTCTCTTTGCAATACACATCTTTTACACGTCTTTAGTTTTTTCTTCTTCATTAAAGAAGTGTTTATTCTAAGTATGTTTTCCCATATTAATTTGGGAACCCAAATTTTATTCATCAATTCATGTCTTATTAATATTTATGATACCCATTCCATTACATGGGATATTTTATGACTAATACTATTATACATTCTTTGTGGAAATCATGATTATTTAAATATTATGATGTAACATGTGGGTCTTGGATTATATATCTCTCCAATGAATTGGTTAATGCAATTTTTCACATGAGATAATGTGTATTATGAGTGGAAAGGATTCTATATTTGTTCATAGATATGATTTAATGATGGATGTACATATGTTCTGCATAGACAAGATGTTATCTTTGTTCACAACTATTTGTGGTATTTGACCACTATGGTATGATGTTTATTTTTTATGTGTCAACACATTTCATGCCTTTATAAAATTTTTCCCTCATGGAAATAATCGTGATACTTTTCTTATGATATTATGATTTCTACTACTCTCACCCATGAA
Organism: Viscum album; assembly: GCA_963277665.1. NCBI lineage: Eukaryota > Viridiplantae > Streptophyta > Magnoliopsida > Santalales > Viscaceae > Viscum > Viscum album. Next base: position 785,898,289 of record OY728137.1, on the reverse strand, counting down.
TTACTGATTGATGTCCCTAATTTCTCTCCCTACTGGACCTATATCTCACCCCCTTCTTTGATGTATATCCTCTAGTGACTACATATACTAAGTAGAAAATGTACTAGTATATGTTGATAAATAAGAAGTAAATAAATATTTTTTTTGATTTGTTATGTATAAGTGATGTATAATCCTAATTTTTAAAGATACTAAACCCTTTGATCCTTGAATGTATAAATATAATGTAGGGGTTATTTAAAATATTTTAAGATTTATGTAAAAAAAATTATAGTATCTATAGTTGGTATTAAAAGAATAAAAATTTTAATTTTGACATTTGAATTTGATAATGTTACTATAACCCATTAGGATGAGTATAAGTAAAGGTAAAAATCATTAAATATTTGTTTTAGAAGAAGTATAAACAAAGGGATTCCATGAGTTTGGATTTTAGATGTGACATTCATATAGATTTAAATTATTCAATCATTCTTTGTTGATGGATAATTTTTAATAATGATTTCATTATTATAAAATTTTGGGAACCGATAAAAAATAGGTAAACAACCCAAGTGAAGGATAATGAAATTACTGTCTAAATGACATCCCCAATTCCATGTGTGGTAGAGTTCAACACATTATAGTGATTCATTTACAGCTATCTTATATTTTTAATATTAACCATAACCATGTGTAACATCTCCCTTCACCTAATAATAATAAAATGGATACTGGGTAATTTATTTTGGGAATGACTACTAACATTTATTTGATCTTTTGATCCTCTTGTCAAGGAATAGTCGGCTAACTCAATGGATGTGATCTTTTTTGCACTCTACTATTTCTGAGAAATACAAGGTGAAATTGTTCAAATATAATTTATATATAGAATATTATCAATGGTGGGAGTTTATTATGAATAAGATGCTGAAAAATTAATTTGGGGAGATGGATTGTGAATACATTGACAAAATATTTCTGTATATGTATTTGCTTCTAAAAGATTAGAATAATGATGGAAAGAGAATTCTTAGTGATAAAACAAATATGATATGATTTTTTTTAAAATGATAATGAAAACATCCCAAGGATTTCAGGATACACCTTTGGATATGATATCAATCATGATAGAAAAATATATAGATTCCCTAGTGGATTAAAACCACACATTCAAAAGTCTCTACCTATTTTAGACTATTACAGATTTGAAGAAGTAGTTAGATGTGCCTCAATATTCAGATGTTGTTTATAGACTGGTCCCATGTTAATGGAAATAATAAGACAAGAATGTAGTTTCAATCTAGTAAAAAAATTAATAAGGAAAAAAGTGGATCAAACTACCATATGTCAAAAAATATAGAAAGAAACATCAAATGAATTTCCTCCAAAGGATGGGAAAATGATACAATGGTGGGAGAGAAGTCCACCAAGCTCATTATTGTCATATAGGCATGAATAACTCATATAACATAATAGAGGAGTGGAATACCCATCCTAACACACCACCCATGGATCAATGACTCATTTTTTGGGAGAAAGATAATTATTCTTTCTAGTGGACTAAATCATGGGTGCTTTAAGGTAATCTGTGACAGCAACAAAAATATCCAATATAGCATGGTAAGGCTTATTCCATCACTACTACAGATGTGGTGTGTGATAATGATTTCATACAAGGTACAGATAATATTAACTCAATAATAGAAAAAAATTATTTGACTAATGTTTTACACATTCAATTATTTGTTGTATGTTTTATAGATATATTAAACCAAAGAACCAAATAAATAAATTAAATACATCCATGAAAACACTTAGTGGTGGGACCATTGAAACCCTATTGTTGGAATATTCTCCTATTAGTGTACATTGGATGATTCTTCTAGGGAATCACATAATACATCCATTTATATAATTTGATACTAAATATGGCATGGATTGGATCTCATCATATATATCACACATAAACTACCAAAAAATGGATATATAATTCCATATTCTAAAAAAATATCATGGTCCTATAAAAATTCATTTAATATCACAAAAATCCTTTGGAAAATTCCTCAACGGAATGGGTGTTGTTTCCCTAAAAAGATGTGTACCTTTCCCAAATAGTTAATTCAATGGATGGTGTAAACATAGAGGGAATTCCCATTATAAGGGAATACAATGATATATTTCATGAAGAGTTACTCATATTTCCCCGAGACCATGTGGTAGATTAATAAATATATTCAAAACATGGAGACACTCATATCTATAAATTCAGGTACAAGATGGCTGTGATTGAACTAGAGGAGTTAAAGAAGCAGATGATATATCATTTGAATAAAGGGTTGAAATTCCCTAGTGCACCGCCCTGTGGTTCCCCACATCTCCTTATAAAACAAATATGGATCAATTCATTTGTTTATTAATTATTTTTTATTCTGAAAAAAGATCATCTTAAGTAAAAATTATCTATTACCATGGGTTGATGACTTATTCGATCAACTATAAAGAGATCAATACTTCGTTATGGTCGATATCTATTTTGGATATCATTAGTATAAAGAGAAAAAGGATGGTATTTAGAATAAAAACATTCATATAAGTTATGGGAACTATGAGTTCACAGTGATGCCCTTCACACTTACGAATGCACCTTCAATACTCATGGACTAGATGAATAGAGTAATTAAATGATACTTAAAATAAACTTAGTAGTTTTTATCAATGTTATTCTAAATTTATTCAAGAAAAAATATAAAGATGATGAGAATCTAATGGTTTTTATGGAGACATTAATAAAGGATAAAATCTAAATTATGTTTAAAAATAGTGAAATTTTGGGGCTAAAAAGTCACATTTATGGGAAACGTGATCCCAAGTTAGGGAATTTATGTGGATGCTTTAGAGGCAAAAGAAACTAAGGAATGAACCAAAACCACTAGTGTCACTACAATATTCATTTGTCTTGAATTATCACAGATAAATTGTCATTTTTTGAGAAATGTTTCACGATTTTATATCCTACTAACTAGTTAAACATGAAAAGGACTAATGTATGTTAGGATTAATGAATTCAAGGAATGATTTAATGATATCAAGTATATATTAATTATTGTTCCTATAATAACACTAACAATAAGTGGATAATTCTCTATGATACAAAATTATTCTTACTACAAAGTCATAGATTGTAACGCCCGACCCCAGTTACCTAGAGTCGGTGCATTATTACATAACATTGGCATGATCACAAGAAAGATCAAATCTCAAAAGACCAATCGGTTTAGTAGCCTTGGAAACACTAGATATATTCATAAGTCTTACATTACATCATAAAGTGAAAAACTACTACAACAACATATTGTCTCCATATTCCACACTCATATACCCACATAATATCCCTGCAGGTCATTCATAATTTACTTCTTCACTTCCTGGGAAAAATAAAACATAGAAAAGGGGTGAGGTCAGATGCCCAGTAAGGATAACAATTTAGCGGAAACATTCATAAATAAGAAAAAACATTTAAGGAAATGTATAACTAAAACAAAATCCTTTTAAACTTGAACTTCAACATAGTATGGAAAAAGTAAAATGAAATAATTCCATTTACTTATTCACATGGATATTCTACTAATCGAATAATCACTTGCAATATCAATAACCACTTTCATAATGATGGAATGCATACTGCCAGACTATCATAACCACATAGCCAAGGCCTCGTGCCAAGACTACAAATAAGATTTTTCCAAGGCCTTGTACCAAGACACTAGTTTGTCTCATGAGACCTACCGATGCATCGAGGAGCTATAGCAGGCTCCACCCGTCACATATTAAGTCCAATGCATTCCCATATGAAAAGGTTTAAACATAAAATAAACATTCGTATTAAAACTAGCATACGAAATGTTAATACTTTCACCATAAACTATGAACGGTATAAAAATAGAACATCCATAGTCAAACATATCACAAAACCTTCAATACAATATAGAAGTTTTGTATCATAATAAATCAACTTCAAATAAGCGTAAAATCCATCAAAGGATGTTGACATAGATGAAATCAAAACTCTTTTTAGAGAAATAGCTCTTTCTATTTTGAAATCATTTAAGAGTCTTATATTTATTAAATAAAACATTTTCTTTGAAAATATTCTTATAAGCTTGTAAGGGAAGCTTCGACGATTTTATAACGGTGGAAAATAGCCGCACTCGCCGTATAATTTTAAAAAAAACATTCTTACCTTAATTTTGTCGAAAAGGTTAAAAATCACCTTGTTTGGAAAACGATGGAAAGATTCCTTTATAAACATCTTATAAAAAGTCAAACAAGGGTATAAATGACTTTATCCCATATTCTAGTAAATAGTAAAAATGTTTTGAAATTCATTTTTAAGAAACATGTATGTGGATGATAAAGAGATCCCAGTAGATTTTTACTTATAAACAACATCGGATAATGAAGAGATTGTGAAATAACGCTTACCTTGTACTATTACTTGGTTTGGGTAGGTTAACCTCCTATATAATAGTGAAATAATTGTTATTAAATTATACAAGAATCATATACATTCATATGATATCATATATGATCTTTTAACATTGCTTTGTTAATAATATCTTAGTATTATCGTCGTTTCGGGTGTTAACTTACTCATTTTATTTTATATTTTTTGTTACATAAGCCATGTTTGTCATGGATAGGTTGTATATTATTCATATAAAAAATTATATCAAGTCCTTAAACATTATTTTTAAATCATCAAATGATAATTATACTTGAATGGATATGATGGAGAATGAATCTCATCGTGTTCGTGGAGACGGTAGTCCGTACGTACGCACGAGCGACAATATCATTCTTTTGATATTAAAATAATATATAAATGGATGGTATATCATATATAAAGAATCATTAACATTTTATATTTATTATTTACATGAGTTGCACATCATTATTATACCCATCCAAATAATACTATATTGAATAACAATTACACCACGACGTGGAGACGGTAAGCCGTACGTACGCACGTATGGTGACATGTTATTCAAAGGGTGGATATAATACTGAATATGGTCATAACATATTTATAATAACATCACAATATATATATGATACTGGTGCTATTATTTTATAATGGTAATTACAAAGGAAGAAGAAGTGGAAGAAGAAAGGAACTTGGAAAAGGGTGGTGAAATCATTACCTCTTCTTCGGGTTCTTCCTTTTGATTTGATCAAAAGGGCTCCTTAGGATGGATTTAGGATCAAACTAAGGCCTCTAGGTTGTAGTGAGGGAAGTTGGGATAGTATTTGGACAGAGTTTGGCCGATCCAAAAGTCTTCTAAGGTGTGAAGAAATGAGAAGGAGGAGTGCCCTTTTATAAGAGGGGTGAGGGGCACCTTTGGAAAAGCTAGAAATATAAACTTATAATAAATTCATATTCGGTTTCTAATAGATAAAAAGTTTATTATTTAAAGGTTAAGGTGGGTATGGGTCGAAAAACACTTAACAAATAGAATTTAGACAGGTTTGGGTTACTATATTAACCTTATATGTAAGTATTAACTCTAAGTTAATTAGTTTCACTTTTACAATGTCTCTTTGTATTTTTATATTATATGGTTAATAAACATACCATATACATCCAAGAGACCCAAAAGTGGTCCATTAAGGATACAAATATCATGATATATGTCTCTTGGAAGAACCTTAGATTTCTAGAAATTTAATATCAATTAATAATATAATATTTGTTTTAAAAACTCTTTTATGTCAATTTTGACACTATTCAATAGTTGATTTTTGTGAGACTCATAACAAAATTATTACTTCGAAAAAAGTAAATTAAATAAATCCTAGTATGTAATATTATCATAGAAAATTAGTGTAATTCATTAAAAGTCTAAAATTATATTTATTTGGGTATTTATAATATCAATTACTTTAAATTTTCCCTATTATGTTAATTACTGCATCATCATTGTGTCATAAAATAAATAAATTATGTAATCATTAAAAATTATAAATAAAATATCATTATGTAGGAAATAATTTTATCTTTATAATTAATATATATAGTCGAAAATCCAACATATATAACCATATGTAAAAATTGTTTTTCTAAAAGATATATGCTTGTGTCATTTATGTATTCATTTTAACTTAATTAAAATAAAGTGTCCCTATCACCTACAAGTGGCTCAATGGGGTCCCAAAATCGACCCAAAGATGCCTATGGTCGAACATGTATCAACCAATAAGGCTAGGACACGTTTTAGGGTAATTTAGTATTATTATAATATTATTTTTTTAACCCTTATTTAACGGATTTACCCTTAACCATGGTAAATAAAATATTTACCGAACTAATTATTCAAAATCTCTAAAAATAAAAGTTACCAATTTACACAATTTGAATATCCTGATTCCAAATATGGAATCCATTTTTCCAAATTAAAAACACATGAGTGGCAGAAATTAATTTAAAATTAATTCCCGTTGTTAAAACAAAAAATGTGTTTTTAAGAGATAATAACTATCAAAAGATTGACACTTGTTTATGTCCGGTTTAATTGTAAAATTATGTCCAATTACCAACATTATATTAAATGGTAAAAATATATTCTAAATATACTTTAAAACCACTCAAATCCATAATTTATCACTATTAATTATTTTGATTAAAAAAGTTGTTTTTAATTAAAATTTAGTAATTTTAACTATTCATCAAAATATTAAAGTTATCCAAAAAGTACCAAAATTTCACCTTAGGCTAAATTCGATATTCCGAATCCAAAAATGAAGTCCATTTTAAAAAATAAAATATATATTATTTCAAGAAGTATGTATTACTATTCATAATGGCTAGTTTGATTGGTTGTGGTGTGTTAGAACTCAGTGTTAAGTACAATGCACGCTATCACATTATTCAAAGAGAAGCGTACCGTGGAATCTTGGGGTGTTACATTCTCCCCTCCTTCAAATAATTTTGTCCTAGAAATTTCTAGAATATTATCGCATGAAAAGACTTGGGTGGTTCTTCATCATAAGTTCCTCAGGTTCCCACGTTGCCTCTTCTGTCTTATGGTTTCGCCACAAAACTTTTACTAGACGCATCATCCGGTTTCTCAGTACTTTTTCTCTCGTATCAAGAATCCTGACGGGCTCATCACAATAAGAAAGATTGGGTTCCAGTTCTAACTCCTCATAGGTGAGTACATGAATTGGGTTAGGCATGTATTTCCTCAACAGATATACGTGGAACACATCGTGAACTTTGGAGAGACTTGGCGGCATTGCCAATCGGTAAGATACTGCCCCAATTCGTTCTAGAATTTCTAAAAGTACGATTACCTGGGACTCAATTTACCTTTATTACCAAAATGTATGACTCCCTTCCATGGAGATACCTTCAGGAAAACATGATCACCGACTTGAAATTCCAAATCCTTCCTTCGATTATCGGCATAACCCTTCTGCCTACTTTGAGCTGCTTTGATGTGATTTTGGATTACCTTCACCTTTTCTACCGTTTCCTCCACCAGTTCTAGACCTACAAGTTTTCTTTCACCAGCATCATCCCAACAGGTTGGTGTGCGACATCTCTTTCCGTATAACACTTCATATGGTGCCATCTGAATACTCGAATGGAAGATATTGTTATAGGAAAATTATACCAGAGGTAAATACTGATCCAACATACCCTGAAAGTCAAGTGAGCAGGATCTCAACATGTCTTATAAGGTTTGAATAGTCCGTTTTGATTGTCCATATGTCTGAGGGTGGTAGGAAGTGCTCAAATGAAGTTTATTATCCAGGGATTTATGAAGACTCTTCCATAATATTGAAGTAAAATGGGGATCATGATAAAAAACAATCGATAGGGGTACTCCATGAAGTCTCAAAAATTCATTAATATATAGTCTTTCTAGACGTTCCAGTGGTAGATCATCTCTTATAGCAAGAAAATGTGCTGACTTGGTAAGACAATCAACAATAACCCATATTTCATCGTTCCTTCTAGGAGTCTTTGGTAGCCCCATGACAAAGTCCATTGTAATATTGTCTCATTTCCACTCCGGTATGGGAAGAGGTTTCATGACTCCTCCAGGGTGTTTCCTTCTAGCTTTCACTTGTTGACAAACCATACATCTTGACACAAAATCAGCAATCTCCCTCTTCAAATTGTCCCACCAAAAACGTTCCTTCAAATATCTATACATTTTGGTGCTCCCATGGTGTATATAGAAATTGGAACTATGAGAATCGTCCAACAATTCCCTTTTTATATCAGGTATATCAGGAACACAAAGCCTCTTCCCAAATTTCAAAATTCCATTTTCATACACAAAATCTCTCAATCTCCCACCATTCACAGCTTTAATCTTCTTTTGAAATTCTCCATCATTAGTCTGAGAACTCTTAATCCTTTCTAGTAAAGATGGTTTGGCAACCATTTGAAAAAGCATTGATGTTTCTCCTTCCCTGGTTATTCCCATGTCCATCATCACTAGATCCATGAAAATTGGATCCCTTTCCATTCTCATATTGTTCAAAACTCCATGATCTTTTCTACTCAAAGCATCTTCCACCTTTTTTCCTTCCCCGGGTGGTAGTGTATCGTGCAATCATAATCCTTGAGTAATTCAAGCCATCTTCTTTTCCTCATGTTGAGTTCTTTTTGTAAGAAAATATACTTCAAACTCTTGTGGTCAGTATAAATCTCAAATTTTTTACCATAGAGGTAGTGACTCCATATCTTCAAAGAAAAGATCACAACTGCTAACTCAAGACCATGAGTAGGGTAGTTTTGTTCATGAATTTTCAACTGTCGTGATGCATAGGCAATAACCCTATCATTCTGCATAAGGACATAACCAAGTCCTTTCTTGGATGCATCACTATAAATAACAAACCCATCATTCCTCTATGGTAGAGTCAATATAGGAGCATTGACTAATCTTCTCTTCGGTTCTTCGAAATATTCTTCACACACTTTTTTCCAAAAAAATTTAACCCCTTTACGTGTGAGCTTCGTTAATGGGTTAGCCAATCGGGCAAAATTCTGGACGAAACGTCGATAATAACCAGCTAAACCAATAAAACTACATACCTCAGTTATACTTGTCGGTGCTGACCATTCATGGATTGCCTTGGTCTTAGAATGATAAACAGAGATTCCATCTTTAGAGACAATATGGCCAAGAAAAGAAATCTCCTAAAGCCAGAATTCACACTTTCTAAACTTCCCATATCATTCAAGTCTTCTCAGAGTCTTCAAGATAATGCGCAACTGATTTTCATGATCTTCGTAGATTTTGGAATATACCAAGATATCATCAATAAATACCACCACAAATTCATCGAGATACTCCTTGAAAACTCTATCCATCAGATCCATGAATACAGAGGGTGCATTAGTCAATCTAAAAGGCATTACAATAAACTCGTAATGCCCGTACCTGGTTCGAAATGTTGTCTTCGGAATGTCTTCCTTCTTCACACACAACTGATGGTATCCAGATCAAAGGTCAATCTTTGAAAAGTATTGAGCTCCATGCAGTTGGTCAAATAAATCATCAATGCATGGTAGGGGATACTTGTTCTTTATTGTTATAGCATTGATCTCCCTGTAGTCGATAAATAACCTCATAGATCCTTCTTTCTTTTTAACAAAAAGAACAGGGGCTCCCCATGGAGAAACACTAGGGAGAATAAATCCCTTATTACTCAATTCCTCTAGTTTTTTATTTAGTTCAACTAATTCTACAGTGGCCATTCTATAAGGGGTCTTTGATATAGGCCTTGATCCAGGAATTAAATCATTGGAAAAATCAAATTCTCGTTCTGGAGGATGTCCAGGTAAATCTTCCAGAAATACATCTAAAAATTCTATCACAATAGGTACATCCTCTATTTGAACATTACTTTCCTCACCCACGGTTAATTCATTCTCTTCCTCCCCAATAATTGAATTTAGTTGAGCTACTGGGGGTGGATCTAGATAAGAATTAGGTGGTGGCGATTCTGCTCTAAAGATAAGGTGTTCCTTATCATCATCATCAAGAATCGTAACCTCTTTCTTTTACAATAAATCTTCGCATCATAGTCCGAAAGCCAGTCCATACCGAGGATTATATCAATCTCAATCATAGGTATGATGATGATATCAGCAGATAAAGAACATTTATGTGCTCTAATGGGGACTGATTTACAAAACATTGTTGCAATGATACATCCCTTAGGAGTTTTAACTGACAACTCCCTTGTTAAATCAAATTGGAAATATCTAATTTTCATAGAAAACTCGGATGATATGAAACAATGCGATGATCCAGAATCAAATAATGCATTTGCTAAACTTGAGGAAACCATTAAATTACCTGCCACCACGTCTTTCAGAGCTTCTACCTCAGCAGTAGTGACAACATAAGCTTAGCCTTGATCCCTTGTCCTTTTCGGAGTTAAGTTATCCTGACACTTAGGATATTAATTTTCATAATGCCCCAACTCCCTGCAATTGTAGCACTGAACATTGGTAGCTTCCTTCTTCCCCTTGCAATCACGAGCTTGGTGGCCTTTTTCACCACACTTGTAACAGACTCCTGTTCCCTTCAAGCAAGTACTGGGGTGTTTCTTACCACATTTACCAAAGGATGGATATACAACCTTTCCATTCTTCCCCTTATTTCCATTCCCAGATTGATCAGCAGGTCTCTTCTTCTCTTGCTTTGCCATAAAGTCATAAGACTTAGAGAATTATTTTTCAGTCTTGATAGCACATGAGACAATGTCTTCGTATGATGAGAAGGATTGTGAGACTAATGATCGACGGAGAAATGGTTTTAACCCATCAAAGAAACGATCAACATTAATTCTTGGGTTACGTATATAATCTCTAGCATACCTTTCTATCCTTGTAAAGTTAGCCTCATACTTTGTGACATTCTCATCCTCCTTTTGTCTCAGACTCAGAAATTGCCTTTCCATATCTGCTCGATGGTCGCGAGGAAAGTATTTTTCTAAAAACAGATATTTGAACTCCCTCCATTCCATATTTGATACTTCATCATATTCCTTCATGTTTTGAATCAATGAACACCACTGATCATCATCTCTAGTGAGTCGTTAAACTACCATGATATCTTTTTCCCTTTCACTACTCCCCAAAGCCTGAAATATTTTCTCTAGGGAATTTATCCATTGCTCAGCTACTAAGGGATTTGTACTCCCATTGAACGTTGGTGGTTGTTGCCTCATGAATCGATCTAACATTTATCCTCCACGTTGCGGATCAGGGTGCTCTATACGGGTAAGGTTATTATTCATAACCTGAGTGAGTTGTCCCAGTATGGTGATTAGCTGATCGGCACCAGTTGCATCACCAGCTCCACTATAATTATCTTGAGCAGGAGGGAAATCCCTACATGGAGTGCGTGCATTGATACAGTTTCTATTTCTTCCACTAGGCACCATTTCTAAACAATGGCATAAACTAGATCAGTTTATGAATCAAAATACATAATCACATACTTATAAAACACTTAACATAAATTGAACTATTTATGGATATAATCCATAATCATAAGAATGTTTTCTTTGAGGAATTATATACTCATAAACCCTTCATAATGATTTATAATGAAAATGAGAGTTATCCTAAGCATATCCCCCGGGAGTGTCGTAACCAAGAGTGCAGCAAGGCCCATTGTCATGCACCAGTTCCCGTTCAAGTATAGCTCAAAGCGGTGTTTTCAGGTTTTACCCCTAGGTACATCTGTGCCAGAGCCGCCTCTACCTGCTCGTATCCAGACATGGATGTATTGCTCAGAAAACTCACAAAATATCTACAATACCAAAATTCTAGGAAGTTCATCTATACTAATCCTCAAAGTTCATCTTAGGTCTATGTGCTATAATCAGAGTTTATCTAAATCTAATTTCCAAGGTTTGTACTGAACTTCCTCTAATACCAACTATTACGCCCTGACCCCAGTTACCTAGAGTCGGTGCATTATTACATAACATTGGCATGATCACAAGAAAGATAAAATCTCGAAAGACCGATTGGTTTAGTAGCCTTGGAAACACTAGATATATTCATAAGTCTTACATTACATCATAAAGTGAAAAACTACTACAACAACATATTGTATCTATATTCCACACTCATATCCCCACATAATATCGCTATAGGTCATTCATAATTTACTTCTTCACTTCCTAGGAAAAATAAAACATAGAAAATGTGTGAGCACAAATGCCCAGTAAGGATAACAATGTAGCAGAAACTTTCATAAATAAGAATAAACATTTAAGGCAATGTATAACTAAAACAAAAGCCTTTTAAACTTGAACTTCAACATAGTATGGAAAAATTAAAATGAAATAATTCCATTTACTTATTCACATGGATATTCTACTAATCTAATAATCACATGCAATATCAATAACCACTTTCATAATGATGGAATGCATAATGCCAGACTATCAAAACCACATAGCCAAGACGTCGTGCCAAGACTACAAATTAGATTTTTCCAAGGCCTTGTGCCAAGACACTAGTTTGTCTCATGAGAACTACCAATGCATCGAGGAGCTATAGTAGTCTCCACCCATCACATATTAAGTCCAATGCATTCCCATATGAAAAGGTTTAAACATAACATAATTATTCGTATTAAAACTAGCATACAAAATGTCAATACTTTCACCATAAACAATGAACGGTATAAAAATAGCACATCCACAGTCAAACATATCACAAAACCTTCAATACATTATAGAAGTTTTGTATCATAATAAATCAACTTCAAATAAGCGTAAAATCCATCAAAGGATGTTGAAATAGATGAAATCAAAACTCTTTTTAGAGAAATATCTCTTTCTATTTTGAAATATTTTAAGAGTCTTAAATTTATGAAATAAAACATTTTCTCTGAAAATATTCTGATAAGCTTGTAAGGGATGCTTCGACGATTTTATAACGGCGGAAAATAGCCACACCCGCCGTATAAGTTAAAAAAACATTCTTATCTTAATTTTGTTGAAAAGGTTAAAAGCACCTTGTTTGGAAAACGATGGAAATATTCCTTTATAAACCTCTTATAAAAAGTAAAAAAGGGTATAAATGACTTTATCCCATATTCTAGTAAATAGTAAATTTTTTTTGAAATTCATTTTTAAGAAATATGGATGTGGATGATAAAGAGATCCCAGTAGATTATTACGTATAAACAACCTCAAATAATGAAGAGATTGTGAAATAACCCTTATCTTGTACTTTTACTTGGTTTGGGTAGGTTAACCTTCTGTATAATAGTGAAATAATTGTTATTAAATTATACAAGAAATATATACATTCATATGATATCATATATGATCTTTTAACATTGCTTTGTTAATAATATCTTAGTATGATCATCGTTTCGGGTGTTAACTTACTCGTTTTCTTTTATATGTTTTGTTACATAAGCCATGTTTGTCATGGATAGGTTGTATATTATTCACATACAAAATGATATCAATTACTTAAACATTATTTTTAAATCATCAAATGATATTTATACTTGAATGGATACGATGGAGAATGAATCTCATCGCGTTCGTGGAGACGGAAGTCCGTACGTACGCACGAGCGACAATATCATTCTTTTGATATTAAAATAATATATAAATGGATGGTATATCATATATAAAGAATCACTAACATGTTATATTTATTATTTAAATGAGTCACACATCATTATTATACCCATCCAAATAATAATATATTGAATAACAGTTACACCACGACGTGGAGACGGTAAGCCGTACGTACGCACGTATGGTGACATGTAATTCAAAGGGTGGATAGAATACTGAATATGGTTGTACCATATTTATAATAACATCACAGTATATATATGATATTGGATTTATTATTTTAGAATGGTAATAACAAAGGAAGAAGAAGTGGAAGAAGAAAGGAACTTGGAAAAGGGTGGTGAAATCATTACCTCTTCTTCGGGTTCTTCCTTTTGATTTGATCAAAAGGGATCCCTAGGTTGGCTTTCTGATCAAAATAAGGCCTCTAGGTTGTAGTGAGGGAAGTTTTAAGAGTATTTGGGCAGAGTTTGGCCGAACCAAAAGGCTTTTAAGGTGTGAAGAAATGAGAAGGAGGAGTGCCCTTTTATAAGAGGGGTGAGGGGCACCTTTGGAAAAGCTTGAAATATTAATTTATAATAAATTCATATTAGGTTTCTAATGGATCCAAAGTTGATTATTTAAATTTCAAGGTGGGGATGGGTCTAAAAACACTTAACCAATAGAATTTATACAGGTTTGGGTTACTATATTAACCTTATCTTTAAGTATTAACTCTAAGTTAATCAGTTTCACTTTTACAATGTCTCTTTGTATTTTTATATTACATGGTTAATAAACTTACCATATATATCTATGAGACCCACAAGTGGTCCATTAATGATTAAAATATTATTATATAAGTCTCTTGGCCGATCCTTAGATTTTTAGGAATTTAATATCAATTAATAATATAATATTTGTTTTAAAAACTCTTTTATGTCAATTTTGACACTATTCAATAGTTGATTTTTGTGAAACTCATAACAGAATGATTACTTCGAAAAAAGTTAATTAAATCAATAATAATATGTAATATTATCCTATAAAATTAGTGTAATTCATTAAAAGTCTCAGATTATATTTAATTGGGTATTTATATTATCAATTATTTTAAATTTTCACTATTATGTTAATTACTGCATCATCATTGTGTCATAAATAAATTAAATTTTGTAATCTCTAAAAATTATAAATAAAATATAATTATGTAGGAAATCTTTTTATATTTCTAATGAATATTTATAGTTGAAAATCCAACATATATAACCCTATGTAAAAATTGTTTTTCTAAAAGATACATGCTTGTATCATTTTTGTATTCATTTTAACTTAATTAAAATAAAATGTCCCTATCACATACAAGTGGCTCCATGGGGACCCAAAATAGAAACAAAGATGCATATGGTCGAACATGTATCAACCAATAAGGCTAGGACATGTTTTATGGTAATTTAGTATTATTATAATATTATTTTTTAACCCTTATTTACCGAATTTACCATTAACCATGGTAAATAAAATATTTACCGAAGTAATTATTCAAAATGTCTAAAAATAAAAGTTACCTATTTACACAACTTGAACATCCTGATTCAAAATATGGATTCCATTTTTCCAAATTCAAAACACAGAAGTGGCAGAAATTAATTTAAAATTAATTCCCATTGTTAAAATAAAAAGCGTGTTTTTAAGAGATAATAACTATCAAAAGATTGACACTTGTTTATGTCCGGTTTAATTGTAAAATTATGTCCAATGACCAAAATTATATTAAATGGTAAAAATATATTCTAAATATACTTTAAAACCACTCAAATTCAAAATTTATCACTATTAATTATTTTGATTAAAAAAGTTTTTTTTAATTAAAATTTAGTAATTTTCACTATTCATCAAATTATTAAAGTTTCCCGAAAAGTACCAAAATTTCACCTTAGGCTAAATTCGATATTACGAATCCAAAAATGAATTACATTTTAAAAAATAAACTATATATAATTTCAAAAAGTATGTATTACTATTCATAACGGCTAGTTTGATTGGTTATGGTGTGTTATAACTCGTTATGGCGTGCAACACACGCTATCACATTATTCAAAGAGAAGCGTACTGTGGAAGCTTGGGGTGTTACATAGGTTGTGTAATTATGTTGGATTAATAATTTATTATCAATGATGCTCTATATTTTAAGATCAATATGAAAAACTACGTGATTTCTGATCTAATTATTTTAGTTGTGATCTTATCCTTAATGATTTGGGGGTACTATCTCTATGATGAGAGGTCTGACAATTACACTGATCATAATATTGTAAAGTATATATTCACATAGAGGAAACTAAACATGCATCAATGAATATGGGTAGAGAAAATCAAGGACTAT
The DNA here is from genome assembly GCA_963277665.1 of Viscum album. Lineage (NCBI taxonomy): Eukaryota > Viridiplantae > Streptophyta > Magnoliopsida > Santalales > Viscaceae > Viscum > Viscum album. The sequence goes on along the minus strand of OY728137.1, from coordinate 785,882,298 downwards.
TGTTTCTCAATTCACTACTAACCATTAAGTTAGAATATGGTAGTTGATGCCCTTAGTATAAAATAACCTACTAATCTATCCATGAGGTAGATTTAGAAAGATCCTATATTTGTGAATATGTAGCGGATAGATCTAGAATTCATAATGGAATGGATTAAATGCTTTATTTCCCAAATTATTTCCCAACCATCTATCCAATATAAGATAATGGAGGCCCAAAGTGATGATATGTAGATTCAAATGATGGTGGAAGTGGAAAAGGTATAAAGCTTCATGAATTTAATATCGATTGTGATTGTTTGATTCACATTTGAACAAATTTTTTTTATCTTAATCACTTGAGATTAATATTGAGCTATTGGATAAAACACATAGCTCATATTTCTTTATCCATCTTGGAAGTACCATGATGTATGATGACCTTCGAGGGAACTTCTGGTGGGGCAACATGAAAAAAGAGATTATAGAGTATATCAAAAGTGGATTGGTAGGTCAGTAAGTTAACATAGATTTTTATATTTCAAATGATTTTAATCAAACATTTTCTATACCCACATTGAGATGGGTAAACATCACCGGGGACATTGTCGCTGGTCTTCATAATATTTCCAAAGGAAACAATGAGATATGGTTAGTGGTGGATCATATCACCACAATTTCTCTCTATATTTACTATTTTCAGGTATTTATTGATCGAAAAACATGCCAATATATATATATAATGAAAATAATTAAGGTGAATGGGGTAACACATTCAATAAAATCAAATCATGATGCATGGTTCAGTTCTATATTTTGGATAAATCTATAATCTTAATTGAACACTAAATTGAATTTTGGTATGGCCTATCACACCCAAACTAATCTGAAGATACTATTTAGACTCTCGAGGATATGCTGAGATCTTGATCAATGAAATTTAATGTTGAATTAGATCAACATATCTTATTAGTTTACTTCTCATACAAAAACAGAATCCACTAAAGTATTCAAATGGATCCACATGAACCACTGTATGGGAATTAATGTATGACTCTAAATTTTGGGGATAATGTTGGTGAATGAAAGCTACATGGACCAGATATTTTAAAGAGATGATTAAGAAGGTTCAATATATCCAGAATCATATAAAATATTCCTATATTCGATATAAAATCTATGATGACAACAAACAAAGGAACCTGTAGTTTTATATTTGAGACAAAGTTTTCTTTTGAATATCACACTGGATTATTGTTAAATGGTTTGGAAAGAAGGCATATCCTCAGTTACGTTATCCCTATTGATATCCTTGATCGCATCAAAGAAGTGGCATATCAATTTTCAATTCCACTAAATAAGGTTCATTTTCATGATTTGTTACACATATCAGAAGTGTGTAAGTGCATACTTGATCCCTCACATGTTCTGAATCTTCATGTGGTAAAACTAGAGATTGACCTCTTATATGATGACTATCCAATGAAGATATCATAGATACAAATTTCCTGAAAACAAGAAAACTAACATTTTCAAATTGTTCTGTATGAACCATATGTTTAAAGAGGTGACATGGGATCTATTTAAAATAATGATCAAACAGTACCCTCACCTATCAAAAATAGAGAATAAGAGTTTAAATTTTTAAATAAAATTTTTAAAGGGGGAAGAAATTAACAACCCATAATTTTATAATTGATATTTTTATCCAGAAATAAATTTTTATTATATTATATTATACAATATTATGAACATACAAAACATAGAGAATCTAAAAACACATTATTTCATTAATTAATATCAAACCATTAGTTGAAGAAAAATCCCATTGAAATTACAAATAGTATAAAGAGATAAAAATATAAAATATAAAAAACCAAAAAGGTAAAAATTTAGATCACCCCAGTCTTCTAGATTTATCCCCCATATAGAAAATAGTATAGAAAAAAATATTTTTAAACCAATAGAAAATATAGAAAATGGAAAATTGAACCTTGAGGGGTATTGTGTTTAATAAATAATGAAGGAATATAGAGGTTTCTATAAAATGTAATGTGACTGTTAGAATAGTAATTTAAGGATGGTATAGTTACCTGGCCATTGGGATTATTAACTTGATCATTGAGTATTGCGACATAGCCATTTGAACAATAATATGACCTCAAATTATTTAAATTACAGTTAAATAATATAAAAAATGATTAATTAAATTTAATATAAAAATTTTAATGACAAAAAATAATAATCATGATTAAAAAACACATTCAAAATATAGTCACATTTTTAATAAACTGTATTTTAAATGAATTAATAAAAGTAAAAATATTTAAAATTAACATTAAAATTTCCTATGATATAAAATTATTTTGGTGAAATTAATTTCATTTTTGAAATTACAATTTAAAAAAAATTAAAAGGTTTTATTTATTTTAAAAAATACATCAATTTTAAGTTATACAGTAAAAATATTATTCTTCTCATAACACGTGTATCTTAAATTAAAACATATAATGTCCAAAATATCACTATTACAAATGCTATATTAGAGTTTTGTGTATTATTCAATATTTTATTCTAAAAATACATCTCTCATCTTATATAAATTTCCCATCTCCCTCCCTTTAGTTATACACTAGTCACTCACCTTCCAAAGCAAATGATCTGCCTGAATAATCTCTCTTATGAGTATTAGAATACCTAAGGATATTCTAGATCCATATTTATCTAAGTATCAAAGGATTATAGGGCTATAGATAAGAAACAACACTAAGAAGAGGGTATTTTCTCATCAATTATCCCTTTCATTATCCTACCTCTTTGTATTTTCTTCCACAAAATTTAAACCCAAAATTTACAAGGATAATTAATTAGTATTTCATAATTATGTTTATGATATTAAACTACTAAAATAATTTTAGTCACAAGATATGAAATTATCATACTTCCCATTCCCTCACATTATAAAATGCCTCGTTGACGGACGTTTGACTACCAATGAGTATGTTGATAATTAATTTCTTAACACCAACCCTATGCCTAATTGTTGTAAATTATTTATTATATATAAATGTTAAAATATAACTATTTAATTATTTTTTAATTAATACAAAAAATTAAAAAATTACATTGAACAATACTGTAAAATAAAAAAGGGAACATTTTTAAGGAAAAATGATATCAAATTTTCACCCCTTTAATAAGAAAATTAATAAATATAAAAAATGTATGTAACTTCTAAGTAGTGGAAAAATGAAAAATTAAATAATTTATAAATCAATGTTTTAATAAACCTATTTTTATTTTTCAAGAGGCGAAAAAGTGATGAAATAATGAAATATTTAAGGTAAGGGGATTCTTAAACCCAGTAGCCTTTATTTTCATTCTCCCTCTTTCAATTCATTTCTTTATGGTTATTACTATAGTTTAACTTAAATATCCCTTCACTATTCTTCACTTTTCTTTCTATTATATACAATTGAAACTATTATTTATAATCCAAATACAATTATTTTCAAAATATAATTTTCCTTCTAAAACACATCTTTTATCTTCTTGAGTTGTTACTTCTTCACTCAAGAATGATGATGTTTATGCTAAGTATTATTTCCCTTATTCATTTTGGAAAACCAATTTTATTCATGAATTTATCCATTATTAATCCTTAGGAAATGCATTACATTTCATGGGTTACTTTATTAATCTAATTGTTATATACTCTATATAACATGCATGATTACGTAAATATTATGATGTCAGAGGTTGGACCATAATTTCATAGTCTTTAAAATCATTTGGTAATGTAATTTTTATCCTAATATAATGTGTATTCTGTATTAACATGAAGCAAGATTTGTTCCCAAATATGATTTTATTATTTCTGTACATATGTTATTCATGAAAAATGATGCTAGTATTGTTCATAACTATGTGTGGTAAGTAACCAATATAAAATGATGTTTCATTTATATACATCACCACATTTTATACTATTATCACATATCTCCATCATGATGTTGAAGGTGATATTATGATTTTGATGTGATGTTGTTGATTTTTCTCACCCATGGATTATTGATTCACATCCCTTATATCTCCCCTAAATATGCCTATAGGTTACCCCCTTCCATGATATATATCATCATGTGACTACATGTACTAAACAGAATGTGAAGTATTTTAAGGGGATAAAGAAGAATAATTTTAAAAATGATTATGATTCATTATTTATATGTGATGTATGATCTTATTTTTCTTGAGATACTAACACTTTTAATCCATGAATATATAACTATTATGTTATTGATGTCTTAAAAAATGTGTTACTCATGTAAAAAGTAGATTCACTATAATAGATGTGTGAAGTGGTAATGTTTTTGGGTACCTTAGTGAATAACCATGGTTACATAAATGGTGTTCCCTAATAGTGATAAAATTTAAGGGATAATTAATTAATCTCTATATATGACATTTTTATGATACTTTTACCATCATGACTAAATAATGTTTTATGATAACCTGGTGAATAACCATGGTAATATGATTTTATGACACCTTAGTGGTGCATAATGGTGATATGACTAGAAATATCTCATGATTTTGTTGTAGACACATTTCCATGTTATGACGCATGTGAATATGACCATGTTATTACTCATGTAATTATGAACATGTAATTCCTCATGTCCTTATGAGAACATTATGGGAAAGTACTTATTCTCATATTGTGCCTCGATTCATATGATCATGTTATTCCTCTTATTCTTATATTCATATTCTTATATTTATATTATTATATTATTTCTTATGTTTTACCCATGATGTTAATTTATGTTAATTTTCGTTATTTAACTCTTACCCATCTTTATGTCCACCCTTAACATTTGACAAACATTCCTTAAAAATATTACACAGTGAGATGATCTTGGATGGGATGATAAATAAATATTAATAGTGAGTGATAAAATGATTGTTTTTTATTATGTGATCTATGAATTTTTTTTATTAAATATAAATTCAATAATTTGAACTTAAAAATTTCTCATGAGAATGATTAGATTAATAATTGTATTAATGAATTAAGTTTCAAATAATGTTTGATATTATGGTTTATTATATCAAACCATAAAAATTTGATAGAAAAATATCAAATTTTGGTCAAATATATATTGTAAGGTTCATTTAATAAAGGAGTTGGAAGTATTTAATATATAAAAAATGGTTCAAAATACTCATAGGAAAGTGATAAAAAATTTATAAGATTCAAGTCATGGGATTAAAAAATCAGATATAATTTATTGAATTTACACACAATTTTGAATTTTAAAAAAACTATTATATATTAATTTCAATCTCATTTCAGGAGTTCAAATTTTACACTTATGGCCTTGAGTTTTAGTGATCACAATGGTATGAATTGTTTCATACAATTATTCAAAAATATATCAAAACTTAAAATAAAAAAATCTAATGGAATAAAAACCATGTAAATTGAAAAGAAAAAAATACACATTCTTGATATAAACATAAAACTCTAACGTAACAAATGATGTTCCTACTGTACACTTATTTTTTTATAATTTCTACATTTTATAAATATTTTTAAGGAAAATTACATAAAAAAATGATGGATGTAACTAAGACAATATATAAGAAGGGATCCAACCTAGTGTTTAATTTTACTTTGCATTTTGAACGTGACACTCCCCTATTATATGTTCTTGAAAGTTTTACTACAAAAGATTCAGATAATTACAATTTTCTGTATATGGTTCTCCTTAATTTGTTTCAATTAAATTTACATCAACTAATATAAAAAAATATCAAAAAAGAAATGGCTGAAAATTTTGAATGGATTTTTCCTAGAATCATTTTCTATATCAAATCATACTGCAATACTTTTCCACTTATTTAAACTCGTTATTTAAGATTATTCCACCATTAAAATACTTTTATTCCTTATACATCATAAAAAATTCATATTCATTTTTTACCTCTTCCATCTCCAAAAAAATATTTCATTTTACAATAAAAAATATATTCAAGTTACAATCTATAACATCCAAAAAAGATATGGATTCTAGAAAAATAAGTACATGAAAAGGTTTTCCATACAAAATTCCAAAGGTGGAAATTCCAATTTGAGATTTTAATTTTTTTCTATATTTTCAAAAATCATCATCTATTCATATACTCTAATATTTATTATTTATGTGAAATCTTGGTACAATATTTTCATTTATCTTTTTGACACTTCATCAATTCCATTTTTTTGAGGATGATAGTGGGTAGAAACCCTATAATGAACACCATATTTCATTAAAATATATTCAAATATATGGTTAAAAAATTGGGGACTTTAATCATTGATTAAAAATTGTTCAATACAAATCTTTAAAATACACCTCCTTATAATAATTGTTCAACAATGATTCCATCATCAGTTCAGGTGAGAATAACTTTGGACTCAAAATCACTATTATGAAACAAGAAAATATATTCAAATTAAATTTTAAATGGACCCATTAAATCCATACCCCATACATCAAACACATCAAAAAATAAGATTGGTTTTTATGGTATCTCATTCCTTTATGAAAATTTTCCTTGGATTTTTTTGTTTCTAAAGGCCTTATAAAATTCAAAAAAAATCTGTAAAAATTAGGGGGGGATTCCAAATTAAATTATTTTTATAGAGATTAATTGTGTTCCAAATTTTTTTCCAAAGCTCATAAAGTGAAAAAAATTTAAGACCATTTGAACTTAAAATTTATGTTTTCATCACATTATTATTTTATCACCACCAATATTCCATATTTATAGATCATCCCAAATGTATTTCGTTGAATCACTAAAAACATTAAAATTTGTATTTAAGACAACCAATAAAGAACATAATTTATTCACAGGATTTGAAAAACATGGTATCTCGATATTATCAATATAGAATTTATAGTCATGGAATGTTTCTTGATTAGGTAGAAATTATCATCACAAACAACATTAAACGCACTTAAATGGCCAACTAACAAGATTTCACTTCATTTCCTATCATTTATTTGAAAATTAAACTCCTGTAACAATAATATCAATCTGGACACTCTAGGATTTTCATTCTATTTCATTATTAATAATATATTTATTCAATGGTTAGTAAAATAATATTTTAGTTCCTAGTAAGTAAGAACCAAAATTATCCAATAAAAATAAATTATATAGCATAACATTCTTAGTGCTGGTGTAACTAATATAAATTCTAAGAGATATATTATATTAAATAATATTTATTACCCACAGTTTTACTTAAAATATCTCTACGTTCCAAATCATAGTTATTATTCATTAACTAAAATGGTAGGACCCATTTTAATGGATGGATGATGGGTGGGGATGTCATATTTTCATAACTACTTGAATTATTTTTACAACTATCTTTTAAGAAAAATTGGGTTTCTCTTTGAATTATTCTGTACATAGTAAAAGGATGCATTGGAAAATATATTAATGTATCTTCTATAAAACTCAATATGGGTACGGGAATATCCCATATCATTCATATTTTTTTGGGTATGGTAGTAATAAAATGATTTCAATGTTAGATTGATCTATTTGAATTACATATTTATACACTATATAAACAAGAAAAATTCCATCATCTACTATGTAATTAAATTTTTAATAATTGATAAAAATATTTTTTTATGTAAATGTTTCATTGAGAAGTGAATTTTTTTTAAAACATATTCCCAATGTGGATCCTTAAAATGTGAAATTAAATGTAAACACATCAATAAAGCTTAAAAAAATGCCAGGGAAAATAATAATCATATATATTTTTATTTTTCTTTACAAATTAAATGAATGTAAATGTAGGATAATATAAGATATTTTCTTAAAAGACAAGTAATTCTAGTTTACGTTTAATACATAGTGGAAATATGAATTTTTTACCATACCAAGGAATCCAATAGGAGAAATATAGTATTCCATTATTGTAAAAAATTCAAGAAGTTAGTCCTAGAATGTAATGGGATAAGATTATTTTCCAGAAATCAATTTGATATTCCTATCATAAATATGAATCCTCCATTTATTTTTTAGTTAAATAGAAAAAACCTCTCTAAATTATTTCTTTGAAATAGGACATTAACTATTTATAGTGAAATCATGTTTAAGGTGCACATATTGACTATCCAAGATGGGAAATGTTATTCAATCAGCTAAAAAAGAGGTCACCACCTTTTTCATAACATCCAATAGTTTTGGATTCAATGTCTATTGAAATTTCCTCAGTGAGTTTGAATTATCTCCTGATAAAATAATGTGAATTAAAACTAAAGGGATGAATCCGGTCAGGTAAGTGAGATTCCATCCTCAAGCTCTTATGTTGGTTTTAAGGATTCTTAATAGTTTGTTCTATTGACATTTAATTATTTCTAGAAATAATCATATGATATAATATATTCTCACCAAAGAAATAATATTTGATATTTTCAAGAAGTGGTATTAGATTTAGCTCAGAAGAGATTTTTTCATTGAAAAGAATTGGTTTTTATGACTTTATTTTTTCAATTTCAGCATCTAATTAAATCATTAAATGAAAAAGTATTATATTAGTGTTTGGGATAGTTGATAATATTTAAATTTATTCACAATATCATTTCAAAATGATAATTCTATATTTATTAAGATAGTCATGGACTGAGTTTTAAGATAAAATTTAAGTAGTTTTAGAAACTTTTATACTAACATTATTAGGAAATTAAGAAATTTTTTAATATAATAGTAAATAGAGTAAAAAATATCTTATTTATCTTATATTTTCATGAAACCATATTTATTGTTTCAATATAATCATGGTAATAAAAAATTGTTCTACATTTAAATTTTCTTCAAAATAGAACTGCGTATGTTAGTAAGATTTTTCATCAAGTAAAGTCATATTTTAAAACCTGATGTATAAAATTTCATCACTTGTAAAATAAATAATCATATATATGTGGAACCCGTAAAACATATTCGCTTACAGAGATTATTGGTTCTCATTGGGATGTTTCATTATTTGAAAAATGTTGTTGTGTATAGAATCTCAACAAAATTTATGTGGAAAGGTATCTTTGTAGACATTGATGATTTAATTTTCTATTTTGAAAAATATTTTCCAATGAATAATCGGTGCATGGGTACTAAAAATATAATCTTATATATCAAAACCATAAAAATCAGTAGGAAAATTCCTATAATTTATATATAAAAATTATTTTCAATAAATATAGAGGGTTTAGTAGTGATTTTTATTTTTAATTGGTTGAAAATTATAGTGGGTTAGATTTATATGACATGAATAGTTTAGTATAATGAATTGGATATAACTTTTTTGAAATATCATATTTCTAACTTGAAGTCCATGAATTAAAATTATACTATAGATCATGTAATGGTAATGGTTACGAGATCATTATATATGGTGGGTAAGGCATGTTTGATGATTGAGGAATCATTCCATCTAATATTAAATATTTCTCCATCACCCTTTAATTTCTACTATGAGAAAAAATTTCATTTAATAATTTAACATTACATGGGTTTTCAGTAACAACATCACGTAATTTGATATTGAATTAAAATTTTCTTAGGGGTCACTAATTTCATTTACCATTTTAATGTCAGTGAGGTTCATTATTAAGAGTGTGCTCATATTTATTGGATGGATTGAAATGGTCCTTGTGAATAAATAATGGTGTAGTTTATAGATGATTCATTAATTCAGGTACATTGATCACTATAATAGTAATTATAAGAAAATTTTCAAAATGTACCTTGTGTAGGGAAGATAAATTTATATTGGGGTTGGGTTTAAGAGATATCAGAAAGCATACTAGATCTCACGATGGCGGAAAGGTCACTATGTTGAATCACATATATATTTTTTCCTAAAGCAGAAGTTTGTATTTATTAGGATTCTATAACACGAATAAGACCTATTATTCTTTTTTTTCATTTTAGGCCATTTTTTCAATTTTGGACCTAGAAATGACTACTATTTTTTTAACAATGGGTATTCCTACTCCAAAATCTATCACACTTCTATCTGTTAAAAAAAATTCATTATAAAATTATTCAATTTATATTTTCCAACTAATCGAATATTTAGGGAAAATAAAACATTTAAATCATCCCCATCATTAATTCAATGTTCCACCTTGAGTTTTCTTAGTCCGATATATTTACTTTCTTATTAAATTAATTCTAAATACCTAGAGAAAACATTTAGTATTCTTGTTAATATATTCCAAACCATAATTCAAGTTGAGTGTGAGAAGAAGAACAACTCATTAGACAATACCTCTATGGAAAATGGGAATTCTATGAGTTTTATTTGGTATACATTGACTCTAGTGTGTTTCATATTAATACACCAATATCATAATTGTTAAAGATTCTTATGTATATAATCTCTTATAAGACAACTTAATTTTGGAATTTGGATTATGAATATTGACATGAATTCATATCAAGTAGGTATATCATGATACATAGATGGATTTTTGTGGTATTAATATGGCATACCTTACACCTTACAAAATTTTTTTTCATTTATTTTTATTTACGTTTTATATAATTTTTCCCTAGATTTTTTAATTATAATAGTTTATGTGACAATATACTCTCCCGTGGTCTCATTACTAACAAGGATAACATAGGAGAATCTAGGGTCAAAATTGTGTCATCCTTTACTCTTTAATGATTGGTGAGGTTGAATTTTTGTTCTAAAGGGTATAAATTGGGATTATATTTTTTGTTTATGAAATATATAACTCAAAAAAATTCAGAAAACTCCTCATACACTACTCCAAGTTAAAGATTGATATTTTTCAATGATTTTACATAAAAAATATTTTTATCCCTAAGTAATGTTGTAAAGAATATCTGAAGGTTGTCTCTTGATGATATTTCATACTAACTTTTTAGCTGTCAATTTTTTAATTTTTTTTGTTACAATTTAAATAAATTATGTATTTTTTGTGTTTAATGCTTAGAAAATAAACTAAAATAAATTTTATAAAATTAATAAATATTGGAATTTGAGAAATATTTAATAGAAAGTGTAGAAATAATATTTATGATAGAAAAAATGTGTACTAGTTTCAATCATTTGGGCACCCTCTTCTTTTTTTGTCTTAAGGGTATCATGATTTAATTACTTATTTAATTCCACAATAACTCATGGATAATATCTAATTTTTTTTGTTATTCTATCAAAACCATAATATAATTGTTAATCCTTTTACAAATGTGATTTTATTACTAAACTTACTTTGAGTGTGTAAAATAAGATTTTTACCATAATCTTAAATAGATAGCATTCCAAATTAATTTAACCATAGTGAACATCTAATTTAAATTGAAATATTTGAATAACCGTCCCGTGAAAGGGAGAAAATAATAAATTAAAAAGTGGATAATATTTTCTTTAATAATGAAAATTTTATCCAAAATAATTATAAAAGGTTAAAATGAAGAAAAAAAGAATCAAAATAAGATTCCCTGGGATATTCACTTCCAAAAATGTTTATAGAGTTTATCCTCAAATTTATAGATAAACTCCAAATAATTTTTTTCTCTTTGTATTTCAATAACTGCTACAGATAGATGGTTCCAAAGAAACCTAGACTAACACCCCTCTCAATTTTTTCTTTATCCTCAATTAAAATGTTTTCTTCCATTAGGTTTGTTAAATATTACAATTTTACCAAAATCATCCAATTATGAATATCTTTAATATTGTCAATTTATTTAAATAACAAGGAAATCCATGGTTTTGATTTTGGGTAAAATAATTCCTTATTTTGGAGAAGGGATTCTCCACATGATTTATATGGTTCAATTTGATGTGTTTCACACATTCGACTCTAATAGGGTTGAAGGATACTTATAATAAATCTGAAGGCCTTAGCTTGATTCATAGTAATGAAAACTCGGTTCCTAAAAAAATTCTTAAAATATAAATCATGGATCTTCAGAATATTTTTCATGTGCCTTTGATAATCATCATGAATGTGAATCCTTAAAGTGAATTCCATAGATTATGTTCAATTGAAAATGGTTTATGACCTGGGGTTTTTTATTTTTGATAAAAAATGGTTTATGATGGAGTACAAAGACTTACACATAGATAACCAATGGTACATGATTCATTAAGATGACTTAGGGTCAAAAATTACTTTTAAGTGTTACAAAAAATATAATTTCAAGTTATATGAAAAAAAAATTTATAAATTTTTTAGTATAAAAAATCAGTGAAGATATTGAAAAATTCATTCCTAAAGTGATTAAAAACCCATAAAATCAATGAATAAATCCATTTACACTTAAATTAAAAAAATTAGTTGAAAAATAGAATTTTTTTAAATCAAATCAAAATTAAAAATTCATATGCATTTATTCATTGAAATTCACATGAAATGTTATGAATGTTTAACTGTATCATTTTATGGAAACAAATTTTTTTAGTATATAAAGAATTTAAAAAGTTACTTTGGAAAAATATGTTTCATATATTATAAATTTTAAAAATTATACTATTTTAAAAATTATTTTACAGTTTTATTTACAATATTAAAATATTATATTAATATAAAATAATCATATTTAAGAGTATAAAAAATAATCTAAATGTGAGGATTTGTGGGACCATTAATTTAATTTATAGGTATATGTAATTTTCACAATTAATATTTGAGAAATATTTATTACAAATAATAAATGTCTGGTTGTGATAAAAATAAAAAATACCACATTTACATACAACAATATGTATGTGACTATTTTTATGTCAAAGGATCTTGAATTCAACTTCAATATCTGGTATTCTATCCCTTTCTATCATAAACGATGAAATAAAAATAGATCCTTTTAATAATATACTTATATTGATTACTGTTCTTTAAAAAACATAATAAAAAAATATTGATATAATAAATAAGTTTTATAAAAAATATAATTATTATGTTTCTCATATACAATATGAAGAGATACCAAAACGAAACATAAATTAAATAAATTATTTTATCTTATCAAAACTAATTATCAAACAATTCATGCTTGAACAATTTTTTTATAAATTTCCAAATATAAATAGAAACATAAGTTAATTTAATTTATATAGTTTACATTTTAATATATTTATATAGGGCCACACACTGAGACATATAATTGGATAGAAATTTTGGATTTATTAAGATTATTTATTAATAGATATGCTAAAAAATACTAAACTACCACAAGGGGGTATAATCCCTGAAATTGTTTATGTTGGTATAATCCATGAAACAATTGAAGGTGACTACACCATAGTTTTATTCATGAAGGTTCAGGTTCTATATAATAATTCGTGATTCAAGTAATTTATTCACCTAAGATATCATGGTCAATTCAGAATATAATATAATGATATCTCATGGAATTTAAACATGTAAATATTAAATGTTAAAAAATAATTGAGAGCATTAAATCATAATTTATAAAATATTTGTAACATTTAATATTTTTGAGAAAAATTTCATTTGGGGATAATTAATTCATAATTTTTTTTCTAAATGAGTATCCTTAGAATGATATAAAAAGAGGTTCAAAAAATTATAAAATTATTTCACTGAAATATTTTTAGAGATTTTGTGAAACACCAAATAAAAAGTTATTTTTTCGCTTCATCTATTAATACCATGTTTCTACCTGACTATATATCATATAGGATTCACTCCCTATGATTGAAATAATTATAGAAGCACATGTATACACTATGTGTAAGAATTTATTTGGATAATACCTAGTGATCTGCATTGACTATGGTAAATAATAAAACTAACCCCAAATAATTGAAGTTAATGTATATTAATCATTTGGTATTACATAATTAAAATTAATTCATATATCTTGAGGAAATTTTTATTATTGAATTTCTCTTATCAGGATTGGTAAACTGTCTTCAAGACTAAAATCGTATTGTTGTATAATAGTCTATTCCATTTCATTTTGATAAATATTTAAATAGTTTAAAATATTACAAAATTTCGTATTTTTATAAATAAATTATATTTTATGGAACATGGTCACAGTTCATGAAATTTAAATTAATCACAAAATAAATTATAAATACCATCATGGTTTATTAAAGAGCTAAAATACACCTATGCTTAAGAAAAATATTCATCAAAATTGTTCCTAAAAATATTTAAAAAACATGATTTATCATTTGAAATGAAAGTGAATATTGTTTAAAATGAGGATTTTTAAGGTTCTAAATGAAATGAAAAAACAAAATATCATGGTTTTTTCACATACAAATTCATTTTCAAATGTGTCAATACATCACCTTGATTTTTGTAAAACAACACATTGTTTTATATTTTATAAATTTTTTTTTTCTAAAAAACTACATTTTTTATATATAATTTTTTTTATGAAACCGAAATTCATGTATGAGGCATTATTTTGAGTTTTTCCCAAAAAACATTATAATGGCATAAAGTCACTATAACATTTCTAACGAATCACAAAAAATCATGTTGGTTTGGAAGATGGTTGTTTAGTCTTATCTTATCCTTCTTTGGGGGGATTATTTCTCACTCCTGGACTATCTTAAATATTGGTGATATTTTATTCAATCCTTTCCCATTGATAGTGTGGGACTGGTGACCCATATCATATTGATTTTATATAAATAATTTTTTTATTTGAACATATTTATATATATGAGGTTCTCTAATAGTGTGAAACTTTATATGTATTAGAGGTTCTCTATATATTTTCATGGAAGGAACTATTGGGGTTTGGATCAGGCCCATAATATTGGATTACTATTTATCCTTTTGAAAGGATTCAAACCACATATAGTTTGCTTCTTCTTAATGGGACACGTAAAAACTTTTAGGGTCAAGTGACCAGAACCTATTTCAAATAGTTTAAAGTCTTACATGATAAACTATTGGGGGAAGGATTCCAAAAAATTGATAGTCTAGGACATACACATGGGAAATCCATTTATGATTGCATCAAACTTAATGTAACCTAATGAGGATGAGTTAACTCATGGGGAATATGGACTTGTGGTATATGTGGTTAGTTAGGGTAATTGAAATATGGAACACGATGAAGGGTATGGATTCATCAAGAATATATCCTAAGGATGGTTGTTATTAAATAATATTTCCCCAATGAAAATATGTATGATCTCAAAATAAAAATGTCCCAAAAATAAAGTACACTGATGATATTTTGATGAATATGGTACCATAAGGAAGAGGTTTTTGGACATTGGGTTTGAACTTTAGGGAGGAAACCTTCGTAACATGATTAACAGTAATAAAATCCCAATGATATCAGGTTTCTTAGTTTAATGACTTGTGAAGGGAATAAACCATGTAGTATAAAAATAAGTTAGTAAGGATGTTATTTGTACGGTTTATCATCGTGATGCAGGGACAATTACATCTAGAAAAGAGTGAAAATGAGAGACTAAATAGGGCTTAAACATGGGTTAAACGATCATTTCATAGAAATAAAATATTGGTATTAGATAATTTTTTATGGCATAATTAATTGATTCATACACATAATGATGTGGATAATATCATACATAGGATATTTGAGGATAAGTTTCTAGGACTTACGCATTAGGATTCCAAATATATTTATGTCCTTCACATTGATTTTGGTAGAAAGACCTTGATAGATTAATGAATTAATGGTTTTATGAACCCATGATGAATAGGATGGGGAATCCACATGACTAGACCACATGTGTATATAATTTATAATTGAGTTAAAAATGGTTAAGACTTGAAATTTGTGTATGTTCAGGGATTATACCATAAAAGAGTCTTTAGGTTTCGGTTGGGAACATGGAGAAAAATGGAGGGACATACACATGAATATGTGTTTTCACTACTAGAGGATATTCCAACACACATTGGTTCTTAATTTGTCTCAATGGTGAATATTTTTAATTAAATAATAAATGTTAATGTTGTTATATATTTTACATAAGGATGAGTTCCAACCATCATGGAAAATAAGGTAGACCATGATGAATGACCTGGAATATTAAGATCCAAGGTTTACATCCCAATACTAGAGAGACTACTCTAGCTTCATCATGATATATACCCTTGTTATGAAAGTAATAGATTGTTATGATCACATTGGGGGTTCATCAAATATGGTATGGAAATTCACAATCCTCTTTTTAATAAGGGAATATATAGTCGACAGTGGTAACTCCGATATAAATTCCTTGATCATATATATCCAGTGGATTTATAGTGGGTTTGATAGTTAGGTGCCCAATAAGGATTCATGGGTGGAAGGAATATAAACATCTATAGTTGGAGTGTTCCTTGCACCATGGTTTGGGATTTCAGGAAGAAAATTTTCATAATTGGGAACCAAGGTTCATATTCTAACTAGTATAAGCTAGGAGAATGAAGTGGTCACATTTGTGATACATAGTATAAGTGGGTACCCTAGGGTTACTAGGGATAAGTAAGAAACCATGTTTTTCTAGGGTGAAGTGGGAACCCTACTGAAGGTAGGGAGAAGTGGGTTCCCTTGGGATACTTGGTAGAGTGGGGCACCCTAGGGAAACTATGGTAAAATTGTCACCATTCTCATGGAAATTGGGTGAAGCATTAACTTAGTGGTTAAGAGTATCTACAAAATAATTTAGGAAAATGGTTCCTTAATGTTTCACTTGGAATAATTCATTTGACATAGTATTGAAATTTTATAGAGGAATAATTTTATCATGGTGATTTTTATTATATAAAACATTAATGAAATGATATAACACTCACTATTGTTCGATTCACTTGGGTTTCAAGAATTTAGGATTCTTAAATTGTGTTGAAGACTAGGACACAAAACATGGGAGAGATAATATACGGGGAGTAACATCTTATAAATGGCTATAAATGAGGATCCTTATGGGAATATTGATAGGAAAATACATAGACACATGGGATGGTTGGTTTGTTGTGAAAGTGTCCCATGCATTTAGATTAGGGTGTAGTAAAGAAGCATGAAATCCATAATCACATATAGACTAAGGATTGATAAATGTTGTTAAAACAACATATTCATCTAGAATAGGGTGAGAAAAATGATATTCTATGTGTAAAGTTGTGGGAATATGATTTGAAATAAAAAGGGTCTAATACTAATTTTAATGTGTCTAGTTAAAACGCAGACTCAAAAGGGGGATGTCATTCCTTCTATTGAACTAGGGAGTGTAAGTGTTGTACATTGTCTGTCTATTCTAGTATTTAATTTATTAAAGTTCGTGATAATGTTTTATCACAAGAACAACATGTAATGATTATTAATAACTCTACTAACTTTATATTTCATTTTCTTAATGTGAAATAGAAACTAGGATATCAATGCAGCTTAGTTATTCGCGCTACATGAGATACTTGTGCATTCCATTAGCTTTACCCTACTATAGGTGCAATAGTTTTGTGTGTGTAGGATTTAACTAGAACATACACATTGGTGAAATTATTAGATCTAAGTAATTGGTGATGTTTCACATAGACACACCAAAAAACCAGGAATGGTGAATAATTATGGTGAATTCCTATAGTGAATTACCTAAGTGAAGTCCTTTTAATTTTTCAAAAAATTCACCCAATGGTTTTAGTATTCTCCATTAATTTCATTGGGGAATAATTTTATGTTCTTCATCTATATTAAGAATGATCCATTGATTATTATTAAATTAAAACTATAAATATCACTACAATCATTTCTTTATATGATGAGGTTTCCATCTGAATCATGGAAATTATTGCAGATGTTCATCCCAATATTTGGAACATATTCACTCAATGAAATCAATCCCAAAATAACATCATTAAAGCAGATTTAATAAATTACAAACTATATAATAATCATACTCTATAATCATTAATCCTTAAGAGAGGTACTTCATTACTTGAAACGGGTCTCATCATAGCTTAAATTTTCCCAACTAGGAATACTATCATAGAAAATATTTTCATTAATGGGAATATCATTAACGAAACCATCAGTAAGGTGTCATACATCATATTCCATGTTCATGAATATGTGAGTGGTAAAAAAATTCTTATTCAATAATCAATAAATCCTTCATGTATAGTTATAGATTTTGATTGTTACATAGAGGGACTGTAATGTCCTAGACCCAGATTCCACTTAATAGTTGCTTAGATCCTGGTGGACCACATGGCCTCAAGCACATATCCCAAAATGTCAGAGGTTTTCAACTAGCAGTGAAAGTCTAGGGTATGATAGCGGGGAGACTATTCTCTCATTACCAAAGTTTCACACAATAGATAAATATAAACAAAGTTAAATAGTGGTGGAAATATATGTAAAAATAAAGCACAAAGGAAATTTACAAGGATAAAAATAACTTAAATAACATGTATAAAAAACAACAATGGATGAAGATATTTCATTTATCTAGTATGATGTAAAATTTTTATATAAGTTATCAAGAATACATGAAAATCCCAATGTTGATAATGGAAATACATAATCTATCCCAAGTGTCTCAAGATATATCTCAGTTATCTACTTCCTTCTCCATCATTTTACAATAAGAAATAAAGTGTTATATGCATTTCACATAACATTATCAACCCATGAAAATATGAAATCTATCTCGGGAACCAACATACCCAAGAGGGGGTGTGAGATAAATCTCAGTTGGACAACACCAATAGTTTTTATAACTTCTGGTCCGTGTTATGGAAATATAATAGTGTACAAGCATAAATATACAAAGTAAAGTAGTAAAACATGACTAAATACCCATGTACCTACATCATCCCTCAAATTGTGTTTGAATATGTATGCAGTTCAGTATTATATCCTTACCAATTTATAAATAATCACATATTAACAATAGTTAAGGTTGCAAGATGTAACCAGGCAACCAATAAGGATATTTAATAATGAAGTTCCTTGGTAATAACAAAGGAAATATAGACCTCGAGGGATATTAAATCTGTAGTGACTATAGCCTAGATAAGGGTAAGAGTGTAATCCATGAACCATAGTCCAAGTCATTCCACAATGAGAGGCCCACTGAGTCCATGCAGTTAATCCATGGTAAAATGAGGTTAAGCAATGATTGGGCCAAATGGGATTTAACGATGGAACATACTTATCAATTATGGATCCAAGGATTGTATCCAAGAAATATTGTAATAATATATATGGGATCCCATGGTGTCATACTAGGCATCAAAATTTAGATAAGGACTGGGTTCTAGGTGGGTCTCTACCAAATCATGCCTCATCCTTGAATTAAAATGGAGTACCCAAGTGTTCAAGGAGTTCCCTAAGGAATAAAAGGTGATCCTCGGTCAGGCCACTCCTATTTCATAATAAAGTCATATAATTTTCCATTTGTCTCAAGACTTTCTTTCCATCTATGTGAAAATTCCATGTAGCATTAATCCCTGCAATGAGGTCTTAATTAATCTATAAATCCATTTGGTTCAAGCCTTGCCTTTCGTTTTTGTGATAAGGACACGTAGCATGAAGCGAATCATTTAAACCATTTATGGGATTTCCAAAAAATCAATGTTAAACCTACTACCCTCTATTAACATGGTAATAGGTGGTATAAAAAAGAAACCAATTATTCAATTACAATTAAAAAATTCCCAGTCATATACTTTGTGTACTTGCTGGTTTCAATTTCGCATATAATTATCAAATTGAAGAAATTACCTTAGGTGGTTAAAGTGATGAGAATACATGGTACTTTTCATCATGAAATTCATATTTTAAATAAATAAAATTAAAATAAAAAAACTTTACCCATAGAAACCTCAAGACAAGGAAAACCTGAACATCGGTTCAGACGTGTCCAAACACTAAAATGAATATTATGGAAAAATATCCTACATGGGATGGATAGAGTTGTGGGAATAACCAAAAACAACTAATAAAAAAATTTAATTATTGTAATCATATGGTTCTAATGATTATAATTTTGGAATATAAATTCAATAAACAGAACCCAATGAAATTGGTGATCCCCACACAAAATTTTCAAAATTGAAGAACATGAATGATCTGTTATCAACCACAAACCATAGGCTTGTATGACACTATTTTCCTAGTATTAGCCTATAATTTATCTTGGAATGGATTATATCTATTAAAAAGGTAAAAATTATCACACCTTGATAACTAGATCGAGATAAAGAGAGAATAGAAATGGCTCAAATGAATTCGAGTACATACCATTATACATCAAACATGATGAATGGAAGCTCGTATGGATCTTGAATAAAGGATATCTCTTTATCCCTAGGTTAGGAATTGAAAAAGAGAAAAAATGAAAGAAATATAGGTCGATTCCAATGGGGGTAGAATAGGGTATAATGAGGGTCTTAATTAGGTAATTAAGCGGAAAAAATAAAATTACCCAAAAATTATACTATGCATAGTTTTTCCACATAGTTTTCTAAACTGTGCACAAACCCCACATGGGTACCTATAGAAAAAGGGAATACCAAATAGTAGGTGAAAGTTCAGGGATGATTAGCACCAACTCTATGATAAGGCTCTATCCAAAAAACATGCCACCCGTACAAATTATATGAACCATGCATCCTCCTAGAATAGTTTACTGAAACTGTGAAACATGACCATTTTTTTTCCAAAAATTAGGTTTTTGAGCCTTGAAAGATTCCCAAAAACCCTATATGCCTTTTCCAAATCATTAGGTACCCATATAGGTCCAAAATAAATAAATAGACCAAAATTTAAAGGATCAAGACCTGAGTGAAGAACGAAGTGCATATAGTCTTCCGCCCTTAAAATAACTCTTCATCGAGTTCACCTTCCATGGGTGTTGAAACACTTTTTAAGATAAACTATGGTCACTGGGAACATACTTTGACCTCCCACTCCCATGTCTCATCCTGTACACATCCATGCTATTATATCACTCATACTAGAGGGACATACCGACCTTAGAGATCCTTTGTGCTCTGGTCAATGATGCATACTAGTTACTCCTCAAATGTCGAACCAATATCTAACTCAACATTCATGAGATCAAAGGTTAGAGTTGGGTTTGCATGATATTGGAAAATATATGAATCATAGAAGACATCATTCATGGAACGGTACATCTGAGGTAGTAGAAACTCATAGGCTACCATCCAGACTCTATCAAGAATCTCAAATGACCAAATTTAACGATGCTATAGATTCTATTAATTCTGTAACCATCACTTCCCTAGCCTAGGTGATATATGAATGAAAACATGATCCCTAACTCAATCTCAAGAGGTCATTAGTGGTGATTAGCATAAAATTTTTGTTTATAATGAGCAATATAATTACACTTCCTGATTAGGTGAACCTACTCTAAAGTATTCTGTACGAGATAAGTACCTAGTAGGGCTTCCTCACCTGCCTTTATCCTACATAAAGGGGAATGGCATGACCTACCATATATGGCCTAAAATGTATACATCTGAATTGTTTCCTAAAATCTATTATTATATGCTAGCTGGATGAGAGAGATATGCTTCTCCCAAGAATGGATGAAGTCAATTACACATGCTTCGTGCATGTCCTATAAAACCAACATTGTGTGTTCTGATTTTCAATAAATTTGATGGTGAAAACATATTATTAGAATCAATTTTGTACCCATATCTTTCTTGAAACCCTTCCAGAACCATGATGTGAACCGAGAATCTCTATTTGAAATGATAGTAAAAGGGACCCAATGTTGTCTTAGGATCTCATGGACATATATTATTCCCAGCTCATCAAATGAGAAGGTCTCCCAAATATCCATAATGTGTTATGCATTCTTTATTCGATCAATGAAAACCCATACAACATTCTTACCCCTCAGTGACCAATTTAAGCTGACTAAAAAATCTATATAAATATCATTCCATTTTCATTATGGGACTGAAAGAGGCTGTAACATGACTGTGGGTATTTTTTTCTCAACCTTCACCTACTAATAGGTGGAATCCCTTTTGATAAAGGCTGTTATCTAATGTTTATCCCAGGACACCAATACTGACATCACATTTCTGGATACATTTTTGTGAATACAAGATGAACTCCCCAATAATATGAAAGGGAATCTTTCATCAACTCCTCTTTATCATATCTCTGGGAACACATACATTCCAAAGAATACATAGGATGACATCTCTGTCCACAAAGTAATCTATAGGTGGGTCAACTCTTGTGATACCTTATTGGAGATCCAAGCCTTCACGGTCCGAAAACTGACTACTCTTCACCTTCTTAAGGAGGGAAGGGGTAACTATCAAGGCTTAAATGTTACACTGATAGTGACTATCATTAAACTCCAGAGGAATCTTATATAATATGGCCATTAATTTTAATTAATAATTAGATACCCATATAGAATATACTTTTGTTTTCTACCTCATCACATCAATAACAACAATGCAATTCTCAGGATCATATGAAATCTCAAAATCATGTACATTATATATTCAACACATATCAACTATTTGATGTTCAATTCACACTATATAAATATATATTTGATGATAATTTGGTATATGTACACCACAATTTTCCCACCCAATAGATTGTTTCTCAATCAATGTATGGCATGAAAAACCACTTCACGCCAAGGTCGTCAGCGAGGTAATTTATCTAATGAGGCCTCAACAATTGAGATCTATAAGAAACAACACTATCTACTTGTATCAGCACTAATTCTAGTCAAATTTATGATGCATCACAGAAGAAGATAAAACCTCTATCAGGCTCGGACGGAATAAGAATAGGTCTCGAGACAAGACTCCCTTTCAGCTCGAAAGAGGATTTCTCATTCTCTTCTAACCATAGGATTTAACAACATTCTTTTTAATTCCCATTGGAGGTTGAGAAATGTGGAAACGGTCCTGTATGAAATGACAATAATATGCCACCAGCCTAATAAACATTTTTATATCAAACATGTTCTTGGGATACACCAATTAAACTAAATAACTAACCTTCTTTGTGTCAATATATACTCTTGATTCTGATACGATATGACTCAAAAGCGAAAATTTTCAATACATAACTGGCACATAGTAATCTTGGAATAATATTCATTATCTCGACGTTTACTCAAAATGCTCTCATGCTGTTCAATGATTCATTAGAAGTATGAGAATAAACATAGATGTCATCCAAAAAGAACATGATAAAATAATAGATATAGGGATAGAAACCAAAATTTATTAGAGACATGAAAATGGTGGGTGCATTTATAAGATCAAATGACATAATAAGGTACTCATACTATCCATACCAACTATGGAAGGTTTTATTAGGAATGTATGATGACCTTACTTTTATTGGGTGAAATCCCGACCTTAGTTAGAACATAGAGTAGCTCCTATCTCTTAAGAGATATTCGAAGTGATCATCTATTCGAGGTAGTGGATACCAGTTCTTGACTATAAGTTGGATACACTTTATTTAATCCATGCATAGATGTAATGTTACATCCAACTTATTTGAAAAAATCACGAGAGAAACCACAGAGGATATACTAGGATATATAAAACCATTGGCCTCTAAACCCTAAAACTACCTGTTTGACTCCTAAATCTCTTTAGGCGTCATCTTGTATGGAGGAATGGACACTAGTTCTACTCCTAGGACAATATTGATTGCAATCTCTACATCTCTCTGAGGAGGTAATTGAGAAAAGTCATCAGGGAAAAATCACTGAAATGCTCTACTACTAGAGGTGATTTATCATTTCATAATATTTGATCCTATATGAAGTGATTTTCAATCTGGGAAGTCGCGCCACCTATCTCCTGATGATCTGGTCCATCTTTACTTGCATAGACATCACACTCACCCATATCAAGATAAATGCTTCCCTATGGTGATGTAAATGAAACCCTATGATGATAGTAGTCTACAAAATCATTATAATGAACCAAAAAACATATTTGTGAATGAAATTTAGGCATGTCATCTCAAGAACTAAGGGCTTCCATAAGAAAGGGTAACTTCTGACCTCAAGGGGACAATGCATAGGTTTATTCCCTCTAACCTCACTCCTAATTTTGTATCTACTATCATTACACAACATTAATATCATATCCAAAATAAAAGACATTCCATGATATATACATAGATAAAAAATGTTAAGAAACTTTATCAAGTAAGGTAGATATTATAGTAGATACCACTAGAATAGTACATCGTACTGTAGATGATCATGTATCATTATCCTTGGATATCAACTGTAATGAATGCATTTGGTCTGATCCATGGACATGTGAAATAGTTGGACTACCCTGATCATAATTGGTTTGCTGGAATTGCTGGTGATTAGGGTTCTAAATACCACAAACACAAACTCCTCCTTGTCTAGTCTAACATGTGTTATTCTAACTCTTCGTCTAATGTGGTATAAAAGAACCGACTCCTAAAGGTTGAGATGGTGCCGATCCTTTTCCACTCAAATCTAGTGGAAGGGTCCTACAAAATCTATAAAGACTCTCCATATGGCCACATGCTTGAAAATAAATTGGTTCTCTATCACAATGAGGCTTCAGGTTCACCCCATCTTCCGCATGAATGACACATGATGGAGTTATCGAAATGGTTATTGTGGTTGTCACTTCCCCAATGATAATTAGTGAAATGTAAAAATATTCCTTATAACATTTTTAGAAAACAAGGAAAATGAAGAGAAATGTAAAAATATTTAGTTATAATAATTAGAGAAATGTAAAAATATTCATTATAACATTTTTTATAAAACCAGGAAATTAAAGAGAAAGTAGTTTTGATCGAAGAGGGAAATGAAGTAAGTTTTACTTTAAAAAATTCTTTTAGTCTATTTAGTTCTTAGAGAGAAGAAAATGAAATGAAAAAATGTATTATATTTAAATAAATATGTGAAAATAAATCTAACTATGTTTTTTCTAGGTGGATCATAATATTTCATCCTCATAAATATAATCTTAAAAAATCCCTACAGATAAACATATTGTAACATAAAATATTTAACAATTTTTTAAAATTTAAATTGCAAGCCCCATGATATAATGAAATGCAGATGGATATTAATATTCCACAATATAATTTAGGATAATAAATAAATACATTCATTCACATTATATTCATCTCACAATAGAAATAACTATTTTATATGGTATATGTCCTACCGAAATAAAAGAAAGATGAAAATCCCTTACCTCAAGTATTGACATTATTTATGCAATCCCGAATATATTTTAGAATACATATATAATTTATAAATACCTATTATATATTGATAAACATATGTATCACACCATGTATTATTTTCTTATAATCTTCTACCACCCTTTCCTTAACAATTATTTATAGAAATCACTATTATTGGTGACAATTGCTTTGTTTTTTCTTGTAGGTCATGGTTTGGAATTTTCAATCATTTTAAATTGATAATGGTTCCATAATATCAATCAAATTAACCATAATATAAAAATAATATAAATATATATTTATTAAATATATATTTAGAGTATTCAATAAATATATAAGGTAGAAAATGAATTTCATTTTTTCATAGAGATGGTAAGTTATACGTATGCATGAACAAAATTTCCATTTTTTCAATGAGTGGAAAAGAATAAATGAAAATAATATATTAAAATTATATAATTATATTTATTCATATATATCATATATATTTATTAAATATTTACTTATTATAATCTATTTCAAAATAAAATTAGTAATGTATGACATCGCTTCGTGGAGGCTGTAGTCTGTACATACGCATGATAGAGGTTATAATTTTCCAAAAGATTAGATGATAAGAGTTAAGATGATATATAATAATTAAAACAGTATACCTTTGTCAAAAAAATCATAAAAATATTTAAAATCTATCATTAAATAAATGCTAGATAGGCTGTGATATAATATATATTACATCAGTTTACATGGTGGTAGTCGACCATGCACATGATAACAGTTTTGTTTCCCTTTTGATCAAATAGGATATGAATGCAGGTTATTCTAAGAAAATAATATATTTATATTATATTGGGTATAATATCATAAAATTTTAATAATATTTTAAGGAGTTTGAAAAAGAAATAAAATTAAAAAAACTCAGTTAAGAATTATACAAATTCCTCAGATAACCTCCTTATAATAAAAAACAATCCTTCTTATGAGGGTTTTATAATAAAAATAAGTAACATAAGATATAGGGATGGAATTAAGTAATAGTTCTGGGTGTGTAATTTCAAAACCTTGTGGAATTGTAAGTATAAATAAGGGAGGAGAGATGCTTTCCTTTTATTGGTGGGGGGGAGACACATTTGGGATTTTTTAATTGAAAAAAATTATAAACATGATTTAAAAATTAAAAAGGAATCCAAAATCTAGAACCTTAGATACGATATTTTATATATATATAAATTAAATATGAATTGGATAAATTTTTATGTTCTTTTAACTGTTATTGTTTGAGTTTAATTCTCAATAAGCCAGTTTTAGCCTTAACAGCGATAAATAATTTTTACAATTTTCACTAGTTGTTATAAAAAATTTATATGAAAATATTATAAAATATAAATTATGATTTTTCCAAATATGGGATTATTTTTTTCAAAATAAAATTTAAATAATGGGTATAATTTATCTTAAAATAAAACCTATAGACGGGATGAAGAAGCATTTTTTGAATGAGAAAGTTTTCATAAGTATATAAAATGAATTTTATCATAAAAGAACAATAAATTGATTAAAATGAAATAAATTTGATTATAAAAATTAATGTAACTTGTAATTTTTTTTAAAAAAAATATACTTTGTAAATTATTTAAACGAAACGACAGTTTTCAATAAAACATTGTAATTTTCACTATTAATTAAAAAAACAAACATTTTAGAAAAATTCCAAAAATTAACCCCCAGATAAATTTGACATGTTTATTCCAAAAACTGAAGTCCATTTTTACAAACATTTTAAATAAAATTATAAAATAATTAATATTTTTATTTTTTCAGAAAAAAACAAAAAACATTTTTTGGTAAAAATGCATTTTCAAAGAATATAAAGTCTTTAATTAGAATTAAGTAAATATATATAAATATATTTTCTTAATTTAAATTGATTACAATTTATTATATAAATATTTTTATTACTATTAATACCAGCAAATTTAATTTCTAGGTTTTAATATTTATGTTTAAATAATAATAGTAATGGTGTATTGCAATTCATCATAATCCAGTGTTGCATGTATTGTTAGATATAAAAGAAATTAAAACTACCAAAAAAATATTTCTTAAAATATCATGGTGATAAAAGTACCTATAGAGGTTCAAAACACAAAAAACTACATAACATTCGAATAAGGTCACCAAATAGTTGATTTAATGGACTATTGTGGAATCAAAACATCAATGGAATGTTTTCACTTTGAGCATTAAATTAAAATATTTTCAATATATATTTCACTATAAGAGATCCCATTTTTGAGGTGACAATTTAAATTAAGAAAACTAGGTAGAAGAAATAATATCATTCTGATTGGGTGAAGGAGAGGAATCTTCCACTCATGCTGAGGCCACAATGCATCAAGACCATCAATAATCAATTGACATTTTTCATCGACCATCGACTGACCTATAACAACATGTTGACTAGATCATATCTTCACTTTTTTCACTTTCCTCCCATTGTGAATGATGATGGGGGGATACCCTAAATTATATCACTCAGGCCTTCATGAACTAATGTTTCAAAAAATTTAATGTCTCTAAGTGTGACTATAATTTTAAGATGTTAATATTACACTCTTTGAAAATGAATAATCTTTTCCTTATTACTATCAATCATTTGATCCAAATATTACATTAACTATCACATCAAAGTAACCTTTTATAACCTCAAATAGTGATATTGAAATAAAACGAATCTAAAAGAAATTCATCTTGGAATGTATTAAGTAAATCATGTTTGATTTACATATATATACAAGAGGATACAACCTTGGTGTGGCTCACAAATGGGTATATGAATAGATAACATAACTATAACACTAGAATTGATCCATTTATATGTGTGATGATACCCTCATGATAATGGTCCATGAAAAGATATATGTATTGATTCCATAACAACAACACTAGATTTTTCAGTCTTGATATGGTGTTATTTTATCCTATGGATGGATAACTGACAGATATAAGAACACATACCATCACTATAATAATAGAGATAGTATGATTGTATGTGGAATGGGATGACACACTCTATGAAAGATCATAATGTCTAATTTCTAAAATTAGGGTTATAATGTCTATGCGGGATCAAAGACCTTTAATTCACACATTCATGAGTTTAATGGTAATTTTTGAACTAATATTCTAAAAAAAATGGGTAACCATATTTTTTCAAGAAATATGAGCCTAGAGAACGTCGATTGAAATTTTAAATTGTCGTATAGTATACCTAAAACCTTTATTTCTATTATTTATTATCCAAAACATTTTCCATGGTCTCATATTGGGGAGGCTTACCAGGAAGAAACTTGACACACTCTCTACATTCCCATTACATATTTTCTCCCTAATATTATTTTAACCTAATCATTCATGATTTTCCTAGTATGAAAAGTTAGACCAGGTTAAATGGTGTCTATGTTTACAACACATTTTCCAAAATTAGGCAGTCCATATAAAAGTTGGGAGAAAAAACTTAAATTTATTGGAAATACCATCATTTTAAATGTATAAAACATCAATGAATAGTGTATATAGTGTATGTTTATAGTTCTAATAGTCATGATATATTTTAAAGGATTAATATTTTAATGTAATAAAGTATAATTTTAGAGGGAAGGGAACTCAAGATGGTTGAGGTATCCTAAATGTTACTCCACCATATTGTTAACACATAATTCGGGTGAAGGTTAACAATATGAAATTTATATAAATTTCTCCCAAACCTATGGGTTTAGTTGGCATAACATGTTTTTTTGTTATCCATATAATGGGAACTGTTTGAATCATTCCTTCTCTTTTTTACACTCTAAAATTTTCCATGTTCATAAAATGGGTGACCCCAAGAGTGGGTACATGCCTTTTTCTTTGGGAAACCCAAAAGGTTTTTAGACCTAACATGTTTGTTTGTCTCTTCATGTTCATATAGATATTAAAAATCATGAAAATTAGACCATTAGGGGATAGAGTTTATTATCTAACATTTTTAAAAAATGTTTCTAGAGTTTATGCTCATGCATCTTTGACCAAATTATTAATATATCATTAAAAATGAGTGAACTATAAATCCTAAAGTTAATTAGGAAACTAATATAAGTACATACCATTTCAAATGGACATACATATATGTTTGGGACATAGTGATCTAATAGACTTTGAAAATGGAAAACCAATATAGCTTTTAAATAGAAAAACCATCCTGAATGGAAGATCCTGAGGATATTATAGATTGTATCAGGAGAGGGTGTACACAACATAAGGTCACGGTGAATCGACCAATATTGGATAATGTTTCTTATCATATATCTTTGACCAGATATTATCTGGGTTAACGATGGTACATGATTGACCAAGACTGAGATGGTCTATAAAATAAGTTAAATTCATATATCAACTTAAAATAAGTTCCCATTTTTCTATATATCATATCAGAGGAGTACACATAGTTTAAGGACATAGTTCTTGGACCAAAAATGGATAACGATTATGTTTTTGAAACATTTACCCTATAAAACAATAGGAACTCTACCAGGTGAGCTTATAAAGGTTTATTATATGTCAATGGAATCCCTGAACCACAAACATAGATATCCTCAAGGGAGGTAAACATAATTTTTGTCCATAGTGGTTTTATTGATAAAATGCGTTAGATAATTCACATAGAATGGTAAAAACAATTTCTGACATGAATGAACTTCCCATTGATTTGACACACATTATCATAGATATTACATGTAGTTAAGGTCAAAATTTATATAATATCATATAGATTCTGAAATGGTAACCCATTTATTGATTAGATAAAAATATTCCCCTGTGATTTTAGAATAAGTATTTGAAAAAGATGTAAATTGTGAGTTGGTATATTTGAATCCAGAATTGAAAAGGTAGAATGAACATCATGGATGATCTTTTACCAATATTTGAATGACAGGTTCAATTGTGATGTTTTTGAAGGCGTATAGGTACTAAAGGTCCCTTTACATAAGATGAAGATTCCTCTAGTTGGTATGGAAAAATATAGAATCCAAGATGATAGTTAATAAATAAAAGATTCCCTTGGTGGTGGGTATACTAATTATTTATATCCATCAGTACATTTTGGTGACACAAATACGTAAGGTGTGATGTTTTAAATAAGTTAGGTATTATTTGTTAGGTGATCAAAATATCATAGTCTCAAAATATGTAGGTTTAGTCTTTTTTTGGATGAATAAAGAGTGGATAATGAATTTTGAATGGGTCTAGAATAAGTGGTTTAGAAATCACTATGTGTCCTAGAGTGAAGTGCCCAGATCAGTGTTAATCACTGAGAGGGGGAGGGGGTGAATCAGTGATCCCTTAAAACTGTTTACTAATTGATTCCTTATCAATTAAACCTCTATGGCTGGTTAAAGCCTCGATCCACTCTTCTTGTATCTCTCACCTTTCCACGAATGATGCAGTAAATGTAAAGGCACTGGACACAAGGATTTACAAGGTTCGGCACCAAAGTCCTACATCCTTACCATGCTCTCTCAGCATGGAATCTCCCATTATAACTTGTTAGAATTACAATGGTCGATACAGCTTCCCACTGTATCTCTCCTGAGTCCCACAGGAGGGTCTTTATACTGCGTCCCACAATGTTACCAGAGTCCCACTGGCCTGCTCCATAATCCCACTGAAGACTTCTACCACCCTGAGTCTCATAGGGGTATTCTCCTGGCTGCTCGAGTCACAAGAGTTGCTCTTCTTCTTGTTCAGATCTTCAAGTATCTTCAGCAGTCTGGGATAAAGACTGCTGGCCTTGCTCTGTACCTCTGATCACTTGTGATGATCAGGTCTTCTCGTCTTGCTCAGGCTTTATCACCTTCTTCTAAGGATGACCTGGCTTCTCTCTTCAACTACTGAATACTCAGACAACTGATATCTTTAACTTCAGTCTGGTCCAGTCTCACATCAACTTCATGCACAGAGTGCATGGCATCTCTGAATTTCTTCAAGATCCTCTGGTCTTGGTCAACTCAAATGCACACAACCAGATTTGTCTTTGTTCACGTGTGCATGTGCATGCATGCATGCATTCACTCTCCTCTTTCTCCTCTTGGTGCAATAAACCCTCAAAGGGTGTAGTCACTTTAAGCACACACCTTTTCTTCTTTTCCTTCACACGTTTAATTCCTTTTGATTACACACATAAATGTGTGTTGTACTTTGTGTGGATGTCTTCTTCTTCTTCTAAGTGTTTACACTTTTAGTGCACACACTAGGATCGGCCTTCGTGTCTCTTTGCACACACTTGTTTCACTTTTGCACACACATGAGTTGGCCTCTTCCCACTTCTTGTTGCACACCCTTAACCCGTAGGTTGTTCTTCAATTTTTCACACACAAAATGTGTCTTCACTTGGTGCACACACAAGGCATGAAAGCCTCGGGTCTTCTTCTCCACTTGGCACACACTTGGCCTCGGCTTACTTCCTTCACTTTAGCACACACACACACAATGGTGTGGTTGCCTTCACTGCCTTCAAACACTTAACCCATAGGTGTAGTTATACTCCTCCCGAACTCAAAGGAGGTGCGCAAGGATGCAACTTCTCTTCTTCAACACTGCCTTCTTCTGTTTGTGCACACACAGCCCGAACTCCTTGGGTGCAAGGAAGGCACGCAAGAGCAAGGGTGCAAGAGCACTTCTTGTCGCGCAAGCACCTCCTGCCGCATATGTTTGCGGGCTGCGAGGGCAAGAGTCTCGAGCGCGCAAATATGCGGCTCGGCTCCTTCCTGTCGCGCAAGAGGTGAGCACAGGGATCTCCTCCTCCTCCTTCTTCTTGTCGCGCAAAGAAGTAGCGTGAAAGGAACTCAAGCCACACAAGTGTACTTGCGCGGGGCTTCAACTTCGCGAGGCAGAGCTCTCACGGGACTCGGATTTTCAACAGAGTTTCAGCAAAAAACAATGAGGTCTCGGCCTCTCCTTTTATAGGCAGAGATGCCTCATATCTTCCGCATGAGATAAATCTCGAATCACCGAAGATTTCGGATCTCCAAGATTTTCTACAAATCTTGTTTTCCTTCGCTATTTCATCGCGGGTTTCTTCCTTTATTTTTTCCTCTACGTGCATGCGACTTTCAAACGCATGCATGGCTTCTTTCGGTCCAAACCATGCAGAACATAGACGCTCAAGGCCTCGGCACTTCGTTTGCCTTCGGCCTCACTCGAATTCTCCCACTAGTTGCATGCAAGCTCATTTTAAAGCATGGTTGTGTTCATACGGCTCAGACGAACCCAATGGAGCCTTCGTCTTCGAAAATGGTGGCCGGGAGCTCGAAATCATCGTTCGGGAGGCTCCTGGTTCGAACGGAGCTCGCGGGTGGCTTCGGGGTGGCTCGACGAAGGAGACGAGCCGGGAGCCGTCAGATCAAGCGTTTGAGATACATCGGACGACCGGATTAAATCGCGGCGCGCGGCAGATGAGATGAGCGGCTACGATCCAGCGCGCGATGAGACGGACGGCTCAGATCTGTCCCGGGTGAAATTT
This sequence comes from Viscum album, assembly GCA_963277665.1. NCBI lineage: Eukaryota > Viridiplantae > Streptophyta > Magnoliopsida > Santalales > Viscaceae > Viscum > Viscum album. Next base: position 785,849,492 of record OY728137.1, on the reverse strand, counting down.
CCGCATCCCACATAAAATCGGCGCGCTGTTTTTCCGCGCTTTATCACCCTAGCGCCGCCTCAACCCCTCAGTTGAACTTCTCCCTCCACGGTGCCGCCCCGCACCGTGTTCTCCCTACGGGCGCGCTCTGCGCCCACTCTCTGCTCCCTGTGGGCGCGCTACTGGAACTCACTATGCTTCCTCGGGTGCGCGGGCTTCACCACCGCGTTCCCTCGAGGGCTTATACACGGCCCCTGCCGCGCTCCTCCGGGCGTGCCCTAGGCGCCCATGCGGTGTCCTACGGGTGCGCCCCTGCCTCAAGGATGCTGCCCTGGCCTTTGAGGGTTCCCCATGGGCGTGGTGACCTTGAGTCCCACAAGTGCCTTGGGTGATGACCCTCGGCTGGCCTCCTTGGTGGCCTTATTTTTTGCTAAATATAGGAATAAAGACTTTGTATAAAAACAAAGTATCCCCATATGCCAAATGCCACTTGAAGCCTTCTTCCTCATTTTTTCTCATCTTCTTCTTCATTTGAATTCCTTACTCCTTCTCAACAAATATTCATTACTTATGAGGGAAATTCTTGAAGGTTCTTTCTTCATCAACCGAGCTCTTAATCACATAAATTCTTCAATGAACTTCATTGATCTAATCAGAGATCAAGTTGGATCATCTTCATGTTCACATGCACTTAGTGATAGTGCATGGACTTCATTAATCCACTTCATCCACTCAGTGATTGTGGATGGATCTCCTTTCATCTCCTCATGCATTGTCAATACAATTCATGGTCTTCTATCATTGTTGTGACTTTGTATCATCAGGATACAAGTTCTATGAACTTAAAGATCAGCTCAACAATCGTCAGATGTTACTATAGAATGTTTCAACCACATCTCCTATGCCACTTAGTGAATCTCCTAAGTGACACGCATCTTAGTACCATGGCCATTCTCCATTCATCACCAACACCATCACAACCTTTTTCATTCACATCGTGACATTCCTTGACTTCCATTCATTCCAAGACAACTTCATGCCTCATTGACAACAAATGAAACACAGTGCACTTCAATCTCCCCCTTTGTATTTGTTGGCAATACACTAGAGCACATATGAATGGGTCAATATGTGTGCCAATATTTCTCCCCCTTATTGGCAACCAAATGCAAAAGTGTGGTGTGGTTCTCTTTCAAAAATCTCTTCCTCCCTTTGAAAAGTATTTTCTTGAAAAACACTGAGAGAGGGATGATGTCACATGTTCTCTTTAGCAAAGAACCTTTAGTAAATCAACTCTAAGTCTACTTGGGCTAACCCGGCGTAGAAAACAAGAGTGATATATACAAGGTACTCAATGCTGTCCAACATTCACTATACATGTGAGATCATGCTTCAAGGGGTTTGAAATTTTTCAGATATAACAATGAATTTGCTAAATCCTTCACTTTTCTCAAGATGGTATTAATCTAAGAATTCCATCTTCTACAGATAGGCTCCCCCTCAAGGGGTGCACTCCATTCCTTCCAAACCACTCTCCAGATGAGAATGATCATCATCTTCAATTCCCTGCAATGTTAGCACATGTAAATACCAGAAGTATAAGGGAATAAGATGGAACCTCCTTGGTTCATCAATGTGAACAACAAGGTTGAGAAGATTCTCTCAACCGAGATGTCCCATTTTCACCATTCTTCACACTTGCACATTTGATCTTCAGTGATGTTTGTGCTGGTGTGGATCTCAATACATCTTCATGTGAAATCTTCTTCTTCTCTTTTGCCTTCGCAATTGCCAGAACTTCATCTTCAGCTCTTTGTAGATCTTTGGCAAGTTGCAACTTATTTGGCCATATGACTAGTAAGTCGTTTTGAAGTGTGGCCTCAGTTCTGGAAGTTCCACATGGTTCTTTTGATGCTGTCAAGCTACCTTTCTTAGGCAACTTGTTTTCAATCAATCCCTTCTGCTTCTTCTGGATTGATTGTCTGTTTGAGTCCAGTCTGCTTCTATTGATTTCCATGGCTTTTTTACAAAGATCCATGGTATGTCCTTTCTTGTCACAGTAGAAGCATGTTTTCTTCTTGGTGGTCCTTCTGGATTCATCACCCTTCTTGGATTTAGACTCCAAGGTCTTCTCTTCCTTTTTCAAAACCTTCTTGGGAGCATTTTCTACTTTCATCTTGCTTCCCAAGGATTCTCTCCGAGCCAGGTTCTGTGATATTTTCTTCTTTTGAGCTCTGGATACAGTTGGAGATTGACATGTATCTTTTTGACCACTTTTGCAATCATCCCAGATGTTGTCAAGTAATCCAAATCTATTTTCAGTAAACAGATGTCTCTGGACCTGTGGATGCTTCTTCTTTTCTTCTGGCTTGCTCCCCCTAGGCATGGGCTTCCTCTGTGCTTTGGAATTCAGTGGATTGTACCAACAATCCTTTGTACAATGCCCATACTTGTTACAACACCAACATTGACCCACAAATCTTGACTTTTTGATTCCTTCTGATTGTAGGGTACTTGTCTTGAATTGTTGTGCTGCTTCAGGAGAGCTTTCTTTCTTCATTTTCTTCATCCATACTTGTTTGGAATTATTTTTCCATCCTGCACTTTTTGTGGAAACACAATTAGAAGCATTAGTACAAGATGGTATGGATGGTACCTTCTTTCTAGAAGATGTTGCCCTTTCATTTGAGGATGTCTTTCTTATAGAATCATCCTTCTCAAAGCTCACTTGAGTGGCAACATTTCTTCTTCCAGCTGTCTGGGAGGCTTTGGCTTTGGGTGATTGCTGATTTGTCAATATCACCTCTAGTTCTAAGCACTTCATGTTAAGGGATTTCTTCTCATCCTCAACAGTTCTTAGCCTTCCTTCCCAATTTTCTTTCAGCTGTTCTAACTGGTCTCCATGCACCTTCTTCAATTCTAGCAATGAATTGTCAAGCTCCTTCACCCTGTTGACTTTGTCTTCAAGTTGAGCATCTCTGACATTCATTGAAACTTTGTGCCTCTTTTCCAGTGCATGGTAAACATCTTTGATTATTACTTTAAAGAATTCTTTCTCAGAAAGGCTTCTTTGCAATTCTTCAGCAGTGTCTTCATATCTTTCATTTCAAAGAGAAACTGTTTCATCTTTAGCCTTCACCAGCATTCTGAGAGTGTTGGTTATGCCAACCCTTTTAGCCAATTGATCTTCCATTGCATTGGCTTCTTCTTCTAGCTGTAATTTGTCTTCTTGAAGATCAAGGATGCCTGTAGCTATACACATTGCCACTTCCTTGGGGACTGTCTTCTGAAAATATTCGATTGCATTTTTAAGATCATTCATTATTCCAACTTCATCATAGCTAGGACATGCTTTCTTCATCTTCTTGGCCTGTTTCTTCTTTCTATTTTTCTGAGTCTTGGCAGATATCTCCATTTGAGGCTGGTCGCTCATTTCCTCAAATCTGCACTTCATAAAGACTCCCTTGGATCTTTTAGAGGTAACCTTCGCTCTGATACCAATTGAAGTGCCCAGATCAGTGTGAATCACTGAGAGGGGGAGGGGGTGAATCAGTGATCCCTTAAAACTGTTTACTAATTGATTCCTTATCAATTAAACCTCTATGGCTGGTTAAAGCCTCGATCCACTCTTCTTGTATCTCTCACCTTTCCACGAATGATGCAGTAAATGTAAAGGCACTGGAGACAAGGATTTACAAGGTTCGGCACCAAAGTCCTACATCCTTGCCATGCTCTCTCAGCATGGATTCTCCCATTATAACTTGTTAGAATTACAATGGTCGATACAGCTTCCCACTGTATCTCTCCTGAGTCCCACAGGAGGGTCTTTATACTGCGTCCCACAGTGTTACCAGAGTCCCACTGGCCTGCTCCAGAATCCCACTGAAGACTTCTTCCACCCTGAGTCTCACAGGGGTCTTCTCCTGGCTGCTCGAGTCACACGAGTAGCTCTTCTTCTTGTTCAGCTCTTCATGTATCTTCAGCAGTCTGGGATAAAGACTGTTGGCCTTGCTCTGTACCACTGATCACTTGTGATGATCAGGTCTTCTCGTCTTGCTCAGGCTTTATCACCTTCTTCTAAGGATGACCTGGCTTCTCTCTTCAACTACTGAATACTCAGACAACTGATATCTTTAACTTCAGTCTGGTCCAGTCTCACATCAACTTCATGCACTGAGTGCATGGCATCTCTGAATTTCTTCAAGATCCTCTGGTCTTGGTCAACTCAAATGCACACAACCAGATTTGTCTTTGTTCACGTGTGCATGTGCATGCATGCATGCATGCACTCTCCTCTTTCTCCTCTTGGTGCAATAAACCCTCAAAGGGTGTAGTCACTTTAATAACACACCTTTTCTTCTTTTCCTTCACACGTTTAATTCCTTTTGATTACACACATAAATGTGTGTTGTACTTTGTGTGGATGTCTTCTTCTTCTTCTAAGTGTTTACACTTTTAGTGCACACACTAGGTTCGGCCTTCATGTCTCTTTGCACACACTTGTTTCACTTTTGCACACACATGAGTTGGACTCTTCCCACTTCTTGTTGCACACCCTTAACCCGTAGGTTGTTCTTCAATTTTGCACACACAAAATGTGTCTTCACTTGGTGCACACACAAGGCATGAAAGCCTCGGGTCCTCTTCTCCACTTGGCACACACTTGGCCTCGGCTTACTTCCTTCACTTTAGCACACACACACAATGGTGTGGTTGCCTTCACTTCCTTCAAACACTTAACCCGTAGGTGTAGTTATACTCCTCCCGAACTCAAAGGAGGTGCGCAAGGATGCAGCTTCTCTTCTTCAACACTGCCTTCTTCTGTTTTTGCACACACAGCCCGAACTCCTTGGGTGCAAGGAAGGCACGCAAGAGCAAGGGTGCAAGAGCACTTCTTGTCGCGCAAGCACCTCCTGCCGCATAAGTTTGCGGGTAGCGAGGGCAAGAGTCTCGAGCACGCAAATATGCGGCTCGGCTCCTTCTTGTCGCGCAAGAGGTGAGCACAGGGATCTCCTCCTCCTCCTTCTTCTTGTCGCGCAAAGAAGTAGCGCGCAAGGAACTCAAGCCGCGCAAGTTTACTTGCGCGGGGCTTCAACTTCGCGAGGCAGAGCTCTCACGGGACTCGGATTTTCAACAGAGTTTCAGCAAAAAACAATGAGGTCTCGGCCTCTCCTTTTATAGGCAGAGATGCCTCATATCTTCCGCGTGAGATAAATCTCGAATCAGCGAAGATTTCGGATCTTCAAGATTTTCTACAAATCTTGTTTTCCTTCGCTGTTTCATCGCGGGTTTCTTCCTTTATTTTTTCCTCTACGTGCATGCGACTTTCAAACGCATGCATGGCTTCTTTCGGTCCAAACCATGCAGAACATAGACGCTCAAGGCCTCGGCACTTCGTTTTCCTTCGTCCGCACTCGAATTCTCCCACTAGTTGCATGCAAGCTCATTTTAAAGCATGGTTGTGTTCATACGGCTCAGACGAACTCAATGGAGCCTTCGTCTTCGAAAATGGTGGCCGGGAGCTCGAAATCATCGTTCGGGAGGCTCCTGGTTCGAACGGAGCTCGCGGGTGGCTTCGGGGTGGCTCGACGAAGGAGACGAGCCGGGAGCCGTCGGATCAAGCGTTTGAGATACATCGGACGACCGGATTAAATCGCGGCGCGCGGCAGATGAGATGAGTGGCTGTGATCCAGCGCGCGATGAGACAGACGGCTCAGATCTGTCCCGGGTGAAATTTCCGCATCCCACATCGAATCGGCGCGCTGTTTTTCCGCGCTTTATCACCCTAGCGCCGCCTCAACCCCTCAGTTGAACTTCTCCCTCCACGGTACCACCCCGCACCGTGTTCTCCCAGCGGGCGCGCTCTGCGCCCACTCTCTGCTCCCTGCGGGCACGCTACTGGCGCTCACTATGCTTCCTCGGGTGCGCGGGCTTCACCACCTTGTGCCCTCGGGGGCTTATACACGGCCCCTGCCACGCTCCTCCGGGCGTGCCCCAGGCGCCCATGCGGTGTCCTACGGGTGCGCCCCTGCCTCAAGGATGCTGCCCTGGCCTTTGAGGGTTCCCCATGGGCGTGGTGACCTTGAGTCCCACAAGTGCCTTGGGTGATGACCCTCGGATGGCCTCCTTAGTGGCCTTATTTTTTGCTAAGTATAGGAATAAAGACTTTGTATAAAAACAAAGTATCCCCATATGCCAAATTCCACTTGAAGCCTTCTTCCTCATTTTTTCTCATCTTCTTCTTCATTTGAATTCCTCACTCCTTCTCAACAAATATTCATTACTTATGAGGGAAATTCTTGAAGGTTCTTTCTTCATCAACCGAGCTCTTAATCACATAAATTCTTCAATGAACTTCATTGATCTAATCAAGGATCAAGTTGGATCATCTTCATGTTCACATGCACTTAGTGATAGTGCATGGACTTAATTAATCCACTTCATCCACTCAGTGATTGTGGATGGATCTCCTTTCCTCTCCTCATGCATTGTCAATACAATGCATGGTCTTCTATCATTGTTGTGACTTTGTATCATCAGGATACAAGTTCTATGAACTTAAAGATCAGCTCAACAATCGTCAGATGTTACTAGAGAATGTTTCAACCACATCTCCTATGCCACTTAGTGAATCTCCTAAGTGACATGCATCTTAGTACCATGGCCATTCTCCATTCACCACCAACACCATCACAACCTTTGTCATTCACATCGTGACATTCCTTGACTTCCATTCATTCCAAGACAACTTCATGCCTCATTGAAAACAAATGCAACACAGTGCACTTCATAGAGTAAAAGAAATGAATCCACATATAATTCATATATAATAAATAATCCATACATCAATCTAGATCAAATATAGGGGTTTTAATTATCATTATATTGGAATGAAAATAGAAGAAATAAAATTGTCGTATCAAATGAAATGCAATTATTTAGATCCTTATTAGAATGTGGGGGGACCTAAACAATATGAATGTTAGGAACAAATGGGAATTTTAATCCTTGTGTGGGGTTATGTATACCATTCACCTTTGAAAGAATTTGTCTCTCTTGTATGAATGATGGTTCATATGGAATATAATATAAGTTTTTTATGATAATATACGATTTATCATACATAATTTAGTTTATTTTCATATGAAAATGATGGGGCATTATATATTTTAGGTTCATACAAAAAATGACATGTACCATGTAGTTTAATGTCATGTGGTGATGTAATTTTTGAATCCATCATCAGCCGATAGAGAAAATATCCATGGAATTGTTTTGGTCGTAATTTAGATGAACCATAACACTTTATGTAAAATATCTGACCAAAACGATAATGTCTTTATAAAAGGAGGGTCCATGTGGATAGTGGAATTCTTATAGTTTAGTCGAACATAAAAAGAAATCTATGTTAATGAATCCATCATAAATAGAGTTTCGTTGTGATAGGGTGATTTCATTTTCAAAATATATCCATGTCTAGGAATTTATGTACATGAAATGATCCTATAATTATTTTGATCTAATATTAATAAATCATAGAATATTTGGTTTTCCACTCTAAATTGTTTAGTTTTATATACTATATACTCTAATCCATTTTGTATTACTATTGTATGAAAAGGACTACATTTTTTGATGTAAAAACTTGGTCTTGGATAAGTACTCAAACATTTTATAGTATTGATGGGGTTGAAATTTGGGAACCTTATTCTCAACAAAAATTATTAGATATAGAAAAATCATGCATCAAGAACTCATCTATAGAACTGGACCTCAAGTAGGGAAATCAAGAGTGATAGGGATTTTATTCATGGATCTGGAGAAAATATCAAGATGTCACTATCTATCTTGAAATTCTAGGAATCAATCTATATATATTTTCTTATAGGTGATGACAATATATAATAGAATATTATATAAAGTAACTGGGATTTTTTCCTTAGGACTTGGTAGTTCATGAACCATGAATTTATTTCCATATAAGGTTATTATGTAGGTGAATTAATCAATTAAAAGTAATATTATTTAATAATTTATAAGGTCTTATTGGATGAACCATATGAGATACAATTTAACATCCGAAGATAAATATTGATTTGATGCATAGTATATAATAATGGTACTTACAAATCTGTATTGTTACATCTAGAATAAGGGCCCTTGAGGAATCTAATTCACTTATAGAGACTTAATAATTAGGGAATTAATTGGGAAATATTTCATTATCATGGAATCCTGAATTTAGAAACTTATGAGAATGGTGGAATTATTTTTAGATATAGTTCATGTGTATGGGAGTAAATATTCATCACAATGGACTCTATAATGAGTTTAATATCATTATAGGTGAACTATTTTATGGGATTTTTCATCAAAATGACCTATGTAAAAAACTTGATAGAACTTAATACAATCACCAAGTTCATGGAGGAAAACATACTATGAGTGGAAAGGACTGATCTTTGAGGATAATTAATAGATTTCTCTAAAATTTATGGATGATCTTGAGATTGGGGATATTGTCATCACTAGGTATCTTAAAATTTTATGAATCAATCCCAACATAGTTTTAAGATATAGGGAAAATTAGGGTCACCATGTCTTACTATAGAATGTGAAGGGGGAAGAAAACATGAATAGAGGGATCAGTAACCAAAATAAAATGAGAAGAAATTTTTTGAATGAACTTACAGATAGATTCGGTATATTTCACTACAAATAATAAGGTAGTATGAATCTATCCACACATAGTTTGATGTTAACAAGGCAGGAAATTAACATTTTTATTATCACATAACTTTTTAGGAAGAAACTGAAAGACCAAAAAATTTCATCCAAGTTTAAAAACACCATAAGACGTCACAAAATCATTGAAAAAAATGTTAAAAATATTCACAATATTAACCGTAAATAATTTTGAAGATATGGAGGTTACATGTGTTTCAGGATTTCCCATTAAAAGGACTTCATAATGATAAGCCAGTTTGTCTCAGGCTTAGATGTACACATCTCTGGTGATCTTCCCTTCATTGAAACCTATAATCAATATAAGGTCTTGTTTATTTATCCAGGCATATTTCTCACAATTATTATCAACTATAATCATATTTTCCCTGATCCTAACCACCTCCTCTTATGTGGCCTTGATTTCAATAGCTTCCTCCATCGTTTCTTCCTCTGAATGCATAAGCAACTCTACAGGATTACGTATTAAAGAATCATCATCATCTGTCTCCCACTAAGACAAGACACCTTTTAAGGGTATATCCTTGATAGGATGGGCCTCTCCATTATTAGAATATATTACTCCAGGAACATCTTACAGTATCTCATTTATAATAGACACTATCTCTTTTGCTTCATCTATGTTCTCGGTTTGTTTTGAAGGATCACTTTTGGTACTCTATTTGGTCAATAAGAGATCCCCATCATCACCCTATTTTTCAACATCATTGGAAATATGGCTCCTTTGGATTATGAAGTCAATAATAGTCCCTCCTCACTTCATCATACTTCTACTTGATTAGAGTTATACCTCTAGAGTCACGTGAAACCATCCTCCCCTTCTTTTGATAGGGTTGTAACCTCTCTACTCTGTTCATCATCTAAAATCTCAACAAAAACTGGACTTTTATACCTCATCTCTTGAAATATCCCAATGTAAACACTAACCTTCCTTGAGAGTCTCAACATGATATTGATCACAAATATCCAGAGCCACCTTCTCATTCCCCAATTCATCAAACTAATTTCCATTCATTAATACTAGAAATGTTTTTCTATGGATGGACCCATCCACTGCATCTATCCATCCCTATGAACCCTACAAGTGATTAAAATCACATTCAGCCGGACATGATATATGAAAGGATTATCTATATTTTTTGAGACTCCTCAAGTTCGCATCCCCATCATAGGATACATATTTCAGTGTGGGACATGAATCAAATTCCACATCCTCTATCATAGATTCCACTGGTGCTGATGGACTGTGAACTGAATTGGGTATATCCAAATCATTCCCCAAGAAATTGAATACATCTTGGACATTTAGATTAGAATTCCTATGACTCACCTCCACATGAGGAGGAAAAGACCCACCATGCTCAACCTGGTCCATATAAGAGGCCTTCACATCCCCATTGAACCTCAAATCAGGAACCTCGTGAACTTCTTGATGACCTCTGCAATAAGAAGAAGTCTAGTTACCTGAGCACTTGCATGATGAACATAAATCAATCAAGGAATAAATAACAATGGATTTTTTACATCGAAATATCTCCCCAACAGTGATCCAAATCCATTAGACATCCGTCTTGGAAAATTCCACCGCAATGTTAATGCTGGTAGAGATCAGGTGACATACCAATCTCTTTCTTCTATTTTAACATAAATACTAATGCACCATATTTCCAAACAAATAGATAATTTAGGAGAGTTTGGAAGGGTAGGAGTAGTTTATAAAGACATACGCATACAAATGTGGTAGGATCCCCTCTCTTCATATGAAATTCATTGGTCCACAAAAAAACATAAATGTTATTTCCATTACAACTTCGTGGAACTCTGGACAAAGAAATAAGTAAATTATTTTAATTGGGTAAATCAACCAAAGCCTATATAAAAACCTGTTTCATTCTTGTTGTGAGAAATTACAGAAAACTAGAATATTACTCATTATTATTAGAGATAACATCTTAGAAATGGATAAGAAATAATCATTATGAATTTTATGTCATGCGACAAGAATAATAATACATATAGTTTTTCATAATGTTACCCATAAATGAATTTTGTATTTATTAGATATATGTATATTGAATGAGTAGAAAATAGGTTTGAAGAAATATAGCTAAGACTATAACCATTCATTTTATCATTTAATGATAAGTACAAGTTTTTAATAGTGAAGAATCATGAAAAATAGAAATTTTTCATACAATTTATATTCATGTATCTTGAATTTATTTTAAATCATGTGAATGTTATGAAAAAAATTAAAAATATTATATGATTTGGATGTTTGTCATGCTACCTTCGATTGTGATCAAGGAATTGGATCCATTGGACTAGAAATTGTTTAAAATGTAAGGATCCTCAAAATTAATTTTGAGCATCAAATGATTATTTAATAATATCATTGAAGTTCACTTGGATATTACCAGTTCACCTTATACAAATGATCAGATATGCACATCCTCATTGAATACTAACATAACTCAATTTTCATGGATTTATATGCTGTACAATGTGCACAAATTTTTCTCATCATGTCCTTTAGTATCATACAACAACTTTTGAGACTATTCATCCTCATATAGATGAACCTAGATAGAGATGAATATTAAGGATATATAGAATGTTATGGGAGGGGCTACTTCAATCCCATATACAATATAATATGGGGTCACATTCAGAGTAGTGTGTTTTGATGAGATATGACCTTGAGTATATATGAGTTTTTATAGAAAATGGTTTTTTTCCTCCTGACCATTTTCTAGAGTATATTATAAAATGACTTATTTGAGCTTCTATCAATCTATTCCTAACCACCTGGTAGTGGGGTGAGTGACTGGACTGAGTATCACTTTCTGGACACAATAATTTCAATTTAGAGGAACAAAAATTGGTGCCATTATCCATTAATATTGTCAGAGAAACACTATATATGGTAATGATATTAGTATTCAATTATCTTAAGATATACCTTGTTCTAACATCCTTGTGGTTATATACTTGACAAACATTGAGAAGATATAAAGAGACTTAAAGAGGCACCCTATCTTCCTAGATATTGATAAAGGATATATCCCCATGAAATATATTCCTTAAACCCCAGTGGCCAGTTATATTTGGAATTTTGAGAAAATCTAGGGGATAATAGATGAAAATTTCATATATCTTGAAGGAATGAAACATCCAATTAAATTTCATATAGTCTTGTGTCAATGATGGCCATGAATATCCAAGCCTCCATATATGATGGGAGTGTTTGACCCCTAATTGATGAAAATTATTAGTACCAATATGAACTTATCCTAGAGAAGTGTAAATTTTATCCCATTCAATGTATTTTATAAAGACTCTATCAAAACCAAATTGATAGAGTAGCTTCTATTAATTAATGTTACTATAAAGGATGAATGTTATAACCTAATATTTAGTTTATTACTTATTTTTTGGGTTTGATGGGAGGACTCTACCCTAAATGGAGATCATTACAGATGGCATCCATCCAGATGCGGTTTCCATTAAAAATGGTATGATATCTCGTTAACCAAGAGAAGTATTGATTTCCGTTTTTTCTTCCAAGTTACTTATAATGAATGGAGATACCACCCTATAGTGCATGATATTTTTTACCATCTTATCTTAGAATGAGCCTTCTTATATGGTTCTTTCATTAGATAGTTCACTAGACTAGGTATTTTTTTAAACATAATTTCAAATAGTATAATCTCTTATGGGAATTCTAGTGTAAAACTATATACATAATCTTGTTGAGGGATAAATTATACCTTCCTGATAGAATATTTTCCATTGATTCACTTTATCAATATCTTTTAATCATCTTCGATATTATGATGGGTCATTAGTATCTAAAGGTATATATCCACGACCATAATGAGATATTGGTACACTAATTTATTATTATTGAAACCTTTATGATGAAATAATGAGTACATGAAAAACACTTTTCATGAGAGATGAGAATAAATAGTTTTCTAAAATTAGAGAGCATTGGATTATTCATTATCTATCCTATCAGATTTATAGTGTCTCTGTCAAAATACATCTCTCATATTTTATTCATGTCCTAGATGGAGAATCCATCATCATTGTGATATTTTACATTAATTCATTAATTTTTTGATATGTGGTTAAATTTGAATAAATTGGCCAATTCCCACCATTTAGTAACCATTTGACACATAAACCTACATTCAAATTACTATTGAATTACCTCCCACCAAGATAAAATTAATGTTAGCATTTAGAGACTATGAATATATTTTATTAGGTTTATGTATGAAATGATGTAGACCTCACGAATTCATAGTAAATGCCTTATATTTCATACGATGAAAATAAGGTCAAAATAATTCATCTTAATGTTAGGAATATGTATTCCCAATATCCCACATTGTTCAGTTGAGAAAATATATATTGTTCTCATTTATCTCATCCTTTTTATGTGCTAAGATAATTGAGTGATCGCCTTAGGGTTCACACATATATAATGATGGGTTTCCCTTCTATACATGATATTATAATTGTTTGGTACATGATGGGATTGATGAACTTATTGAATGAATCCTATAATCATTTATCCAATATGTAGTTAACCCCATTCTTCATCAACTTTACAATGCTCCACTATCTTTTAATAAAATTTTAAATAAAGTTCCTTATATAAGAAAGACTCCTCTAAAGTCTCCTTAAATTTTTGAGAATCCATGGATGGAAATATTTAAGTATTTCTTTAGTTATATAGGGATTAACATTGATTCCACAGAGAAATACTATAAAGCAAATAAAAATTCCCTATATCACCCCAAAATCAATTTTTAGGGGATTTATTTTCAGAATATTCTACCATATCTTGTTGAACAATTTTTCAAGATCAGTCAGGTGATTAAAACACTATTGATACATAGCCACTAAATCATCAAAAATGAATTTCAGTCCATTCCTCGATATGGGCTAGAAGATATGGTGAATAGAGTATTGGTAGGACGAAAAAATATTCTTCAATCTAAAATGAAATACTTTATAGAAAGATACCCCATGGATTCTATAAAGGTGGTTTCATTTTCATCTTTTGGGGTGATATGGATTTGATTATGTCCTAAGAATTCAACCATGATAGAACTTTCATGGAAAAATAATATCACCACAGTCACGATTTATATGATAGGGAACTAAAAACCACCCTTCAAAAAATATGAGTATAGTTTTCTATATTTGATGAAAACACTAACATTACTATTATTTTATTGGATTTGGAAAATATTAATGATCCATCTATGTTAGTAATATTTTTAAATGAAGATGGATTAAATATATTTTATACTCAATATTATACATTGGAATTAGAGGAAGGATCCATCCCTTTGGATGATTATTGAAATCCATTATAATCCATAGGAAAACAAAAAATGATGAGTTTTTATATTGGGATCATGTCTAGGCATCTATATCTAGTTATATGAAAATAAATCCTTTTGATAGTTAAAAAAGGAGATATATGACTCTTGGTCCTCTAAAACCATGGTGGAATTGATGGATGTTTGTCCTAGGTCCTCCTATATTCCCAGATTCATGTGTTTTTGTGTATAAATAATTTTAGATATTCCCTAAATAAATTTTCGAAAGGGGAATCCATTGGTTATTCTTCCTATCATTCCCTTACTCTAATATTTTTATTATTGGAGGAAGAGAGGGACTCTTGGGATCAAAAAGAAAATATTGTTTTATTTGTGTCTCCAGTGATTGTAGAGTATGCTTTCCTAGAACTCAAAAATATATATGTAGAGGCATTATTATTGTTGGAATCCTATATATCTCCTCCCCTCTTCTCTATTATCATCGGGGGAAATGATTTGATGAAATATTTTGTATCTAAGGATGATGTGGGGTAATTTTCACGTCATGTGGATGATAAAAGAGCATCATTGGTTTTTAAAAATGACGATTTAGGAGAAATATTGATCTAAATTACAATGATTATGTATATTCATGGGGGATACTAAAATTGTTTTCAAGGTCACATCCCTACTCCACACTTCAATATTTATTGAATGTTGTCGATATCATGAGTACACTAGTGACTATTACAAAGTGTTATTCTCATCTCATTCTATGAGGGTTAAGGAGGAATGGATCAAATAGTCTTGGATGTGTATTCTGAATGATGCTCAAACTGGTCCCCATGTAAAGATGTTGAGGGGTGATATTGGTTTACATTGATAAAAAGGTTGTTTTTTATTCCATAGAGGGTAATTAATTTTACTAGGATAATAGTCTTTACATCATAACATAAGAAAGTTATGTGCTATCATGGAAATGTTAAAGGCATATCATAGTGGTAGTATGAGATAAATCAACTATAGTGAGGATAATGAAACAATAAGTTTTGATATAAGGAAGTTTCACCCCAATTTCAATTGATCTTATTAAACCAGTATAATTTTCAAATTATATAAGTAAATTAAAATGAAAATTTAGTAGATAGGGGAACCGATATCCATTGAAATTTTACTAAATAAATTTATTCCACTTGACCTTCCAATAAATTATATTAAATAGCTATATAAAATTCCAATTTAATCAATATGGGGAATTCGTTAAACACTTTCAATATACCCCCAACTTCTTGATTCATAATTTTCTAATGAATTAAAATAACTAGAGAAGATTAAGAATTGATAAACTAAATTATATGAATAATCCAATTCAATGGTCATGAAGTAATTACCTCAATCATGTTGGGATTCATCTGCTATCTAAAAAAATAGTTTAGTATTTTTTAATAAAAAATAAGATAAACATGTGCTGAACCACATTACCAAGTGAATAAAATTTTCATATATGTGAAGGATAGATATAAAATATTAGGTTGAACCCACATTAGCTTAATTTATTCTCCCCTATGAGTTTATAAAATCAACACCAAATGATCACTATTGATGAATAACACAATTCCCATAATGAAGGGAATATAAGAAAAAGATTTAACAAAAAAAATTATTTATATTCAGAATCATCCAATGTTACATAAAAATTAAAAAATATATGAAAACATGAAAGTACAACTGAAAGAGGAGAACTGTTCCCTAGTTAGAACCATAGTGGGAAACTCTCAATGATTGAATCCCTACACATGGAATGAATCATAGAGAATCCACCCAATTTTTTGGGGTTAATTATTCTATGGTAGAATTTAGTAGATACATAAATATGTTCCCAAAAGAGGAATGGTTAAATCCCAGTGTTAATGGGAATTACAAGTTATAATTTCCTTTTTTCCCATAGAATTACATATCGAAAAAATTCATTACTTGGTCTGTATGCCTACTTTTATGGTGTGAAACATGTATTCATGCTATGTAAGTTATGTCACTCTCTCATTTTGTGCATTATTATACAATGATTTTACATTAATAATTATTTTTAGGGAATAAACTATTTAGATACTAAATTTCATTATTCCAATATGTTTTGAAATGCTTCATCATATTTATTCATTCCTAAACACTACAGGTAGTCTATGGACATCCTATATAATGAGAACATAATTTAAATGGAAATATTTTTTTGTTTGGCATCGATCCTCAATATTTTATTTATCAAAAAAATTATTTTGCCTTTCCACTCCAATTCATGTTTCACTATGAAGTCCCTTCTTCTTCCCAAAGTATCTTAATTTCCTCCATATTATTAGAAGTGTTTGTCTTCCATAAATATATATATATAACTGAAATTTGGAATGAATATCATATTAAATCAATCAATATTAAATGAAATCAGAAAAAAAACACCAATCAAAATATGTATAACAAAGGGAAAAATCAAATACCCTAACAATCAAACCATTTCTCATCCTCAAGTGAAATCCTGACATATTAACACCAAGGTTAAATAAACAACTAGAGAATTTTCAAATTCTGATGTCCGTAATAATAGTTTATAACTGAAGATTTTAATTGTTGGGATCATACTCATGATAGAATCCTTAAATCATGTTTCATTTATAATTATCAATTCATGTCATTTCCCCTTTTCTCATATATATATTTCAACATTTGACCAATACACATAATATTTAGAATTTACTTCATCAGGAATTTTTTCCTCATATCACTCAAGGTAAAAAAATTATTGGATTTATTCTCACACCTCATGTACACACACATATACATATTTTTTAACTGAATTTATTTTATCCACCCTATAGAGTCAAATATAAAAATTATTTCTATGAGTTTCCAAATAGAATCAAATATCTATGAGGATGAGGGTCAGAAGGAATTAAAGTTAAAAATAAGGAAGACTCGAAAAAGGATAAAATCTAAATAAAAAAATGTGATATTCAAAATACTAGATCAATGAAATGAACCTCATCAAAATATAATGTCATATCGCACAACCCCTAAAGAATAGTGTACATAATCAATAAATATGTAATAATAATGACTAAATTTCAACCATTAATATGTTTTTAATTTTCAAAATTTATATATAAGAAAATTCTAACATATACCCCCTAGTTAATTTCATTTGAGATCATAGGTCTAATTGTAACACTCCGAGATTTTATGAAAAATATTTTTTTAAATTTTATCGATGTCTTGTGTTTTACTCTACACCAAAAGGATCTTGCACTACACACATCCCTCACTTGGCTTGCATTACACGCAATTTTGACCTTCCATGATAGCGTGTGTAGTACGCAATACCGAGTTTCACTAAATGAGATATTATTATTATGAACTAACTGTTATGAATAGTAATACCCACTTTTTGAAATTTTATAAATTTTATCTTTCAAAACGGACTTCATTTTTGGATTCGGAATATCGAAATTAGCTTAGGGTGAAATTTTGGTACTTTTCGAATAACTTTCATATTCTGATGAATAGTGAAAATTACTAAATTTTAATTAAAAACAACCTTTTTAATCGAAATAATTAATAGTGATAAATTATTAATTTTAGTGGTTTTAAATTATATTTAGAATATTTTCTTACAATTTAATACAATGTTGGTCATTGTATGTAATTTCATATTTAAACCAGATATAAACAAGTGTCAATCTTTTGATAGTAATTATCTCTTAAGAACACGCTATTTGTTTTGATGATGGGAATTACATTTTAAATTAATTATTGTAACTGATATGTTTTGAATTTGGTAAAATAGACATCATTTTTGAGTTCATAATATCAAATATATCTTAGGCCTAATTTTTGGTATTTTTCTGGAAACTTTCATTTTTTGATGAATAGTGAAACCACTAAGTGGTAGTTAAAAAAATGAATTTTTCATAAAACTTAATTTTACCGCTTCTATAAGTGGAATTTCAAAAATCCGAGAGACACGGATGATGTCAGTAAGTAAAATATGGTTTAATGAGATGAAAATAATTTTGGTGAATAGTAACTTTTTTCTTTTTTTACCACTGTTAAAAGTAAATAGGGTAATTAAGGGTAAAAATGAAATTATTATTAACCTAACACATGTTCTAATTCTATTGGATAAGTTTAATTCGACCAAAAACAACCTTAGGAATAAAATATGACCATTTAGGCCCACTTGGATTAGATTAGGACATTTATTATTATTTAATTCAAAGAAGAGTTAAAATAGTTAAATTCAATGTTTATTTACTAAAACATTTTTAATATAGGGTTATACATAAGATAAATTAGATTGTAAATATTCATTAGAAATATAATAAGATTTCCTAAATAATGATATTTTATTTATAATTTTTAGACATTAAATAATTTAATATATTTATGACACAATGATGATGCAGTAATTACCATAATAGTGAATAATTATGATAATTTATATTATAAATACCCAAATAAATATAATTTGAGACTTTTTATGAATTAAACTAATTTTATAGGTTAATATGACATGTTAGGATTGATTTAATTAACGTTTTTCGAAGTAATAATTCTGTTATGAGTTTCACAAAAATCAACTATTGAATAGTGTCAAAATTAACATAAAATAGTTTTTAAAACAAATATTATATTATTGATTGTTATTTTATTCCTAAAAATATAAGGTTCGGCAAAGATACTTATATCATGATAGTTTTATCATTAAAGGACCACTTGGGGGTCTCTTGTATGTATATGGTATGTTTATTAACTATATAATATAAAAATACAAAGTGACATGGTAAATGTCAATATAATTAACATAGAGTTAAAACTAAAAGATAAGGTTAATATAATGACCTAAACTTGTCTAAAATCTATTTTATGGAAGTATGTCGACCCATACCCACCTTATCTTAGAAATAACTCAATTTGGAGCTATTAAAAACCGAATATGACTTTATAATAAAATAATATTTTTAGTTATTCCAAAGGTGCCCCTCTCCTCCCTTATAAAAAGGCACCTCCTCCCTCTCTTCCTCACACCACATTGAGCCTTCAAGCTCGGACAACCCCTGCCAAATTATCTTCTCCACTTCCCTAGAAACATACTTGAGGTCCTGGTCTTCTTCAAAGACCAATTTTAGTGCCCTAAGAGGAGGACTCAAAGAGACGCTTCAAAGAAGAGGTAATGTCTGTTACCGAATCTTTCATCTTTATTTCTTCTTCCACGTATTCTTCTTAGGTTGTTTCATTATGAAGTAATAACATGAGTATCACTAATATACTGATATGTCATTATAAGAATGAAACAACCCTATTTCACCATCTATCCATCCTACGGAAAACGAAATCACCGCGCGTGCGTACGTACGGAATACCGTCTCCACACCATGGTGTAATCTATTTTCCACCACCACCTTACTTGGATGGGTATAATGGTGTACATAATAACTATATAGGATTATTGTAAAGTGATATTAATTCTGAAATAGTATACATACACTTCAATACAATTCCACGATCATGAGAACGATAACATCGCTCGTGCGTACGTACGGACAACCGTCTCCACGACGCGATGAGATTCATTCTCCACGTTAACCATTCATGAATGATTATAAAGTATATATAATAAGTAATCATGAAATATATGAAATAATAATGATAATGGATTTATGTGTATATATATGTATGTCATCTACTTAATTCCATTCAACTCAATAAGGAAATGAAAACAGCGTTCATGCGTACGTACGGCCTACCGTCTCCATGAACGGTGTATTTCTCTCCATTTACTAATCTATTATATATATGTATATTATGAATATATATTATATATAAATAATGTTTTATATTCTCGAATTAAGTAATCATGATCTAAGTAATCATATGAATAATTACAAGTCAAAACACGGACGACAAATGAAACGATTTTACCCAAAACGCTCTTTAACGTGGAATTTACAAAAGAACGGGTAATATAAATCCATAAGTGAACCATATATGATATCATAACAATGAGTATGATACTGGAATAAGTCAATGACATTATTTAAATCATTATACAGGAGGTTTGAACACTTACGAAGCAAATCGGACCTACGGTAAGGGAAATATCACAATCTCATTTTTATCCATGATTGGTTATACTTCAGAAATTACTGGGGTGTATTTTATCATCCACATCCATGTTTCCTAAATATGTAATATTATTTCCATCCACCTAAAATTTTTTAAATCAAATTTTACCCTTTGGTGAGTTTTTAGTAAAAGATATGAAAGGAATCTTTTGTCGTTTTTCTTATAGGGTACTTTTTGACTTTTCCGATAAAAGTACGAGAAGAATGTTTTTTTAACTTATACGGCATGAAAGGATAATTACGATTTTATAAAGCCATATTTTCATGAAGCTTACTCAAAAATATTTCATGACTATTTTAAAGAAAATCCTTTTCTTTTAAAAATTCATGACATTTTGTGAAAAGAAAACGATTTTAAAGAAGAAAAGATATTTTCCTCAAGAATTCATTTCAAGTGTTTTATCAAAACCACTTTCCATATAAAATGAAATTATTTCATATGTGTATGTTTTATGTATAATGACTCTTTTATTTACATTGTTTCACTTTTCTTATTATGAAATTATATCCATTTCTTTTATATGGATTATGTTATGATGGGATGATGTTTATGAAACCCATTTTATTCATTGGGTTATTATGAATGATGTATGTTTATTTTGTGGCACAAGTAAGAATGATTTCATTATGAGACGGGTGGGACCTATATATCCCTCAAATTCATTGGGTAAAGATTTGATATCTCATGAGATAGATATGGCTGGAATGGTATGTTAATCCGGTTCAGTGTTACAGGACTAAAACGAGGAGTGAACTTGATTCAGAAAGGGACTTTGTCCACTAAGATGGTCTTGGCAGCAATACCTTGGCTACAATGGAAATCATGACATGTGCCGAATGGTTTCCACAATTACATGTTTTACTCCCATGCTATTTTATCATGATTAATGTTTCTTTATGATATATGCCTTACGTACTTCCATGTTTTATGTCATTGCTCATGCTTTTAAACATTATGTTCATGTTTTTAAGCTCAAATTTATATGATTTGTTTTATTTTATCCATGCTTAACCTTACTGAGCATTTGAGAACAACATTTATATGTTTTCTTTTCCCCAGGATATAAAGAAAGCTTTTAGGTAATAAAAAAAGGGGAAGATAGTTATGGGAGATGTTGAAGATCTTTCAACAGGATTAGATGTTTATATTCCGAGTTTCCAAAGACACTAAACTATTACGGTCCTTGTGTGTCTGTTTTTGTTATGTATTAAGTATTCTGCATAAGTAATGTAATGTCCATATACGTCAGGCTTCGGGTCTCTACAGTTGGTATCAGAGGGAGGTTTAGTAAAACTTTGGAAACTAGGATGCAAAAACATTAGTGATATCTCTAGAGATATTTAAAAGGTATGTATAGGGATGTCCCTAAGGATAAGTATACATATAGGATATGGTCCTAGAACTACGGTAATGATCTTAGAATTTAACCTAAGATGTTAGATATTGAGGGTACTCCCCCTTTACTATGTTTCTTTCCCTAGCATGATTTTTGCCTCTCACACTATTCTTTTTGGGTTTTAGAAAATGGCTGGAAACAGGAAGATTCATGATAATGGAGGATATGACAGAAAATGGAATGATATTCTTAATGAGAAACCAAATGAAACGGGATTTGGAAGTCCAAACATCGTTATTATGCCTAATCAGCAATATCATAATATGATCAATAATCTCAACATTGGTATGTTTCCGACTCAGATAATAAGAGAAGGATGGAGTTTCATGATGATCATAGAGGAAAGAAAGTTCAATTTCCCTCATGTAAATCATGTGGGAAGAGGCATCGGGGAGATTGTTTCAAAGGAACTTGAAGATGCTTTGGGTGTGGAAAAGAAGGACACAAAGCTAGTAAGTGCAAAGGAAAAGGTTCAGTTAAAACCATGGACGAGGATAATGGTATTGCTATGACATCAAAAATGGTTAAATGTTTTAAATGTGGAATGTACGGGCATTATGCAAACCAATTCCCTAAGGTTAAGTCTCATGAAAAGAATCAGTACGGTCGTATGGGTAGTATTTATGTTGATGATGATGAAGAGACTACAAATGATATGTGAGATGAATGAATTGTTGAAGCTCGGTCAATGGCTTAAGAAGGTAGTGGAATGATTACATGTCTATCAAGTGTAATGTTGTATAAGTAATCTCATGGTACTATAAAATAAAGAGACATCTAAGGATTGTTACACTATTGTCTTTCCTAATTCTGAAAGAGTATGATTAATGGTATTAGTAACCATGATAGGTTATTCATATATTTTTGGAAAATAGATGATATGCGCATAATGAAGGGTTAAGGAGAAAATTAAATGTTTGATAGTATTCATGAGCTCATGACTGATATAAGGAGAAGTTTATACCATGGTTTGAGTATATATAATTTTTCAATTTAGGTATGTGGAAAGAGTTAACTTTTGACAGCATTCATGTTTTCACTAAGGTTCAATGGGTATTCATTTTTTCAAGAGAATACATGATTAAGGTATTCACATGATTGGAATGTGACCAACAATATATATAGGGGATAAATGATGGTATTCACATGCTTGGTCGATGACATTTCAAGTAATCATTTTCTTTATACTATGAGCTTGGACAGAAGTATTTTAGATAAGCTTAAATATTGGAATGGATTATTTAAGGATAGAACTTTTTTTGATATTACTGATGGGATTTAATAGTAATGTAGTTTTAGAAAAAGGACAACCTGCAGGACGGGCGACAGCCCATCGCGTCGGACAAGGCTGTGGGAATCAAACCCACAACCAAAGTGCGACTGGACTTTATCGCCTATCACTGGCCAACAGGAAGTCCTTGTTTAGTAGAAACTAGTTTTATTATATTAATTAGTATGATATAGGAAGTATAAGTCCATTTTAGAAACCATATACGATTAATCTCACTATAGATCGACTTATGTATATTTGATAACTTTTGCTAACCTTTTGTTTGAGATAGATGGAATGACCCGTCATTCTATCACATGATCTGCTAACACTACACGAATAACAAATTCAAATTCATTTCTTTAAGAGATGAAGTGTAAATTTTTCAAGGCATGAACAACAGTGAGATTGTACCAAAATAAAGTAAGTATTTATTCTAATTCAAATTCTTCAACTTTAGGGAAATGATCTTTAAAACAAAAAATGTTGTCCTAGTGCCTTTATATCCGATGAATCAGATGGTACCCTATATCATCACAAATTTATGGCTTTGTGATTGTTGGATTTTTCATAGCCATGTTCTCTACCACTCTCCATCAGAACATGACGGTTATATTTCTCTTCCATATCCATATTTTCACCTATGTTCTCCTATGTAGAAACCGAGTGATTAGCTAATTTGGGTAACCGTTATGTTTCATACATTAGTTTTTAAAACCAAGTCTTGGTATTTCTTTTTACGATGTGGGTTTGTATTAAAGAAACTTTCAAGTATTAAACCATTTATAACCCCGACGAATTTTGAGGGCGAAATTCATTTTAAGGGGGGTAGAATGTAACACCCCGAGATTTTATGAAAAATATTTTTTTTTAATTTTATTGATGTCTTGTGTTGTACGCTACACCGAAAGCAGCTTTCACTACACATATCCCCGACTTGTCTTGCATTACACGCAATTGTGACCTTCCACGATAGCGTGTGTAGTACGCAATACCGAGTTTCACTAAATGAGATATTATTATTATGAACTAGCCGTTATGAATAGTAATATCAACTTTGTGAAATTTTATAAATTTTATCTTTCAAAACGGACTTCATTTTTGGATTCGGAATATCGAAATTAGATTAGGGTGAAATTTTGGTACTTTTCAGATAACTTTCATATTCTGATGAATAGTGAAAATTACTAAATTTTAATTAAAAACAACCTTTTTAATCGAAATAATTAATAGTGATAAATTATTAATTTTAGTGGTTTTAAAGTATATTTAGAATATATTTTTACAATTTAATACAATTTTGGTCATTGGATGTAATTTCACATTTAAACCAAACATAAACAAGTGTCAATGTTTTGATAGTTATTATCTCTTAAGAACACGCTATTTGTTTTGACGACGGGAATGAATTTTTAAATTAATTAATGAAACTGATATGTTTTGAATTTGGTAAAATAGAAATCATTTTTGAGTTCATAATATCAAATATAGCTGAGGCTTAATTTTTAGTATTTTTCTGGAAACATTCATTTTTTGATGAGTAGTGAAACCACTAAGTGGTAGTTAAAAAAATGAATTTTTCATAAGACATAATTTTACCGCTTCTGTGAGTGGAATTTCAAAAATCATAGAGACACGGTTGATGTCAGTAAGTAAAATGTGGTTCAATGCGATGAAAATAATTTGTGGTGAATAGTAAATTTTTATTTTTTTTACCACGGTTACAAGTAAATAGGGTAATTAAGGGTAAAAATGATATTATTGTTACCCTAATACATGTCCTAATTCTATGGGATAAGTGTAATTCTACCAAAAACAACCATAGGATTACAGTTTGACCATTTAGGCCCACTTGGATTAGATTAGGACATTTATTATTATTTAATTCAAAGAAGAGTTAAAAGAGTTAAACTCAATGTTTATTTAATAAAACATTTTTAATATAGGGTTATACATAAGATAAATTAGATTTTAAATATTAATTAGAAAGCTAATACGATTTCCTACATAATGATATTTTATTAATAATTTTTAGAAATTAAATAATTTAATTTATTTATGACACAATGATGATGTAGTAATTACCATAATAGTGAAAAATTAGAATAATTGATATTATAAATACCCAAATAAATATAATTTGAGACTTTTTATGAATTAAACTAATTTTATAAGTTAATATGACATGTCAGTAGTGATTTAATTAACTTTTGTCGAAAAAATAATTCTTTTATGAGTTTCAAAAAAATCTACTATTGAACAGTGTCAAAATTGACATAAAATAGTTTTAAAAACAAATATTATATTATTGATTGTTATTTTATTCCTAAAAATATATTTTTAGGCCAAGATACTTATATCATGATAGGTGTATCATTAATGGACCACTGGGGGGTCGCTTGGATGTATATGGTAAGTTTATTAATTATATAATATCAAAATACCAAGTGACATGGTAAATGTAAATCTAATTAACTAAGAGTTAAAACTAAAAGATAAGGTTAATATAATGAACTAAACTTGTCTAAATTCTATTGTATGGGATGATTTCGACCCATCACCACATTAGTTTCCAAATAACTCAATTTGGAGCTATTAAAAACCTAATATGACTTTATAATACAATAATATTTTTAGTTATTCCAAAGGTGCCACTCTCCTCCCTTATAAAATGGCACCTCCTCCCTCGCTTCCTCACACCACTTTGAGCCTTCATGCTCCGCCAAACCATGAAAAATTCTCTTCTCCACTTCCCTAGAAACATCCTAGAGGTCCTGGTCTTCTTCCAATACCAATTTTAGTTCCCTAAGAGGAGGACTCAAAGAGGCGCTTCAAAGAAGAGGTAATGTCTGTTACCAATTATTTCATCTTTATTTCATCTTCCACTTCTTCTTCTTAGGTTGTTTCATTATGAAGTAATAAAATAAATATCACTCATATAATGATATGTTATTATAATTTTGAAAAAACCATATTTCACCATCTATCCATCCTACGGAAAATGAAATCACCGCGCGTGTGTACGTACGGAATACCGTCTCCACACCGTGGTGTAGTGTTTTTTTCCACCACCACATTACTTGGATGGGTATAATGGTGTACATAATAACTATATATGATTATTGTAAAGTGATATTAATTCTTAAATAGTATACATACACTCCAATACAATTCCACGATCATGAGAACGATATAATCGCTCGTGCGTACGTACTGACTACCATCTCCACGACGCGATGAGATTCATTCTCCACGTTAACCATTCATGAATGATTATAATGTATATATAATAAGTAATCATGAAATATATGACATAATAATGATAATGGATTTATGTGTATATATATGTATTTCATCTACTTACTTCCATTCAACTCAACAAGGAAACGAAAGCAGCGTTCATGCGTATGTACGGCCTACCGTCTCCATGAACGGTGTATTTCACTCTATTTACTGATCTATTATATATATGTATATTCTGAATATATATTATATATAAATAATGTTTTATATTCTGGAATTAAGTAATCATGATCTAAGTAATCATATGAATAATTACAAGTCAAAACACAGACGACAAATGAAACGATTTTACCCAAAACGCTCTTTAACATGGAATTTACAAAAGAACGGGTAATATAAAGTCATAAGTGAACCACATATGATATCATAACAATGAGTATGATTCTGGAATAAGTTAATGGCATTATTTAAATCATTATACAGGAGGTTCGAACACTTACGAAGCAAATCGGACCTAAGGTAAGGGAAATATCACAATCTCATTTTTATCCGAGATTGTTTATACTTCAGAAATTACTACGGTGTATTTTATCATCCACATACATGTTTCCTAAATATGTAATATTACTTCCATACACCTACAATTGTTTAAATCCAATTTTACCCTTTGGTGAGTTTTTAGTAAAAGATATGAAAGGAATCTTTTGTCATTTTTCGTATGAGGTACTTTTTGACTTTTCCGACAAAAGTACGAGATGAATTATTTTTTTAACTTATACGGCATGAAAGGATTTTTACGGTTTTATAAAGCCATATTTTTATGAAGCTTCCCCAAAAAGATTTCATGACTATTTTCAAGAAAATCCTTTTTTTTAAAATTCATGACATTTTGAGAAATGAAAATGATTTTAAAGAAGAAAGGATATTTTCCTCAAGAATTCATTTATAGTGTTTTATCAAAACCATTTTCCATATAAAAAGAAAATATTTTATATGTGTATGTTTTAAGTATAATGTCTCTTTTATTTACATGTTTTCACTTTTCTTATTATGAAATTATATCCATTTCTTTTATATGGATTACGTTATGATGGGATGATGTTTATGAACCCCAATTTATTCGTTGGGTTATTTTGAATGATGTATGTTTATTTTGTGGAACAAGTAAGAATGATTTCATTATGAGATGGGTGGGACCTATATCTCCCTCCAATGCATTGGGTGAAGATTTTATATCTCATGAGATAGACATGGCTGGAACAGTATGTTAATCCGGTTTAGTGTTACAGGACTGAAACGAGGAGTGAACTCGATTCAGAAAGGGACTTTGTCCACTAAGATGGTCTTTGTAGCAATGCCTTGGCTACTATGGAAATCATGACATGTGCCGAATGGTTTCCACAATTACATGTTTTACTCCCATGCTATTTTATCATGATTAATGTTTCTTTATGATATATGCCTTACGTACTTCCATGTTTTATGTCATTGCTCATGATTTTAAACAGTATGTTCATGTTTTTAAGATCAAATGTATATGATTTGTTTTATTTTATCCAGGCTTACCCTTACTGAGCATTTGAGCTCACCCTTTATATGTTTTATTTTCCCCAGGATATAAAGAAAGCTTTTAGGTAAGAAAACAAAAAGGGGAAGATAGATATTGGAGATGTTGAAGATCTTTCAACAGGATTAGATGTTTATATTCCGAGTTTCCAAAGACACTAAACTATTACAGTCCTTGTGTGTATGTTTTTCTTATGTATTAAGTATTCCGTAAAAGTAATGTAATGTCCATGTACGTCAGGCTTCGGGTCTCTACACTAATAATGTTCGTTTTTAACCTACCTGGGTGACTACACATTTCTTAATTTCTATTTTTTAGCAACAAGAGGGATAAAAATGATATTCAATGAATGATTATTCATGAACCTTTCCAAATACCCATAGAAACATATTGATTTCTACTCTCATGAAAAAATATTCCATATCAAACTTGAAAAACTCCACCCCAGACTAATTAAATAGAGTATCATGAAAACTACAAAGATATGGACAAGAAATTATAAAACAAGCATGGAACATGTCTTAATCCAAGTTTATAAATTTACTCAAAGGGATAAGTAGTATAAAATTATAGGTGGGTTTTAGGATAATAGTATTTATAAACAAATTCCTCAATCAATTTATATGTGAATTTTTTTCAATAATAGATTTCAAAATATATCAATTCATGTTATAGTAAGTTTTAATACCCCATTTTTAACTAAAGAAAACACTTATCAAATAAAAGAACATATTTGGATTGTAATTCAATGGAAATGGGAATATATTATAAGTTAATCAAGTCATTAATAGAACATTAATAATTAGTTGAATCAATGAAATATTCCTATAATCATTATCAAGAAATCAAAATATATCCATAATCATTTTAAAGAAACTCCATATTGAAGTGTTAACATTAAATTTAAAATGTCGGTTTATATTATTTCCAGTTATGGAAATTTTAAATAAAAATTTCCATTATCTCAAAATAACAATACTAAGTGATGATGTCTCCTAAATCAATGAGTAAAAGGAATAAAAATTTAATATTTTTGGTTAAATTTTATTCATTTAACTTTATACAACAATTCATCTCATTATTAAAATCATTCCAAATAAAAAATATGTATTTTAAAATTAAAAAACAAGTTAAAATATTAATACCCTTCCATGAATTTTTTCTAGTATATTTTCTTCTTATTCTACGTTTTTCTTATTCTCAGTTTCATCTTTTTTCATTGATCCTAAATAATGAAAAATAAAAAAATCTGAATGTAAAGGATTTAAAATATTTAGATAAAAAAGATAAATATATCAACTATATTGAGTGTTTTTTAAAAAAAAAATAAAAAAAATATTCCCTATAAATCAATTCGAAAATCTAGGTTTTCTCTCAATAGATGCTTCTTTTTTAGTATTTTATATAAACCCCTAACTTTGTTAGCTAATTGAAACATGGTATATAGATAAAAGTATTGGATTTAACCAATTAATGACTATTTCATGCATCTATATAGTCCCACTCTTCCTCTTCGATTATTTCTTCCATGAATGTTCATTTGATTGAGTATAAAAAATGAAAACAAATTATGGAAGCAAATGAAATTTAAAATATGGTAAGATATTTTAGTTCCCTTACTCCACCCCAATTTTTTCTATCTCTACATTAGGTTTTCATTATTGGTTGAATTACTAAATTACAGTGGCCTTTTCCTCATATTATTCTCACAATAAAATATGGGGTAGTCATTATTCTTTAGTCTCAATAATTATAGTGAGGTCATTGTATGATTTTTAATTATCATTTTATGTCACGTTTTCTTCATCCTTTAATTCTATTTCTTACACCTTTTCATCATTTTGAATCATTTTTTACTCAACCATCCAATAAATAATTTCAATCATGTTTCATTATTATTCTTCTTCCAGTCAAAAAAAATTATTTTTGTTTTTCTTATTTTTCTAGCTCTATGAATATAAGGGATACATGAGGTTATTCATCTACTTAATAGTTTATAGGTTCATTATTTTTATAAATTTCATCATGCTCTAATTACTATTCTTTAATATCCTTAATTTTCATTCCATCCTTTATTATAGAAAAAAAATTCACTTCCTCCAACACTTTATCTTCTAAATCTTTAAGACATTCTATATTTGAATTATAAATTAATGTTGTTTTTCAATCAAGGGAATATAAATTTGATGTAATTTGAGAAAGGTGACTTGTATAATCTACCTATTCTAAAATTTGGGCCTCATAACTACCCAAAATATTTTAAAAAACCTCAACATACTACAAGAGGAATATCGTTAGTATGTCTTCTGAGATCTAGTCATGTTGTTACATAATGTAATGTCCTCCAAGAGTGTAATGATAAGCCTAGTATTTTCTGTCGTAGCATTGAAAATTGGAGAGTCCTCCATATGAATGATAATATGTGTTTCTCCACTATTGATGTTAGAAATCATTCTATTCCTATT
Source organism: Viscum album (assembly GCA_963277665.1). Lineage (NCBI taxonomy): Eukaryota > Viridiplantae > Streptophyta > Magnoliopsida > Santalales > Viscaceae > Viscum > Viscum album. Next base: position 785,819,311 of record OY728137.1, on the reverse strand, counting down.
ATTATGAATCATTCCTACTCGTTTATTAACATGACCAACCTTTTGAATTCAATGATTTCAATGTGGCTGGATACTCTTAAAATTTAATATATTCTGATAGTGGAAGGATATAATATAGATAATATGTGTGTTAAATTATGCACAACACCCACAACTACATGGGACCTAAAAAAAATGAATTAAATGTGTAAATTAAAATAAGTAAAACTAAATAAGATGAGAATAGTATTTGATATATGAAATTTGTATTAAATATTCTTCGACGCTCTACTGATCCCTAGAAAGTGTTCCCAAATTTTATGTTCCCATTTTTAAACTTTAATTTCATAGGGGAGACAAAATTATAAATTTATATTTTTTCTAAAGCCTACTAACTACAACATTGTATCATTACAGAAGTACATGGTCGATCTCACAAGGTGTGGGGAACACTGTGATGTATTTTTACCAATGGTTGGCTCACCCAAAATTCGATTGAGTTCATTGAACTAAATTATTGACTCAAAATAAATAAATAAATTCAATAGAAAAATAAGAAGATATGGGATCTAGTTTCCTTTGGGAAATTTACTTACTAAATAAATTTAACAGATCTTGAAAAAATATTATATTAAATAGGTCTAAAACCATTCCAATTAATTAATATTTAAAATTATAAATATCAATAAATTTACCCTAATATTTTGATTCATTTTGGTCAAATGAACTAAATTACTATATTTTTATTAAGAATTAATTTCATGGAGAAGAAAAATAATATAATTCAATGGTCATGAATTAATTACCACAATCTAGTTGAGTTTCATATTCTATCAAAAAACACTAGATCGGTGGATTAATAAAATATAGATTAAAAATTAATCACAGAATAATAAAAAAGGTGTAAATAATGGTTTATTTAATGGATAAAATAAGAAAATTTGGTACACACCCACATTAGTCGATTCTTCTCACCCACATGGGTTGAGCCATTCACTATTGGGTGATTACCGATGATGAATACACCAATAACTATAATAGAGATTATATAAAAAATATATTCCAAAATCAATAATTTCATTTTACTAAAAATATTAAATGTTACAATATAATAAAAAATATGAAACATGAAATAAAAACCTAAAGTGGAAAATTGTCCAGAGTTCAAAACATACAAAACATCCCCCTAATTGTAAAATCCCTACACCTAAATGAATAATGGAGTTTCCACCTGTTACTTTATTTAAAGGTATCAATGACACTTTTGTATGCTATAATTCATCCATAAGTTTCGACATAAAGTAATAACATTTCAATCACATTGTTAATTGGTGTTCTGGTTCATATTTATTTTTATTCCATCAAATACCACATAGAAAAAATTCATTATTATTTTTTCTTCCTACTTTAATGGAGTAAAACATGTATTTACATAGTGAATGTTGTGTCCCTCTCTCTATTTGTATTTTTTTTTCATTTTTATACACCATGATTTTTTTTTCACGCCTGAAATTGGTTTTATGTCCTAAATTGGTAATTTCTAGAATTTGACCCTAATTTTATCATTTTTTTCAGTCTCAACCCCTATAAGTATCCTATATTAATACTACATCATTTTAAACCTTTATTAAATTTAAATCTTGGTCTATTTGGCATCAATCTTGAATCATTGGTTTATCATCATTTTCATTTATCGTACCACACCACCACATTATGTAGCCTAAAGTTTCTTCTCATTCCAAAAATGTCATGATTTCATATATATTGTTACAAATTTCATAATTATGTAAAAATACATAAAATATTAATAGTTGGTATTAATATCAAATTCAATTAGTCAGTAATAAATGAAATCACAAACAAGCACCCATCAAAATATATATACAAAATGGAGATATCATAAGGTGATGAGATTATCTGAAATTTCAAATGGAACTAGAATGATCAAATGGTTATCTAAATAAGGATATGTTTCTATGATCAAGTTAATAGGTAGCATATAGTATATGTTTAGTTTTTAGAATTTGTTGATAGGTTCATTTTCTAATCCATTGAGGGTTGTAATATGGAGGGTTCTATATATCATCAATTTGTTCCCTTCCCTATTTTAGAGTATCATCTCCCTATATTACGAGTTATTTGATTTGAAGGGGGAGAATATCATTATTCAACACTCTGAAATTTACATCAAAATAGTATTTGAAGAACTAGTGGCCCGATGAGTGTACCGACAAATGCTTATAGATCCAGAACATTCATAAAAAGAAATTCAGGGTCATATCATAGAGAAATAACGTAATATCATAGTTGAATACCAGAGTAAAGAATTAGGATATATGATTCATTCTCTAAGTTGGATTATAGTAAATTTTTCATTACCCTTTAATCATAAGGCCAAATAGGGATAGATAATCCTCACTATAACCCAAGTGGAGGAGGTTTCATACTAGGATGAGAATGATTCTTGATCAATTATCAACAAGGTCCTAACAAAAATTGATATAACTCAACATTATAGATATATACCAAGGATGTATATACCAATATATGGATGTAACATGATATTTTTCTATTAATGAGATGAAATAATGTCGTTTAGAAACAACTATCATAATATGGTACACTTCATCCATGATTACATCATACTTAAACTATTGAGGACTGAAAATAGCATCAATAATTTCTTCTAAAAGTTCTTTAGAGAGAAGATACACAACCAAAATAGAGATATTTTCTAGATGAATGAAAATATTCAACATGATTTCATTTTTTATCATAGTCCCACATTTATTTCTATGAGGTTGTTCTTTATCATGATATTTGAAGGTCATGGCCGCCTTTGAAGGTGGTTCCTTCTCTTGACCAACATCCAAATGACTTTTAATAGAAAGAAAGTTAGGATGATATTTAATCAACACAATATAATTATAATTATAAAATTATATGTTATCTAATCAATCCTCCAACATAATTATATTCAAATGATCATTGGGTTATTTGAGAGAATAGTTGTGCTCATATTTAGAACATTGAGGTTCTTGTGTCCAGATCTCGACAACATATATGGATTATATGGGGGCATTTACTAAATAATTGTGACATTGGAAACCCACTCATACTTTACCTCCCCATCCAAAATAACATCTTTCTATTTCCCCCTAATATTTGTGGGGAACTATTGTTCATACACATCCTCTTCATCAGAGAATGGATCTATCCAATGCATATCATTAAAAGAAATTCATTTTGATTATTCTTCTAATAATTTCTCTATTTTGTTGGGTTTTCCACATTGAATCATTTTATGGGATGGTTTCCATAATCCAAATGTTGGATTAATGAATTTTTAAGGGTTCCAAAATGGTTTAGGAATTATTAGTGACTTCTCTCATGAAATGTTCCACCTATTGAAATTGAACCATCTCTTGGTAGACTATGATGATAAATGTGTTGGTAGTAATGACCCCAACCCTAATATCCTATAATTAATTGTTACATTACTAAATTTTCATAAAATAGATCACATCATAAAGGAACAAATATTCTTGTAGTCTTGGTAAGCTATATTAAAACATGAATCTCATGTTACATTTGGAAATATAAAAAATAAAACATAGTGAATGTATGCATTTTTCATCCTTGAACACATTAAATGATTCCTTCATCATATCCAATAAAATGGATTGAAAATATGGGTGAGATTACATTATTAGTAATGGTTAAATATAGTTGAATCCATCATGATTAAATAATTAATAACAATTAGGGTTTGGTAAATAATTAAAAAACACATTCTAGTTAAATAATAGCTTGCGAATAAAGAATATTATAAAAGGATCAAAAGATGATCAAATAATTAAAAAAACAAATCACATCATATTTAATATTATACATAGGCATCATAACTATTAAAATATTCACAAGGACATAAATAAATAATCTCTCAATTATATAATTCACAATTTTAAACAACTTAAAAATGCAATTGAGTATGTTTTTAAGACATCTTACTTAAATGGATAATTTCTTATCCCAATATCCAAAATAATATGTCTCATGAGAAATATTTATTAATATAAGGATTATAATATACCTCTAACATAACTTACTTAGTCCAATGATGTAGTGACCTAGCCCTAGATAACTAAGATCAGGTGTTTTCTATCAATTAAATTAGCATTTTTACAAGGAATTCAATCCCTAAAGGACTGAAAAGTTTAGTAGTATTGGTAAACAAGACTCATAAATGATTATTTCTTTAAAAATGGATATAATAATTACAACATATATTTATTTATTTAATAAATAAATATTTTTGATGATAAATCTAATCCATTTTGTATATTCTGTAATTTTTTTCATAGTAAGCTTATTGGATTTTTGGGGAAATAAATATAATAAGGGTGAGGAAAAATTATCAATAAGGAAAAAAATATAGTAGAAGTAATAATTAATAAATGGGAATAGACAATATGGAAATTTACATAACTGAACACAAATTCTATTTAATCAATAAACTAAAAGGAAGTAAAAAAGAAACATAGAAATCTAATAAATGGAAATAATAGCCATCTAGATAGAAGTAAATGAAATGTATTGATATATTTGTCATTAGAAAATATAATGCAAAAAAATAATAATTTAATTCTCATTAAAGGAGATTATTATTTTTTAGATGTCATATTTCCTAGGATCATGATACCATTATCAAAAAAGTATAGTTTAATGATTCCAATTTTTAAAACGAATTAGTCCAATTAGACTGCTAATGAATTGAGGGGTTTCATTCACTGGTCCACAACCCATATAAGTTTCCTTAAATGGTTCCCAACCCATGTATTTCATGTAAAAAGTATTACTGATATATATAAAAAATAATGTACCTTATCAAATATCTGTAATGAATAACTTATACGAATTTATCAATATTTTCCCAATTGATCAAATAAATTTCATGGTAGACACTGTATGTAAAATGTCATATGGTTTAGGCAATATTAATTTCCATGAATAATTAAATGGATAACTTAGGGTAAATTCAATGTTCAAATATCATAAAAGATTGAATATTTCAAGTAAACTAAAAGGTATATCATGTAAAGACCTGGATTTCCTGTGGAATTTATTTTAAATAAATGGAAAATTTATGAGTCCACGAAAATTTACGGCGCTTGATTCTGAGGCTTGGTGTACTCAGAATCAATTTCCAAAGTTTTTTTCGGGTACGTTCTGTAAAAGTACAAGCGGGGTTTTTATAACTTTTGAACTGGTACTTGGAATTGTAATCTGAGGGAACCGTTGAACTCACAGTGCCGATATTCGCTTAAGAAGACTTTCACCTCGATGACAGTTGGTCGAGAATGAATGTTAGTTTTTAGTGTTTCTAAGAATAAAACTAAATAAAAAATAATTGTGTAGCTTATTTTTATTTGGTTGTTAAAACCTCCAAGTGGGGGTTAGAGGTGGGGGCCACCACACCATAACCTCCCATGAGAGGTTATGGTGGTGGTGCCCACCTGAGATATAAAAACCTCTTATCACTTAAAGAAGTGGGGACCACATGGGCTTTAAACCCCCCTGAACTATCCATAAGTGGGGGGAAACCCTAGAACATCCCTCATAAATATGCCAATCCACTCAAAATTAATTAATGGAACATTAATTAATTATTTTTTTGTTGGCATATTCTTTTGGTGGAATCTTGGGAGAAGAGAGAAAATAAGTTCTCCAACGTAGAACACTTCTCGCCAAAGAAGGGTGGCTGGGAAAAACTCCACCCGGAACAGGCTCTCGAAGTCAGTCCAGAGTAATGTCGCCTCATCATGCACATGGAGCATTAGGCTCCACCATCTGCCTTGTGCTGCCTGAAGGAGACTCGCGGAAAAGATCACCATGTAGTCTGCTGGTGTCCCTACTAGCTTGAAGACTCTCACCACAACCTCCATCTAGTACTCAACCGCTTGTGGGTCCATCTCTCCCCATAACCTAGGTGGCCTTGTGTGCTGGAACTCATACAACGTTCTCAAGTGGTGTGCATCGTCTGCTGTTGGGGCTAGTGGAATCGGTGGCCCAACGAGAAGTGCTACCGCTGTTGCCTCTGCTGGTAATAGGGCCCTTCACGGAGGCCTCATCACTTGGTGGGATGTTAGAGCATACAACTCTCGGGGCTCTGCGGGGAGATGTCTTGAAAGAAACAGATATGACAAGGTCAAAGTATTTTTACCTGGTAATCTGACCTGCTTGAGATGACTTATATAAAATCCTTTGGAAACACACACGAAATTAGTGTTTTCATGTACTGAGTCGGAAATCAGAAGTCAGTGTCCTGATGTATGGATACATCGGCCGCCCACACCAACACTGGACTCCCTGAACTAAAAACCACACATAGTACCCTTAACACTATTGCTTCACAAAATAGAAAGATCAGAGTTCTAAGTTATGCTGTTGAACCGACTCCTCTGATACCAATCTATCATGACCACACCCAAATGTGTTTTCAGAGCCGATTGGAGGTCCTAAAATACCGTCAATGACTTCAGAACATCACTGTGACCTAAAGTATACAGTTTTATGGTAATCAGACCATCTGAATGACGAACGGGCATCACGAGAGGCGCGCTAGCCAGAGGCGTCGTTTCTGGAAAATTCCAGAATACAGGGCGTGTACTCTCAAAGGACACGCAATTTAGTACGAGCGAACTAAAACCAGGATTTGAGCGTCAAATGGGTAGCACATAGATTGTGACCCTGGTCACATGGCATGTACTTTCCACATGGCCTGGCAGACACGGCTACACGACACACGGTGTGTATTTTGGGAAATACACAGACACGAGAAGAATCACACGGCCTGATGACACGATGTGTACTCTGTTACATAGCATGACAGAGGGGACTTACCTAGACACAGCGTGTAACCTAGGGATACACAAACACAGGTGAAGTACACAGGCTTGTACTCCACTACACGGCCAGGGAAGGCCAATGACATGGGATACCCTGTGTACCAGTTACACGGGTTGGAGAACATGTGTTGAGGTTGTGTACGGGCACATGGACAACGTACACGGATCTGACCTCAGATTCTTGGAAACAGCATGGAACCATTACCACACATCGTGTACTTACTTTTCTACATGACAAGCCCTTCGACACGATCTAATGTACATAGGCAGTACCCAAGGTCTGAAGACACATTGTGTAACCATACCAACATGCCGTGTACTTGTTTGGAAAATGGATAGCTCATCTGGTCTCTGTGTCTTGGACATGTACTGCTTGTATTTTCCCCCCATGACTTGGTGGACCATTGAGATACTTCTATGTGGGACTTCGTGACAGTTGGAGTATCGACCAGTAGCTTGTGGAGCAGATCTTCCAGAGACAAGCATGCATTTGTGCGGGAAACTAGTAGCTGGCTGAAACTTGACAACTTCTAATCGATTCGACTCGGAGTGATTCAACTAGCCCAGTGGGGAGCGCCTTTGTGTGAGCATGGAAGAACCACATGGGAGAGCACCTTTTTGTGAGTGCGGCAGACCCACGGTACTCGACATGTGGAGTACCTCAGCATGCTATGAGGGGGAGTGCCTCTGTGTGAGTGCAACAGACCCACAGTGGGGAGTGCCTCTGTGTGAGCATGGAAGATCCATGATACTCGACAGGAAGAGTATCTCAGTACTCCATGTTAGTGGGATGTTCCTATGTGTGCCCTGGCAGGCCCACTGTACTTGATTGAGAAGGAGTTCTCCAGTAGCCGAGGGTTCAAATTGATACTACCCCTAGAATAAAATCTTGGTTGAGCTGAGTCAGTAACGTTGTTCTTTCCTCATGATTGATATGTATTACTTGGTAACTTACGTATATGTATGGGTATATACCTAAGTGAATTTATTTGTTGATTTCATACTTTTTGGTTTATCATTGTCAGTTTTTGTGAGACCTTGAGGTTCTCGGGGTCCCTACTGAGTATCATTATACTCACCCCTGCATGGGCTATGCCCGCACCTCATTGTATTGGTTGTAGATGATGGAAAGTGTTGATAGAGAATGAGTGGATAGGACTGGACGGTACTCGGAGGTGGACCTTACGACAAGTCGGTACAGGGAGGACCTGGATGGATGAGAGTGTGGAGGAGGCCATATGCACCTACCCTTCAAGTAGGAACCCTGGAGGACGACCCAGTAGCTGCTTTACTTTTATTCAGTTGTACATGATTTCATTTGTACTTGTACATTTCTGTTGCGCTAGTATTTTCGGCCACTTCTACTTTCCAGCACTACTTTTTTATACAGTTTTACTTTGTTTTTTGCTTCCATTTGTGTACTCTGATGTGTTTTTTTACTGTTATAAAGGTAATGCCTTCCCATTTTAGCGATTTATGCCTTTGGTGATAGTCGGTAGCCCCTGGCCTATTGAAGGCGGGCTTGGGGTAGTCACGATACGGGCCCCGGGGGACGAGTCGTGATAGTTCAAAGAAGTTAATGTGAATGTTATCCTTCATTAAATAAATTATAAACCATCCAAAGGAATAATAAGGATAATATTAAAAAAATTATACCCTAAATATGATTAAAATAGCGGATTTTTATCCCTAATGAAATGAAATATTTACTTTTAAAAATATTCCCGATGAAAATATACTTTGATTTAAAAAAACTTTTGAAGAAATATATAATTGAAAACCCCTTTTCAAAAAAAATTCATTAAAAATAAACCTTTTTAAATTGATAAAGAGGCATCATATTTATGATGGTGGAAAAATTGGTACATGTCGTACGAGGTAAAAATAATATTCCTTTTGTATGGAAAAGGATAGAAAATGCCTCGTTTGGAAATACACAAGAATATTCCTTCCTATAGATTAGTAGAAGACAAAAAGGGTAAAAGTTCCTTTACCAAATCATGTTAAAATCATTTTTGAAAACATTTTAATAAAACATGGTTTTTAGAAGAAAATAGGTACTCCGACTAAAGAGAGAAATAAAGTCAGGTTTCATTGAAAACAATTTCTAAAACACCTTGATTACCAAAGAGTGGGAAAGTGGTATTTATACTTGAAAACTTTCATGAATTAATAGACAAGAATAAAATGAATTATTGAACAATTGATATATAATTTCCTCTAATGGAAATTCCATTGAATGATTATTTCGATTAGTATTGAGGAAAATAATCTTTAAACATTCCAAAGTGTCCCACACAACATTGAACCATTTTTAAATCATAAACATTATTAAATAATAATATTAAATTAAATTATTAAATAAAATTATGGAAATTTATTTCATTATATAGAATTTAAATTGAAATTTATAGACCATATAAAAGAAACTATGTGAAAAACAATAGAATATGCCTCAATGAAATGAAATTGTGACGAAATCCATTGCATAAAAATCAAAAGACCCAAGACTGATAATCATAAAATGAAACATCTAAATACTAGGAATATAATAGGTTTAATTATATTATATATCAATTGGTAAGTATTTACACCATAAATATATAAGAAATTTTGTGCACAACAATAAATTATGTCTCACCAAAAAAGAAAAGTGAGACAAGAATTCATCACCTTGTGTTTCTGTTTTTGTGAAAATTCTATAAATTCATGTATAATTAAATTATGTTAATTTTAAACTTTCTTTATAAAATTTTCCACGTATATAGATTATTTTATTTCACTTACTAAATTTTTTTGTATAACTACTCAAACGATTAATTTTTCATCAGGTGTTTTTGACCAAATTCATTTTATGTGTCAAAATAACTATTGTTGGTCAACTATGGACATAGGGTTAATTATATAACATCTCTAGAATAATTAACAGGACATAATTATCATATTTTACATCAATTATACTTTTAAAACCAATAATTAAATATGGTTATGAAACTGATAATATGTTAAAATCATGGAGATGGTAGGTCGTACATACGCATGAGTAACTTTCCAACTTTTAAATGATCATTATGGAAATAAACTAAGTAACTCAAGTCCTTATAGAATTATCATTATATAATAAATATAATGTTATTAAATAATATATATTTTTTTATAGAATTATGTGATGAAAAAGGAATCAGGTCATGTAGTGGAGGCAATAGGCCACACGTCCACGAATGACGTTATCTCATTAAAAGTGTGTGAAGGGGTAATAATGAAAACGATATATATACATATATATATAATTTCCAGAAATATAATTATTTAATTAATATATTATTTATTCTTATTATGTCACATTTTTTTAATTATGTTCATTAATTTATACATTCCATGTATTGTGCAAATGAATCACATCGCTTTGAGGGGTCGGTAGTCCACACTTCCTCAAACGAGATTATCGTATTTACAAAACTTGGAAAACAAAAATTTATGTTATAAATAAAAATTTAAGAAGTATTAAAAATTATAAGTAAATAATATATCATTTATAAATTTTTTTTCTTCATAATTTTAACCATAAGAGGTAGTAATAAAGAATTGAAAAATCATCGTTTCGTGAGGCAATATTTCACTGTTCACAGAATGAATATCTTCATTGCCCATTAGATGTAGATGTGTGTAAGTATAGATCTAAACCTTAGTATAAAAAAAACATTGTATGTTTAGGATAATTTTTTTATGTAATAATAAAATAAGTATATTTTAGGGGTTGGAAAATTTAAATGAAATTAATGGTATTGGTAAAATACATTACCTTTTAATCGAGTATGATCTTTTTGTTTAAACCAAAAGGAATACATGGAAAGTGTTATTCGAAAATGGAGTATTATAGGTCAATTTGATGTATTTGGGGAGGTCATATTGTATGATAGTGGACGAACATAATTGTTTGGAGAGGTGTGAGGAATGGGTAGAGGTGGTGGTCTTTTATAGGTAAGGAAAAGGAATCACATGGTATTCTTGAAAAGAAGTCAGGTGTACACATGATCTTACCTAAAAAAATCATATCAAATATACCAAACTAATTAATTTAAGGTTAAGTTTTTAATTATGTCCATAAAATGGGTGTTGCGAAAGTGGATGGGTCATTTGGGCCCTTAAACAAAGGGTTTTGGTCCATTTTAAATCCTAATTACACCTTATGCACTGTAATTAATTTTAATCACTTCCAATAATTATTTTTTTCAAAAATTAATTTTATATTATTTAACCACAAATATGACCTTGATTAAAATTTTATATGTCTTATTTTCAAAATTAAAATCACAGAAGTAAAAAAAAATAGGGTTAATGCTAATCTCACAGACAAATGGATTAGCTGATTTTAGTACAAAAAAATTCAAAAGATTGTTATGTTTTAGTATTAAATTATAAAAGGTAAATTGAGTTTAATTAAATAAATTTTATTTATATATGAATAATTCATTCCATGTGACATTAAAACATATATATAATGACATTTAATATGAATAACTATTTAAACGAAAACGCAATTTTTAACTAAAATGTAGTATTTTTCACTATTCACTAAAAATGTTGTTTCTCAGAAAAATATCAAAAATCAATCCTAATATAATTTTAAAATTAAGAATTAAAAAATCAATTTTATTTTATCATATTAAATTCATAATAGTTTCAAAATTAAGATTTAATGTTCTTCAGCAGAAGACTGTAAAAATGCCTTAATAATAATATTGGTTTTATGTGAAATATTTGGGTTTCTCTTATATTATACATACCAAATCAATTGTATGAATATAATTTTTTTTTCATATTTAACATATATATTACATTAATATCACTCATTAATTGTATTTTTTGTAATATATTATGGTAAAATAGATTTGTGAGAAAAAATATTGTTTTCTACAAAAATATCCTTTTAAAATTCAATTTGTTCTTATATTCATTTCTAATTTATTTTTGATCAATGATTTGGTTTTCTAAACAACATATTTTTATATTTTAGTTAATAATATTCATAAAAAATAATTTATATAGTATTATATTAAATAATAATGTTTTAATTAAAGATTGATTCTCGATAAGACTCAATATTGTGTATAGAGAAAGCCATCGAAGAAGGTTTCTTTTTGGTGTAACAAAAGATATAGAGGAAGGTATCTTTTGGATATAATTAAATCCAACTTAGTGTTGTGCACGTTTACATACATAGAATATATATTAAATAGTAAATGTATTATAAATTTTCCGGGTATTATATTACCTTACGTGCTTTTGGTCGCGTGTCAGACACACTATAGAGTACAACATTATTACATTAGTTTTTTTGGTTGTCACATTTCCCCACCTTATTTAAATTGCATCCTAATAATTTAAAATAAATCGTAGTCATTTATTGTTTGATATGTCATATCTTAGAAATCCTACATCATGTGAAGTGTTCATAATTCATCCTCTATAACAGAAAAAATACCATATAAAAATGTCACATGGACTACCATGTAACTAGGTTATTAAGTAGGATATCATTAATGGTATAAAATGATACGTACTTGTAAGAAAAGTGTAAATATTTATAACTAGTGAATGATATAATCAATCATAAACAATTGAATGATCAATGGAAATTTGAGGGCCACAAATCCATAATTCCTTAATGATTTACAAAGCCATCAATTCGATATAGATTTAGGTATTAAGACAAAAAATTTATTTCTAAGTCATTTTCCTAATTTTTGGTAACACATTTATTGAATTAGAAGATAACCAAATATTATTACTTGATATGTTTAAATATAATATAAAAAATCATAACTTTTTTGTTCTCTGATCAAATTCTAATTCATCCCATTACTCCAATAAATTAATTACCAATAATGAATTTTTTTATTCTTAAAGCCCTAAAAGAAACATTTTTAGGATCATAATTTCTATAAAAGAGTGACATGTCCTTCTATTTTTCTTTAATTATATCCTAAAATAAATATGGTTAATATATTTATTTCTAATCCTAAAAAGTTTTACAACTCATTCATCATTAATATTTATTCTTTAAATTGTTTAACTAAAAAAATTAAATTAATAAAGAAATTGCATAGTGAAATAGTCGGCGTTAAAACCTTATCTTCCCATGGTCATGGTTTCAAGTCCCATAGCCTCTCTAGGTTTGATTGGTTGTCACCAGACATAAATGTTGTCCTTTTCTAAAAATATAATAATATGACTTCCAAATTTAAACATGATAGACATCCATGAAATTAGGTAATTCTCTAAACTTCATTTTAAATGAGGTTTTAAATATAAACTAAATACATAAATACATCATCCATTTTATCAGCACATAGGTCCTTCCTTGTTCACGGATTTATCAATTATATCATTATTTGAATTTATAAATCATGACACCTTATCTTCAATAAAAAAACTCATCATGCTTAACCTAGGTCACTAATTATGTATCCAAATACTTCATAATGATTTGTCAAGGAAAAGTGTGTTATCATGTGTATATCCCTCTATAGTGTCAAACCAAGTGTGTATTAAGTCATGTTGTCATGTAATGGGTTACCCCAAGTCAAGCCCCACACACCTTGTCAGAGTTATTAATCCTGGGTACATCTGTACCAAAACTACTTCCATGTGTAGTATCAAGACATGGATTTATTTCTAGGAAGACCCACATAATCTATAATTGACCAAAATTATAGTTCATTAATCTATACTTAATCAAATTATACCATAGGGTTATGTTTTTTAATCTAGGTTTTCTAAAATTCAGTTCCTAAGGTTCCTAATAAACATCCTTTGATAACAACTGTTGAGGCCCAGTCCCAAATAGCCTAGATTTGATGTCCTCTATCAATTACATTTCCATGATTACAAGGAATTAAAGCCCAAAAGTACTGATCATTTTAGTAGCCTTGGTAAACCAAAAACATAAGTTAATATTTCATTACAAATGGATACACTAATAAAAACATTTTTTTTCTTCTAAAAAATAATCTTTACCAAGGATTACTACAGACCATCTAATATATTTCTGAATTTCCTTCATAGTACACTAACTGGATTGTAAGGGAAATAATTTTAATAAGTATGAGCTCAAATGCTCAGTAAGGGAAAAAATATAGTGGATGTAATAATGAATCAATGAGAATATTTAAAATATGGAATGGTACATAAAAGAACACACATTATATGTAATAAATAAACTAAAATGAAGTATATAAGAAGTGTATAAATGTAATAACATAAAATAAATTCCATCTAGATAAATGAATGGGAAATTTATCCATAGATATGTTGTCAAAAAATCTCATGGATAAATAAAAAATGAATTCTTAATAAAGGAAATGTTTATTTGTTAGAAATCATGTTTCCAAACAACATTATACCTTTACCATAAAAAGGAAGTTTAACTATTCAAATTTTCACAACTAATTCATCCCATGATACTACCGATGCATCGAGGGGTTTCCTTCCCTGGTCCCAAACCCATAGAGTTTTCCATAAACGGTCCCCAAACCATTTATTGCATGTCCAAATAATTCCACTTATATCAAATAAATAACGATCCTTATTAAATATTCATATTGAATAAATTATATAAATTTATCAAAATTTCCCAAATTAATAAATTATATGTCAAATTATACATTGTATGTAAAATGGTATATGGTTTAGGAAATAAAAGTGTATATGATAGTTGAAATGGATAACTTAGGGGAAATTTGTTGATCAAATATCAAAGTAAATTGAATACTTCAAGGAGGCAGAAAAATATTTCTAGGAAATTAATTTGAATATTATCATGGGCCAAATAAATCATAAAATATCCAAAGGATGAATAAGGTTGTTATAAATATAACATAACCCAATTTAGTATAAAATAGGGGTTTTTTGTGGTTGATGAAATAAAAGATCAACTTTTTAAAATATTCTTGAGGAAAAAATCATTTTCTTTAAAAAATCATTTTGAAATTATTTTTTATTTAAAATCCATTTCAAAAACATTATAATAAAAAATAAACCTGTTCAAATAGAAAGGAGGCTTCAAAAAAATTAAGACTTATAAATTCGTACATGTCGTACGATGAATAAGGAATATTTTTTCTATAGAAAAAGGTAAGAAAATTCCTCATTTTGAAAGAAAAAAGAATATTCATTAATAGAGATTTGTAAAAGAAAAAAGGGTAAATTTTTCATTACTAAATCAATTTAAAACCATTTTTGAAAACATTTTAATAAAACATGGTTTTTAGAATAAAATTGGTTCTCCAACTAAAGAGAAAAATATCGTCGAGATATCTTAAAAACATTTTCTAAAACACTTTGAGTACCAAAGAGTGGATAATGGTATTTGATACTTGAAAATTGTCATGAATAACTAGAGAATAATTAAAGGTATTATTGAACAATGTTTATATAATTTCCTCAAATGGAAATTCCATTAAAAGATAATTTGGGTTAGTCCTAAGGAAAATAATCTTTAAACATTCCAATGTGTCTCGTGCCACATTGAAACATTTTTCAATAATAAACCTCTTGAAAGAATAATATTAAATGAAATTATAAAGTAACATGAAGGGAAATTAATTCATTATATATAATTTCATTTCCAATGTAAACACCATATAAATGAAACCTACTTCATAAAAATAAAATGTCCCTCAATGAAATAAAATTGAGACGAAATCCATTACATATGAATTGAAAGACCCAAAATTGGTAATCATCAAATGAAAAATCTAAATAACATGAATATAATAAGTTTGGTGATATTAAATTTCAATATGAATTTATATAAACCATATATATATATAATAAATTAGGTTCACAACAAAAAAATATGCCTCGTGGAAAGAGAAGTATGACAAGAATTCTTTACCTTTTGTTTCCTTTCAAGTGAAAATTATTTAAATTTAATTATAATAAACTTATATTAATTTTATAATTGATGTTTAACCTTATACATGTTTATAATTAATTTTACTTCACTTATTACCATGTTTTTTACAACTACTCAAACAATTATGTTTACATTCGGGTTTTTTCCCCAAATTCAGTTTATGTGTCAAAACATCTATTATTGGTCAACTATGGTCATATGGTTCATTATATTAAATCTCAAGAATAATAACCATAACATAATTATTATATTTTTACAAAAATTATACTTTAAAAATTAGTCATTAAATATTGTCATAAAAATTATAATATGTTATAATCATAAAGACAATAGGCCCTATGTACACATGAATAACATTCCCATTTTTAAATGGTCATTGTTGAAAAATGGTACGTAATAAAAATATTTCCAGAATGATATTTATATAATAAATATAATATTATTTAATCATATATACATATATATTGAATTATATTATGTAAAAAGAATCACATCATGTCGAGGAGGTGGTAGTCCACACATCCATGAATGTTGTTATCACTTTTAAAGTGTGCGAAGGGGTAATAAAGGACATGATATATATATATATATATTATTTATCGAAATATAATATTTTCATAAAAAATATTATTGATTTTTAATATATCATTTATTTTTAATTACGTACATTCATTTATACATTCCATGTATCATGCGAACGAATCATATCAATTTGAGGGGGCGATATTCCACACTTCCTCAAACGAGATTATCGTATTTAAACTACTTGGAAATAATAAATGTTTTTTATAAATAAAAATTACAGAAGAATAAAACATTATAAATTACATATATATAATATATAAATATATTTTACATCATAATGGCTACCATAATAGGCAGTAAAATAGAATTGAATAATCATCGTTTCGTGAGGCAGTAATTCATCATTCACAGAAACAATATGTATGTTTCCCATTATATGGAGGTGTGTGTAATTTTAGTTCTAAAACATAGTATAAAAATATCCTAGTAAATTTTGGATAATTTTAATATTATGTAAGAATAGAAGAAGAAGATTTTAGGGGCTGTATAATGGAAATAAAGCTAGAGAGATTGAGAGAAGATATTACTTTTTAATCAGGTGACTTATTTTGGTTTAAACCAAAATGAATATATGGATGGTATTATTAAAAAATAGAGGATTATTGTCATGGTAATGGATTTTTGGTGTCCATTTGGGATGATATTGGCCAATTATGAGAGGTTGGAGAGGTGTGAGGAATGGGTAGAGGTGCTGGCCTTTTATAGGGAAGGAAAATGACTCACTTGTTATTCTTGAAAAGAAGTTATGTGTACACATGTTATTAACTAAAAAAGTCATAAAAAACCTGAAAAACTAATTCATGGAAGGATAATGGCCAAAATATGTCCATACAATGGGTTTCTGGCAAGTGTATAGGTCATTTGGGCCCTTGAACTAAGGAATTCAATCCATTTTAAGAAAAATTACACCTTAATCATTGTAATTAATTTTAATCACTTTCACTAATCAGTTTTGTCAAAAATTAAGTTTATATTATTAAAAAAATATATTTTATTGATTAAAAGTGTGTTTTTTAGATTTTCAAAATTTAGATAATAGAAGTAGCATAATTAGGATTAAAGATAATATCACAGACAAACAGATTAACTCGTTTTAGTAGAAAATTGTTTGAAAGATTATTATATTTTGATATCAAATTTAAAATAGTAAATTGATTATAATTAACTAAATTGTATTAAAAAATTTATAATGGATCCAATGTGACTTTAAAAAAATTATATCATTATTTATCATTAATAATTATTTAAACGAAAATGTAGTTTTTAACTAAAACACATTTTTTTCTATTCAATAAATATGATGTTTCATGAAAAAGTACCAAAAATTAATTCTAAGATAATTTTGAAATTATGAATTAAAAAATAAATATTATTTTATCATATTGAATTCATAATAGTTTCAAAATTAATAATTAAAATAGGTTCACCGTTAAAAGGATGTAAAAATGCCTTAATAAAAAAATTGGGTTCTTTGTGAAATATTGGGTTTTATATTATGTTATAGATACCAAATAGATTGTATGAATATAAATTTTTTTATTTAATATTAAAAATATATATTACATTAATATTGATCACTAATTTTAATTAATATAATCTCTTAGGATAAATAACATTTTGATCATAAAAATAGTTTTCTATAAAAATATCATTTTAATATTATATTGATTATTATATTCATTTCTATTTTATTTGTAACTAATGATTTAGTTTTCTAACATATATATTATCATATGTTAGTTAATATTATTCATAACAGCTTGTTTATATCTTATTATATTAAATAATAATGTTTTATTTACGGATTGTTTCTCGATAAGAGTCCATATTGTATATGGAGAAACCCATCACAGAAGGTTTATTTTTTTGTGTAATGCATAGTATAAGGGAATGTATACCTTTATTTTAATAAAGTATAACTTGGGTTTTCATGCATTGAAATATATATAATCAATTTTCAATAGTAAATGTATTATAAAGTATCTAGTTAGTATATTACCTTACGCGCTTCCTGTCATGTGTCATACATTCAATCTAATACAAGGTTATTAATATAGTTTTCTGGGGTCATCACAAACTCATTCATCATTTTAAAGTTTTTTCATAAAATTATTGATATAAATATTCATATTTAAAAGATATCATCTAAATTTTAAATATTTTCCCTGGTCAAACAAATCATAAAACATGGAGAGAAAGAACAAGGATTGCATTATTATAACTTATCCCTTATAGAGAAAAATTAAAATATATATTTTTTCATGGATGAATATAAATACCATTAAAATTTAATAAAAAATATTATTGGGGAAAAACATTTTCACATTAAAAACCACTTTTAAAAAATTACAAGATTAATGGATGTTAGGAAGAATATTTTCCACGAAAATAATAATGGTAACTTGTAATGAAATACAAAAAGTATTTATTGGTCATGTTGGTTGGAAATTATGTTCAATTAGAGTATATTAAAATAAATATTCTTCACACATATTTTATAAAAAGTCCTAAAATATTTCTTTTAGAAAAAAAACGTGAAGATTATATTAAATCCAATATGTAAAAAGTAAAACATGGTAAAAAATGTATATTATAAATTATTTGAAGAATAGTACAGTCATATTTTAAAACATTTTAATGAAAATATGCACATAGAAGAAAAAATCCCAATTGAATAAAAAAAATTGTCTTCTCTAAAAATATTAGTTTGATCACGTGAGTACTTAACATAGGAAAAAGAAGGGAAAAGGTATAATTTTTAAAAAATAACCAGGGGAGAAGAAAATATATTTGGTTTAAAATAGAAATATCATATAATTATCCCATTAAAGTATTAGAAATAAACAATATTGAATATAGATGAGATTTTTAAATAAACCCTTAGAGATTTGGTCCATTTTAATTCTAATGTCTATAAATGTAATAAATTAAAATGGATATTTAAATATAATGAATATAACAGGAATAATGATATATCATATTGATGTGGTATTATAAAAACCACATTAAAGAATAAAGTGTTTGATACGACATATATCTCATGGGAAAAAAGTGAGGTGAGAAATCCCTTACAAATATTGTATCGTGGAAGTGAGAATACAATCAGTGAAGTGATTATGTGTAAATAATGTAAATAGAAAAAAAATGGTAAAAAAACCAAAAAAAACTAGATTTCATTACACACAAAATCACATCATATCAAATACAATGAAAATGTAATTTCTCAGCACAATTTCACCATAACTAGTGCCCTAAGATGTAGCATTATATGACCTTACGAAGGACTCCCCCAATTCCACAGGCTACTGACTAATAGATAGAGTTTAATGGATTTGATAAGGATTCTATACCCACAATACTAGTGTATACTAACAGTATGAATCATAATAACCATCAATATGAGATAATAATAATTACCAAAAATGTCACATATCATATTAACAAACTAAGGAAGTGACCACAAACCCAAAAAATAAAACAATACATGTAATGATAGTCTAATATGGAAAAAGTAAATTAAGATAAGACACTAAATACAATCCCCAAAGTGTGTCTTGACATCAGGTATGATCCCAACATCCATGCTCCATCCCATATCCCACATCAACCATCTAGAAGTGGGTCTTTTACCTTATCCTGAAATGCAACCATGAAGTGTGCTCATGTACCTAGTGGCATCCTGGTTTAGGTGTGAGTGAAACTTATTGTTCCACCACTAACAATGTCTATAATAATATCTATTATAATAAAAAAGTATGAAGTAAAAGTAAGCAAGAAAAGGAAATAAATAAAAGCATTTTTCTTATTTAATATTATATTAATATAACCACTCATTTTATTAGATCCAAGTATAGCCTATACTTATTAAACAGATTTTGACCAATGTTGTTAATATGACCCATGTTTTATGTGGTCATAGGTTGGAAAACAAATAGAATCAGTTCATGTATCCAACTAAAATTTACAATGTCTTGGCTAACAATCCCAACCATGATAAAGAACGTCATGTCCATACCATTGGACTCTTGATCATCATTCCATTCTCTAAAATATACTATGTGTACGGGAATATAGAGAATCAGTATAGAATTCCCAAGGTAGAGGATCAACATTCCAATATCCCAACCAATGATTTATTTTCATTTTCAAAGGCTAATGGTCATTAATATTTTTATCAAACAAAAACAACACAATTAAACCATTTTATTTATCATAGATCCATGGTTCATTACATTCAATATATTATCAATTCCCATATTTAGCCCGTTTCATTTTTAAAACAAAATTACAACATTTTATCTCCCCTTTCAAGACAGTTATCCACATGTACAGTCCCATTTTACAATTTCTCACATTAACCCACTTACAATATACAACTCATTAACTTATTCAAGTCATTAAAACACCCCATAATTCCATTCCAACATTATTACCAAAATTAAAATTGGTTTAATCTCATAAACTCTTAAATGCATCATTTAAAAAATCAAATCCCATGTTCGTAGAAGTGGAACACTTTATGGTTTACTATATCCCTAGTCAATTAAACATTAACAATTCCAAAGAGTATCATGATGGTTACAATATACCATATACACCAAAATTTTATAATTTAATACCAATGATTAAAATTTGCATCACAATGAAAAAATGAAAAAAAGACACCTAAATTTAATAATAAGAATGTGGGCTATAACTTGTAGAAAACCTACCTCAGTTTCATAGATGAGAACTCTCTCAAACCCCTAACTTGAATCTAGCATAAGAAAAACTCAATTCCAAAACTGAGAGCCTACTATAAAATGACAATTTTTGATTATTTTAAGGAAAATAATAATTATACAATGCATCTTCCAAAAAATAGAATAAATAGAAGTGGTAGACTCACCTGAAGCTTTTATTTTCAACCATTGAAATATCAAACAACACGAAATTGAGGGGAATGATACTTAGAAGAGGATATAAATCCTACATCATCATTAGAGATAGTAAAGGATGGGCATGGTAGAAAATTGTGAATGAAACCTTAACAACAAAGGGGTAATAATTGGAAATTACTTCATTTGATGAGGATCACAGGTCGGTCGTACAGTTTTCAAAACCATGTGCCAACGTCTATCCAAGAGAGGATTAGGTCACATGGTCTCAGAGGGGGAGAGACTTACAGTTTTCAAAACAATATAGAGGCCTTGAACCTCACTCTATCCAATATACATGGCTTTTAGGTGACCCTTGATTGATTTGTCAACTATGAACCCTTCACATAATGGTTACACTATTAGGGATCACTGTTAGTACCAATCATACAAGAACTATATACCCAACACATTTTATCCTCCTTTAATCCTTCTTCATGTCCCAACCCCCCAGGGAACCCTGGAGTCCACTAATATTCTCAAGAAACACATCATTAAACATTATAAATGGTGTTTACAAAAAATATAAACTACGACAGAACTCCTCTAAATGTTAGTATCTTACACCCTCCCCACCATACAATAGATTTCCCTTAGGTTTCACTCTTTAGAATTTTTAACACTCCATGGTAAAATGTTGTAAATAAAAGGCCCACATATCTACCTCCCCCTCCCATGATTTCTCCCAAACATGAATATTATTCTATAGAGTTTAGACTAAAGGAATGATCTTACCAAAAAGAGTATTCTCATTACGATCTACACTAATAACCGGAAGCTCCTTGATGGGCGTATAACCCTCAATATTGAAATCATAAAGATGAATCAAATGAAAATTATTAGGGTGATATCATTGATTCTATTATACATTAAAAAAATCCTACATAACACTATACAAATCTATAAGAGACAATCGGTATGACAGTGGTCTGATCCTCTCCATGATCTCAAACTACCCCAAATGCTAGTGTGAAAACATTCCATGTTCTTGAATATGATAGTGACCCATCCTCGATGATAGAAAAAGGAATACATGATCACATGCTAAAAACTCAAGTAGTTGACAATGTCGATTATCATAAAAATCCCATCTACTATGTGTCATAGCCATTTTCTCCAAAATCAATTGAACCTTATCTGATGTCTCCGACAGGAGACTCGTTTACAATAGCTATGATTCCCTTATTTCCACCCATTATAATAAATATCTATATGTTCTTCTATATATTTTCTTTATATGGGGCCATATAAATAGTCACATGACAAATTTTATTATTTTAGAAATAAATGAGCACTATGTGATTCCCCCAAGATCCACCAATGCATAGGACACATTCCCTCAACATACCGTATATAACTTGAATTGTATGCTTTGACTACATATGTTTGGGGTCGAAATATGTACTCAAAAACACCTCAGTACCATGATCCTTCTATAAACCAATCCATAATCACAAATTAAAATAACTATCAAGATCATAAATAATACTCTAAGGTATCACATGAAACCATACAATGTCCCAGGCATTACAATCGCCCATTTGGTCAATGGTGACTATGTCACGAATTAGTATAAAATGAGCTACCATAGTCAACCAATCCACAAAAACCAAAGATAAGTCATTATTATAGAGGTTCCTCCAAAAACATAAAAAAATCCATGGTTACATCATCCTATTTTCATTCTGTAATGAGAAATGAATGTAATAAACCAGCTGGTCACTAATGCCCAGTAATCATCTAATGACAAGTGTTGCATCACATCCTAGAACCTACAATATCATTTTTCATTTATTACCACCAATACAAGATCTGAGGATCTCAGTATATGTTGGTCTATCCAAGATTAAATTCCCACTCTAAATCTTGAAACTCACTTATCAACTATTACTTCATTCAAGTGTGAACAACAATAGGTCCATGAATATGAGTAATCTCAATCTCATCAATTTTCCAACCAGAAGGTGGATCCCCACCATCAAAACTATATATCATTACCATAAATTCTGAATCCTAATACTATATTCTCTTTACAAATTTTAGAAGAGATTGATTAAGAGATAGGCATAATAGTCTTATTACCACATGAACCACATGAACACGCATATACATATCAGTAAAAAATCCGTCTTCTTCTACTTAGAACTAGAAGCCAGGACCTCATGATTCTCTATCTTCCAACTCAACACATCTATAACACAATTCCCATTTTACAATGTATAAGGTAAATAGATTTCAAAATACAAAATATGATAAAGCCATATCTGATTCTACAGATTCAAATCACACTAGAGAAATTTCAACATAATGCTCTTGAAGTCAGTGTAAACAAAAAAATTTCAAATAAAAGATAATGTCACAATAAAATAAATTCATAAACCATAGTGGCCAATTATAGATCATGTGTATGATAATTATATTAATTTGGCCTCAATATTAAAGTTCAATTTCTATGAATTGATTTACATGCATCAATAGTACCCCATATCCACTCTTAGATGCATCACAAAACAAAGTATACTCCTTACCCAGATCAGGTAAGATGAAGATCGGCATAATGGTCAAGTATTTATTTTTCTACTAAAAATAATTCTCACATAATTCAGACTCCTCAAACATTATACTCTTTTTGTTCATGCAAGATATTAGTGATAACATTAATGAAAATTCAATGATGATACTTCTGTTATAAAATTATCATCCCAAAAATTAATGAATGTTAAAAACATTATTGGGATTCTCTAAAGAAACCACTACTTAAACCTTATCCAGTTCCATTAAATAAAATTTTACTGAGATTATTTGACCTAGGAAATTTACATTGTTGGTCTAGAAGTGACACTTTGAAAGTGTGGCATATAACGGATCATCTTTCAGTGTACTCAAGATAATGTTTGGATATTGTTCATGATCTTCATGACTCTTGTAGAAAACCAATATTTCATCTATAAAAACAACTATTAACAAATCTAGGTATGAGTTAATGATTCAATTCATTAAAAAATAGACATTGAAGTATAATTCACTAACATTAATTGAATTATGATGAACTCTTATAAACCATAATGTCTTTTAAATGTAATCTGTGGTATATTAGATGGAATCACCCACAACTGATGACACATTGGCCTAGAAATGATATTTGAGAACACAAAATCACCCTTCTTCTAGTAAAATAGATCATCAATTCATGGAAGATGATATAAGTTCCAAACCATCATCTAATTCAACATCCGATAACTGACACACAACTATAACATTCCTTCACCATTCTTAGAAAACAAGACTAGAGCTCCCCATGGTGAAATACTACGACAAATAAACTCGTTATTATCCAATTCCTTGATCATAAATTTATTATCAGGGAGTCCTACTAGTCCCATTATATATGGTGGAATATAAATTGCCTCAAATCCATGAATCTAGAAAATCTTGAATCCATTTTCTCTCTCAGGTGGAAGCCATGGCATTTCCTTGGGAAATACATCCTAAAACTAACCCACCATTGGAGGGATGAATTTTTGATCCCCTACCTCATCATCCATAAATAGAATCAGAACTCAGGACATGATCTCAACATCTATTAAGTCAAAACCTGACATCTTATGCATGTAAAAGTCCCAAAAGAGCCGGTACCAACCAACATCAAGGAAACACTCCTTTCATTTTCATATACATTTTTCTCATACTCCTAACAGTGTGTAAATTGACAAAACCACACACACATATTCAACTAGTATACCCAAAAATTTTAAAAAATAAGAATCTATAAATGATTGTGAGGATCTTATATCAAAAAAAGTAATAAAATTCATAGAATCTTCATGAACCATACCTCAAAAAGCTGATAGTCTAGCCTTTCCACCGACAATTGAAAATGAACTACATGAAGTGGACCATCTCATTTACCCTATTCTCTAGTCCGAGTTCATGGTGTTGTAATTCCCTATAAATATGAATTCTTTTTTTCTAACGTACAATTCCCCCCCTTAATGGTATGTCTAGTGGAACTCCAATAGTATCATTGATACAGGATAGAGGACCTCATATTGGTTCCAGGTACCAACCTAGAAACTCCACCACTACCCACCTATTGTGGGTTCCTACCGAACATCTGTATATGAATTATACTACAACATGC
Organism: Viscum album; assembly: GCA_963277665.1. NCBI lineage: Eukaryota > Viridiplantae > Streptophyta > Magnoliopsida > Santalales > Viscaceae > Viscum > Viscum album. Next base: position 785,793,862 of record OY728137.1, on the reverse strand, counting down.
TCAGCTTACCACTTGTATTCATAGACACAGACCTTCTATATGGACTGGGATTTCACACTGATAGTAGGTTAATGAATGATGTCCATGAGAAACATTTCCCTGACTATAGAAAATAGGAAATTTAGCGATATTTTTTACTAAAAGTTCTAAAAAACATCACTATTTTTTTAAATTATTATCAATTTTAATAATTTGTTTCTAAACTAGAGATGTTTTTCAGTTAACACCTCTAAAAATACATTTATTTATATTTCTCATTTCCAAGCATCAATGTAAATTTATATTTAGATATATAATAACAAACACACATATATATTAATATATATATATAATCATACGCTCACAAAGATATATATAAATACATCCATCTATATATATACATATATTTATATATAAAAACACACACACACACACACATATTAAATTTAGCCATGTTTTTAAGAAATTATCCTTCATTTATTGGCTTTTTTACTAGTGTTTTATAACATGGATATATATATTTATTTATCAACATATGTATTTATGTATACATATATAAATTTACAGACATGCACATAGACACACACACACACACATATATATATAAACATTAAATATAAACATAATATATATATATATAATATACATATATATAATATAATCTTATATATATGAGCATAAAATATAAACATATATATATATATCAACATAAAAAAATTAGTTGTATATAATATAAAATTTAATATATATATATATATATATATATTCTATAATACAATTTTGTATTAATAATTAGCATAGGTGAATTGGTTTGGTCATTAGATATAATGTTGCAGGTTTTGGGATCGAATTCTTGCTGATGCTAATTTAAAACATGGATAATTATATATATATATATATACATATACACATATATATTTACACAAACACATCGATATATATATATATGAACTGATATATATATATATATATAAATAAACATATATATACATATTCAAACATATATATATATATATATAATATAAACATATAACAAAATTAAAATGTATAATTATATATGCATATATAAAGATAAAATATGAACATATATATAATATATTAATTTTTGAATTACTGAAATCTATTAATATTTATATAAATATAGATTAATAGAACTCAATATTGAAAATTTTAATGTAAAGACCTGGCCCGAGTTTCCTAAAGCCGGTTCTTTATTTTATTACATTGGAATATAAACAAGGAATATGCATCCCGAAATACAATGTATTATAATATATTGTGGAAAAAAGATACATATATAAGTTCAACATTACATCTTTAAAGGAAATAAAACACTAATTTGTTCTATTAGAAATATCCATACCTCCTAGATTATGCCTGAAAGTCACTCACAACTTAATTCTTCATATCCCGAAAAATTGAAACATAAGAAAGATGTGATCCATATGCTTAGTAAGATTAATAAATATAGTGGAAGATAACATAGACATAAACATTAGGGATGGTGAATAATTGAAAACGCATTCCATTACAAATAATAAAGTTGGACACATTATGGGAGGAATATGAGATAAGTAAATAATGCCATAATAAAACATAATCATGGGTATTTTACTAGTTAAATATCCACATGAACATTCAATTACTAGTTATATAATGAGGAAAGTGTATACATCAGACATTCTGAACCATATTTTCAGGGCCTTAGCCACAACCATATCTCAAAATGGGAAATGCCCTGAACTAGTCCACATCTATTTGTCTCATGAGACATACAGATACATAGATGGGATAAAGAGGGCCCCACCCGTAACATAATAAGTCCAATGCATTACTCATACGAGTGGGGATATAATAAACCACATATATATTAATATTGAAACTAACACATGAAATGTAAATAATTTTCCCAGAACATTAAGCTTAAACACTAACTATTTGGAGTAAATTTGTGAATGGTTTTAAGATACAACATCCACAACTAAACTAGTCATAAAACAAAAATGTAAATATGGTATATGATATAATAAAATATTAATCCCAATACTACATAATAATCAACCAATCTTTTTATATAGACTAAAACAGTCATATAAAATCATTGACTAATTCTTGAGATAAATAGTAATTAATTTTAAAAAGAAGAGTTCTTTTGGAAGAGTATTTGTATAAAACCAATAATGAATTAAGATATTATTTTCATATTAAAATTAGTGATTTTTGAAAAATAATGGTTTCTAAACAAACATTTTATAGTGAACTTGGTAATATTTAAAAATTTGATAAATTCCTTTGAATTAGGCTTGTATTTCGGGAATAATTTTGAAAGAACATTTTAAAACGTGTAACTCCCTATAAAATAAGGAATGATTATGGTTGGTAAACATATATAGAACACCCACATATAATTTATGAGTATTATATAACAATACAAAATAATTTCATTGAGATAATTAGACAACAAAAGTAACATGAATGAAAATAGAGGTTCGGGTGGAAAACCCTTACCTTAATTCTAAATGTGTTCCAATTTTAACATATTTTATTAGAATATGAAATTATAATTATTAATAAATTATGATAGAACCTATTAGACATGTTTTTAATTTTATCATACTTTTTTTATTTCCTTTATGTCATTATTGATAAGTAATAATATTGAATCTCGTCGTTCTGGAGTGTTCGTTTTCTTGATTTTCAACATTAGTTTGCTTGTTTTTAAGTAATAGAGTACATGTGGAATAGATGTAAATCTATATAATTCAATTTAATTTTTTTTATGAAAATAAATAGGTGTTAATATTCATTTTTCTCATTTTTTTAAATGAAATGAGGATGAATAATTTGATAAAATACTAATGAGATTCACTTAGATTACTTTTGAAGTATTTTGATTATTAGGAAGTAGTTTGGTCATATGATTTAATAATATGTATGTATACTAGTTACTGAATATAATATAGGTTATAATAAATATATTCTAGCCTTTTTCAACCATAAAAATGGTTTCATGATTAATAATTAAGGAGACATTAAAGAATGAAACTTCTTCGTCCATGAAGATTGTAAATTGAAACCTCACAGACGATGATTTCATTTATAAAATAAAAGGGAGAGTGTAAGAATATTGGAGAGGGTTCCTAAATTAACATGATATAATTTTAGTATATATATGATAATTGAGTTATCAATGTCACTTCGATAGATGAGGTGATTATTGGATAACTATACAAAGGAACTTGAAATCAAAATGAATGAAATAAAATGTGAATTTACCCCTTGAATCCACCTCCTTGAGAATCTCTTTAAGGGAAGTGGTTTTGGTATTTTGGAAAGAAAAAGTACTCCTAGATGTGGGGGGAGATTAGGGAAGGGTATTTGGAAAGAAAATTGGGGATATTAAAGGCTTTTATGTGTGAGGAGACAATGGAGTGGGGGGGGGGGTTGTAGTGGAGGAGAAGAGTGAATTTTGAATATATTATTCATTATTTTATTAATTACCTCAAGAAAACAAATAGTGTCGGTTTATCTAACTCATAATAGTAATATGTGAATGTGATTCAAAACCTAGTGGTCATACAAATGCCTTTCATCACTTATGACTCAATAAATCATTTATTTAACATTAATTGTAAATTATCGTATTTTACTATTCACACAAAATTGAAGTATTTTAGAAAAATACTGAAAATTCACCACAACAATTTTTTGACAAGTAGAATTAAAAAATATATTCCATTTTTGGAATGTAATTTTCTAATTATTTTTAATTTAATTTTTAATTAAAAATATAATTTATTCTAAAAGACAACATTAAAACTATAACTCGTTTTATAACACCTTGAAAAATTAATCAAGGTCCCATAAAATTATACTACAACCATAATACAATAGATTAACAATATATGATTACATTTTACGAAAATATATTTCCATTTAAAATTATTAAATTAATCATAAAATTGTAATTAAAATATTTATGTCATAAAAAATACCAATACTTATACTACGATCATTTTCCGCTTATAAGATGTCTATATTTTATTTATACATTAATGGGTGAAGTTTATATTTTTTCCCCAATTTACTATTCATTATTATTAAAAAGGGTATGTTACTATTCATAAGGTTATGTTACTATTCACCAAAAATTATGTTGGTTATGTCAGACTCCAAATGACTTACTGATCACAACTCTAGATGACCATTTTTAAAATACAAAACATAGTAGAGGCAAAGTTGTATTTAATGGATAGATAATAAAATGTGTGGTTTTGTAGGGACTTTGTGCTTCATGCATTCAATATTTATATTCAAAACCTTGGAGCGTTACATTTTCCCCTCCTTATAAAATTTTTTCCTTGAAATTCACATAACGTTACCTCACAAAAAGATTTGGGTATGTCTTCATCATAAGCTCCTCATGCTCCCATGTTGCCTCTTCGGTTGTATGATTTCTCCAAACTATCTTTACCTGATGAGTCATTCGATTCCTCAAAACTTGTTCTTTGGTGACAAGAATTTGGATAGGATCTTCACATTAAGATAGATCATGTTCTAATTATATACCTTTAGAAGTGAGGACATGTGTTGGGTCTGGCATGTACTTTCTCAACAATGAGATAGGTATCACATTGTGTACTTTGGACAGGCTAGGAGGCATAGCCAAATGATATGCAACAACATCCATTCTCTCCAAAATTTCAAAAGGGCCCTTGTACCTAGGGATTAGTTTCCATTTCTTTCTAAATCTTATAACACCCTTCCATGGAGATACTTTCAAGAAAATGTGATCTCCCACTTGAAATTCCAGATCCTTCCTTTGATTATCGGCATAGATCTATTATTTGAATTGAGATTCATTGATATGACTCTAAATAGTCTTTACCTTCGTTATTGTTTCCCCCACGAGCACTGGGACCTCAATCTTCCTTTCACCAACTTTATCCCAACATGTTGGTGTACGACATTTGTTCACATACAATGTTGTATATGGTGCCATTTGAGTACTTGAATGGAAACTATTATTATAGGAAAACTACACTAAAGGTATATATTGTTCATAAATACCATGAAAGTAAATTTAAAATGATCTCAATATGTCCTCCAAGGTATGGATCATCCTCTCTGATTTCCCGTCAGTTTTTGGGTGGTAAGCAGTACTTGATCGACGTTCGGTATCCATTTATTTCTGAATATTTTTCGATAATTTTGATGTAAATTTTGGATCATTATTAGAAACAATTGACATAGGTTCTCCATCAAGTCTGACAACTTCATTTATATAGAGTCTTGTTAGGTTCTATAGAGGAAAAATCTCCCTTATATCTAGGAAATGTGTATATTTCGTAAGTCAATCCATAATTACCCATATCACAACATTCATCTTTGTATTTTTGGGTAATTTATTGAAAAAATAAATGTTTACATCATCCCACTTCCTTGTAGGAATAGTTAGAGGTTTCATGGCTGGTTTTGGATGTTTCCCTTCGACCTTCACTTGTTAAAAGACTAAACATCTTGATACATAATCCTCAATTTCCCTCTTCATGTTGTCCCACCAAAAGTTTTCCTTCAATTTTCTATATATCATAGTGCTACCAGGATGTATGTAGAAATTTTAACTATGGGAATCATCCAATAACTCCATTTTTTATCTTGGGTACAACTGGAACACAAAGTCTCTTCCCCAATTTCAGAACACCATTTTCACACACAAAGTCATCCATCTTCCCATCATTCACAACATTAATTTCCATTTAAAGGTTCTCATCACCAGGATGAGAACTTTTAATACTTTATAATAATTATTTTGGGGAAACCAAATGAATAAGTAGGGATGTTTCACCTTTTTTTATATTTCCTATATCCATCCTCAATAGATCCATGTACAAAGGATCCTTGTTAATCCTCAATTTGTTGATAAATCCATGATCCTTCTTAATCAATTCATCAGCTACCTTGTTTTCCTTTCCTGGGTGGTATTGTATATTACAATAATAATACTTGAGTAATTTGTTCCATAATCGTTACCTTAGGTTGAGTTTTTTCAGTGAGAAGATATTGGTCAGACTCTTGTGATCTGTATATATCTCACTTTTTTTCTATAGAGATAATGTATCCATATCTTCAGAGAAAATATTACCACTACTAACTCAATATCATGTGTGGGGTAGTTTTGTTCATGAAGTTTTAGCTTCATTGATTCATAGGAAATAACACTATCATTCTACATAAGGACAAAAACGAGTCCTTTATTTGATGCATCATTATAGATCACAAAACCATAATTCCCCGGTGGTAGGGTTTGGATCATTTCATTCACAAATATCCTCTTCAATTCGTTGAAATAATCCTCACATTATTTTTTACATATAAACTTAACCCCTTTATATGTGATCTTGGTCATTGGGTTGGCTAAATGGGTGAATTTCATAACTATATTTCAATAATAACCTGCTAAACCAATAAATCTACATACCTTAGTTATGTTTGTTAGAGTAGTCCATTCTTTCACAGCCTTTGATTCTATAGGATCAACAAATATTCCATGTTTAGAGACACTATGTCCCAGAAATGAAACTAATAGAATCCAAAATTCACACTTGCTAAACTTCCAATATAATTCATTTATTCTAAGAGTCTTCATAATATTGGGAAATTGATTTTCATGATCTTCATAACATTTAGAGTATACCACGATATCATTAATAAATACAACCACAAATTCATCAAGATATTCCTTGAAAACATTATTAATTAAATCCATGAAAACTAAGGGTGCATTAGTCATTCCAAAAGGCATTACTGTAAACTCATAATTCCCATACCAGGTTCAAAACGCTGTTTCTAGAATGTATTCCTTCCTCAAAAGAAACTAATGATATTTGGATTGAAGTTCAATTATCAAAAATCATTGACCACAATGAAGTTCATAAAATAAATCATTGATGAAAGGTAGGGGATACTTGTTCTTTATTTTTATAGCATTTATATACCTATAGTCAAGGCACAACCTCATAGATCTATCTTTCTTCCTAACAGAAAGAACAGGGGCTCGCTATGGAGAAACACAAGGGAGAATAGATACTTTATCACTCAATTATTCTAGTTGTTTCTACAATTCCACTAATTCAACAGTGTCAATTCTATAAGGGTACTTTGATATAGGCCTTGAATCATGAATTAAGCTAATGGGAAACTCAATTTCATATTCTAGTGGATGTCTAGGTATATCCCCTAGAAACAAGTCAACAAATTCTTGCACAATAGTAATGTACTCAATCTAAACATTCTTTCCATTTCCCATAGTTACAGAATTCCCTTCCACACCAATAATTGAATTTAGTTGAGCTACTGGGGGTGGATCTAGATGAGAATGATATGGTGATGCATCTGACCAAAGGATATGGGATTCCACATCATCCTCACAAATTGTATCCTCTTTGATATTTCAATACATTTTCACATCATGGTGAGAAATCCAATCCATATTGAGGATTATATCAAATTAAATCATGGGAATGAAAATAAAATCAACATATAACGCACATTTATATGACATGATGGGGAATACTTGATATAACATCGTTATAATGAAACTTCCCTTAGGAGTTTTGACTAAAAACTCCCTTATTAAATCAAATTGGAAAATATCTATTTTTTTTGGAAAACTGGGAATATATGAAAGAATGTGATGGTCCAGAATCAAATAAAGCATTGTCTATGTTTGAGGAAATGACAAAAGTACCTACCACCACATCGTTAAGAACTTCAATATCAGTGGCTGTGATCGTATAAGATTGTCCCTGCTCCCATTGCCTTTTTTGTGGAATGCTTCCTTGAAGCTTTGGAAACTCATAACCATAGTGTCCCATCTCTCGACATATAAATAATTTAACATTAACAGCTTATTTATTCCCCTCAAAATCACAAAAAATACGGCATTTCTATCTACATTTGTAGCACACTCCTTTTTTTTAAGCAGACAAGAGGGTGTTTCCTTCTAAAATTATCAGAAGGTGAAAATTCAACTCTTCCCTTCTTCCCCATTTCCTTATTTCCTTTTTTAGAGTTTTCATCAAACCTCTTGTTCTCTTACTTTCCCTTAAAGTATTTAGACTTTGAAAAATCATTATGTGTCTTGATAGAACATGAAACTATATCCTCATAAAATGAAAAACTTTTAGAGATCAGTTCCCATCGTAGAAATGGATTTATGAAATCAAAAAATGGATCAATTTTTCTATTTTATTATATTTGTAGTCCACAACATGCCTTTCTAACCTTGTTATGTTAGCTTCATACTTTTCAACATTCTCGTATTCCTTTTTCCTCAAATTCATAAATTGCCTTTCCATATCTGATCATTGTTCACGAGGAATGTATTTATTTTGGAATATTTACTTAAATTAAACCCATTCCATATCTTCTATCAATTACACCTCCTTTTTGTTTTGGATTAATGTCGACTACTGATCTACAACACCTGATAGAAGATAAACCACCATGACAACCTTCTATCCTTTGTTACATCCCAATGTAAGAAATTTCTTCTATATAGAACTTATACAATGTTTAGCTACAAATGGGTTTGTAGTCCCATTTAATGATAGTGGATGTTGTTTCATAAAGTTATCTAAATAAGATCCTCCATGTGGTGGATCCGGATGCTCAATATGGGTAAGGTTATTATTCATAACATGATTAAGTTGTCCCAATATAGTTATTTGTTTCTCCACACTAGTTGCAGCTCTAGAGCCAACATCATTATCTTGCATTGGAGGAAAATCCCAACACGGGACAAGAGTGTTCATGTGATTTACATTTCTTCCACTAGGCTCTATTTCTAGATAATGGAATACACTATATTTGAATATGAATCATAATGTATAATCTTAAAATAGAAAAATAATTAGCATAAATTTAAATTATATGAATGAATATTCCTATAATCACAAACATGTTTTCTCAGAGGAAAATATTACATTTAAGTTTTTCATAATGGCATGTAAATAAAATGTGAATTATAATAATCATATCCCCCATGAGAGTTAAACTAGGTGTGTACTAAGGCTCATTGTCATTTACTAGGATACACCAGGTCAAGATTAATACTCCTTATCATTGTTTTCACTCATATGTACATCTATTCAATAACCATGTCCATTTTTAGTATCTATCCAGTGATGTATTTTCTAGAGAGCTATACATAATATATTTCTTACCAAAATACTAGGATTTTCTTGTATGTTTATCCTAAAAAAAGTCATATTTATTTCTTCCCTAATCTAAGTTTTACAAATATAGTTTCTAGGTTTTCTACTAAACTTCCTTTGATACCAACTATATAGACTTGGCCCCAATTTCCTAGAGCCAGTGCCTTATTTTATTACAGTGGAATATAAAAATGGAATATTCATCCCAAAGGACCAAGTAGTTTAGCAGATTTTGGAAACAATATACATATATAAGTTCAACATTACATCTTGAAAAGAAAATATAATACTGATTTATTCAATTAGAAACATCCATTCCTCATAGATTGTGCTAACATGTCACTCATGAATTACTTATTCATATCCTAGGAAAATATAATATAAGAAATGGGTGATATCAAACACTCAGTAAAAACCATATCTCAAAATAGGAAATACCTCAACCAAGACCACATCTATTTGTCTCATGAGACCTAGCAATCCATCCATGAGATATATCTAGCCCCAACCATAACATAATAAGTCTAATTCATTCATAATATGTGGGGGTATAAACATAATCAACATATACATTCATATTGAAACTAACATATGAAATGTAAATAATTTTCCCTAAACATTAAACTTAAACACTAACCATTCGAAGTAAATTGGAGAATTCTTTTTGGATAGCACATCCACAATAAAAATAGTCATAAAACATACAATTAAATATGTTATATGATATCATAAAATATTAATCCCAATAATACATAATAATAAACCAGAGGGTTGAAATAGATCAAAACACTCTTATAAATTCATTGACTAATTCTTGAGATAACTACTCTTTTATTTTGAAAAGAAGACATCTTTTAGAAATGTCATTGTATAAAATCATAAATAAAGTAATATAGTATTTTAAAATTAAAATGAGTTATTTTAAAAAGATAATGGTATCCAATAATAGGTCATAGATTACCCTTGAAAATAGGTAAGAATATGAGATAATCCCTTGAATCGGGATTGTATTTTCGAAATAATTTTGATAGCTCCTTTTAAAACGTGTAAATCCCCATAAAATAAGAAAGGAATCTAGTTCGTAATAATATATAGAACACTCACACATAATTTATGATCTAGTATATAATAATACATAAAAATTTCATTGAAATAATTAAACAATAAAAGTAACCTGGGTGAAAATGGATGTTCGGGTGGAAAACACATACCTTAAGTCTGAATGTGTTCCTCTCTTGAACTTAAGGTCATAGAATATGAAATTATACTTATTAATAACTTTTTTATAACCTATTAGACATATATTTAGTTCAACATAATTTTTTTATTTGATTTATTTCCTTATTGATATGTTATAATTTTGAATTACATTATACGGGAGTGTTCGTTTTCTTGATTTTCATAATCGGTTCAATTGTTTTTACGTAATAGAGTTCATGTGGAATGGATGTAAATAACCATAATTGAATTTACACATTATTTGTGAACATAAATATGTTTTAATGGTCATTTATCTTATTTTTTTTATATTTAATGAGGTTGAATCATCAGATAAAATATTAATGACATTCACTTAGATTATTTTAGTTGTATTTTGGTTATTAGGAACTACTTTAGTCATATGATTTAATAATATGTATATATACTAGTTTGTGTAAATTAAGTAGGTTATAATACATATTTCTTACTCTGGTTCATCTATAGAAATGGTTTCATGGCTAGTAATGAAGGATAAATTGAATAATGAAAGATTGTCTTCCATGAAGGTTGTAAACCGGAACCTCACGGACAATGATTTCATTTATAAAATAAATGGGAGATGGTAAGAATATTGAATAGAGTTATTCAATTAACGTGATAAAATTCTAGTATATAGATGATAATAGAGTAATAATGGTCATTTAGATAGATTAGGTGAGGAGAGTATAACAATATAAAGGAACTCAAAATGAAAATTAATGAAATAAAATTTGAATTTACCTCTTGAATCCCCATCCATGAGAATCACATTAAGGGAAGGGGTTTCAGAATTTAGGAAATAAAAAGATCTCATGGATTTGGGGAGAGACTAGGGAAGATATTTTTGTCAAAAAATTGAGGATATTAAAGGCTTATAGGAGCGAGGAGAAGAGGGAGTGGGGTGGGGGGTCATAGTGGAGGAGAAGAATGAATTTTGAATATTTTATTCATTATTTTATTGATTCCCTCAAGAAAACCAATATTACTGGTTAATGTCACCCATAATAGTAATATGTTCATTTTATTTAGAAACTAGTGGGCTTGCATCATCCTTACATCACTTATAACCTAATAAATCATGTATTTATCATTTATCATAAATTATTGTATTTTACTATTCACCCAAAATTCTAGTGTTTTAGAAAAATACAAAAAATTGAACCCAAACATTTTCGGACGATTACGACTCAAAAATGTAATCCATTTTGGCAAATAATTTTATAATTATTTTTAATTTAATATTTAATTAAAATGAAAATATACTCCCAAAAAATAACATTAAAACTATAACTCATTTTATATCACCTTGAGAATTGAATCAAGATCCCATAAAATTCTCTTATAACCATAAGACAATAAAGTAACAATATATGATTAAATTTTATGATAATAAATTTACATTTTAAATTATTAAATTGTTAATAAAATTGTAATTAAAATATTTATGACATACAAAAACACCAATACATAAACTTGGATCATTTTTTCGCTTTTAAGATGTCTAAATTTTATTTATACATTCATAGGTGTTTTTTATATTTTTTTCTGATTTACTATTCAATACTATTCATAAGGGTATGTTACTATTCATAAGAGTATGTTACTATTCACCAAAAATTATATTGGTTCTATCAGACTCAAAATGACTTAATAATAGCCACTCTAGATGAACATTTTTCAAAATTCAAAACATAGTAGAGGAAAAGTTGTGTTTAAAGGATAGATTATAAAATGCATTTTTTGTTGGGACTATGAGCTAAAGCATTCAAACATTCTTTTCAATACCCCATGGTGTTACATTTAATTTGATAGTTGGTTGTGTGTCTAGATTTGATGTGGGGGTATAATGTTCTACACTTTGTTATGTAATATTCTAGTTCTTGCAGCATTGGGCGTACATGCCAGATGTGTTGACAAAGGTTCCCATATAGGGTGTACAATAATTTAATCTCAAGGGGTGTGGAAATAGTCAAGTGCATGGTAGGGTTGGGTAGGGGCGTAATTCTGAGCACTGGTGATTACGAGGGGTGGTGGGGATAAAATTATTAGAAAAAAATATATTTTATTTTAAATAAATAACCATGGGTAAAAAAATATGATTTTGAAAAGAAAAATACATACATTTTTTTGAAATTCCAGTAATTATGGTGTAATTTTCCAATGTTTATAAATATCTTTGGTAAATTATGTTTCACTAATTAACATGATTTCTAGGCATTAGTAAATTTTCAACCATTATATACATTTATAATTTGAAATTTTTATAAACATCACCAAATTAACAACAATTACAAACATTAATAAATTAGAGACACCACATTTAGTGACATTTTTTTAAACATTGGTAAATGATTTAGAAGTGTTTTAAACTATCTCCCATTTATAATTTTTTAGTACTGCTCTTCCCTGGCCATGTTTTTTACCAACTCTCTAGTGGAAATTCTCGAAATATAACTTCTTACTATTAGATGATGTGCGACCAGATCTCCCAATTGAAAATGACTATACACCACTATAATCCTTCTTCAGGTTCCCTTTAAATGTGATATCATGATGTAATACCTCATCCAACCTATTCAAATGAAAGATATTTACTATGGACTTGATCTCATGTCTATATCCATCCTAAAAACACCTAGTCGTAACTGCCAAATCTCATACCAAAATCAGATAAAAATACATTAGATTTGTGAATGATAAATCATAACCCATAAAATTTATACATCCTTAATTGAAGAGAATTAACTATTTTCCTTTCCACTACATTAGGATATCTAGGTAATAGTATTCAAGGAACCTCTCTAGAACAAACTTCTGTGTCATTCCCTCCATATGCACATTTCGTGTTTGTATGTCCCACCAGTGCTTCATTATTCCTCATAAACTATATTTTTCCAACATAAATATTTTCTCAATAGTGGTATGTATGTGATCTAGAATATTTTTAATAGATTGTATCTATAACATGACTTCCTCAGGTCCATCCTCTATAGTAAACATCAACGGGTGTTATAACAGAAGCACTCTAGTTATGTGAAAAATACTCTATACAACCTGCCTTATGTATCACTACATTAACGTCATAAAAGGACAAATTTACTCCTACAACATCACTTCCTCTCTATTATCCAAAACTAATGGGATTTTTTAATCTACTATTGGACGATAATTCTCCATGATTCTCTTCTACTCCCCAAATTGGTATGCATCATTGTGGTGTCATCTCTCAACAATCCCAAACACACATATCAAAAAATATATCATAAGGTTACCAAAATTAATCTAAATATGGCTCACATATTTTCATAAAAAATTACCCCATATACACTATCCCAATAGGTAAAAACATAACACTATCACTACATTATCTATCATTATTGTGAATCCAAGTCAATACTATGTAAGTCAATATAAATAATCAAAACCCTTTTTTTAGACACCCTTTAATCCATTTTACTTTCAGCAACATCAAACTTTATCATTTAGGAACCCCTTTTTTCACTCTAATTCAACCCATCATAAATAAAAAAAATTATATATCTTTATTATGAACTATATTATCTATTTCCATTCTAACCCCTTTCAAATTTAATAAATTTAACCATTTCCATTAGATAAAAATTATTTAAAACACTAATAGAGACCAAATGAATTTTTAACTACCATAACCTACCACAACTATCCTTCCATGTGTTCCTAATATGTTGAATGTCATATAAAAAATAGGTGTCTAAAATGATGAATGAAAATATAAAACTCATGTGATTCTGATCCACAATTGATGTATCAAAAAATAATAACATTAGATCCCATATAGATCACCAAATTTGAAATATTGTACAAATATAATTAGAGAACACTGAAAACAATAATCCCACCCTAGAACCTTGGTTTTTACCCTCACATGGGTTAGCTAATCCAAAGTGTTTTCTCATCGACAAGGCCAATCACATCTAAATCTATTTTCTATCATTACCAAAAAATAAAAAAAATATAAAAGAAAAACTACTACAATGAAAAATTGTAACACCTCAGACCATGTACCACAATATATGGTTCCCTAAGATAGAGTGTTATGTGACCTTAAGAATGCCTCCCCTTATTCTAGAGGTTGAAAACTAGTAGTTATGGGATAATGGATCTTGTGAGGAAATTTTACCCTCTTTACCAAAGAAATACAACAACTAAAATAAAAATAATAATGGACATGAAATATTATTAAATACTAAAAACATAAAAAACCATATTCCCTAACTGAGGATGTTCCCACAAATAAAAATTGTAAAATTTAACATTCCATGAAATTCCCAAGTCACAAAAATAAATAAATATAATAAACTAAAAACAATCTCTAATTAGAGTCATGAAATCAAGTATAATCACTTAATCCATGGTCTATCCCATATCATACATCACTTATATTTCGTGGAATCTTTTCCCTTATCCTAAACTGAAACCATAAAGCTTTCTCAGATACCATGCGACAACCTGAGCACGATGTGAGTATAACCTAGTAGGCTAATAGAAATTGTATCTAAAATAATATCCAACCTAATAACATTTTATGCAAAAGTATAATTAAAAAATGTAATGTAGTAATTAAAATATTTTCATTTTTTAATAGTATATTATATTAATCACTCATTTCTATAGTTCCTAGTGTCACCCATACACATCAAACCTTCTTTGGCCTACTGTTTTTCAACATGAACCATGTTTGAAGGGTTCAAATGTTTTCAAAGAAAGTAGAATCTGTCCACATATCTAATATGGATTTGAAAATCCATGTCCGACTATCCAAACCCTGATATGGAACTCATTGTCCATACCCTTGGAGCCACGATCATTAATACTTTCTCTAAAACATACTATGCAAAGGGGATCTTGGGGAATCAGTATAGTCTGCCCAATGGAGTGGACTATCAGTAAAACATCACAACCAACAATGAATTGTCATTTCCAAAATCATGTCATCGTTATAATTATTTCAAACAAAAACAAAATAAGTATTCTATTTTATTTATCATGATTACAGGTTTCATTACATTCAACAGATTCTCAATTCACATATTTATGATCTTTCACCCTTAAATCATCATTACAACAAATTCTCACCCATTTAAGGATTGTTAACCACATGGACAAACCCATTTAACAATTTCTAACAATTACCTACTTAAAATGCATAACTCATTGACTTCTTTAAGTCATTCTAGACACCCATTTATTATATTTAAATGTGTTTACCACAATTAAAATAGGTTTTATATCATAAAACCATAAAATCATAATTTAACAACATAATTATTAATGATCATAGAAGAGGAACACCCCATGGCCGACCATAAGAACATTTTATTCAACCTCAATGAACCAAATAAGGATTGTGAGTGGTTCAGAGCACTCTATACAAACTATTTTTAAAATATTATGCCAAGGTTTATATTTTGTGGATACATGGGAAATTGAAACAAAAAAATAAACCTAAATATGAAAAAAATAATTCTATGGGATATAACTTGTATACCACTTATATCATGTTCATAGATGAATTATCGCTCATGAACGACCCTTGATTCAATACCAAACATCCCTCAAAGAAAAATTATTTAGATTACTGGAAAATCATTGGTTTGGTTATTTGAAATGAGGTAAAAAATTATACAATTCCTCTTATATAAAATAGAATAGATATGAGTGTAGATTAAATACAGAACCAATGGTGCTTTAAAAAATCCAAATCGAAGGAGAAAAAAAATAAAAGAGGGGTGATCCTCTGGTTTATCACTAAAGTTATTGGATGTTGGAAGGGGGTAAAATTAGGCAATAATCCTTAAATGGTGGGGGGGGGGGGGGGGTTGAAAATCTTAATATTAATGAGTCACATGGTTTGGCTACACGGTTACCATAACCATGCACTATCGATGCGCCACCCTCCGTCCAAGAGGGTGACTTGGTCACATAGTATCCTAGAGAGCCCACCATGTTTTCAAAACTGTACTAAGGTAATGTGTTTGGATTTTTCAAAAGTAACATGGTTTATACAATCCTTTTCATTTTTATTCAACCATAAACCCACCCTTAGATGATACATGGTTAAGTCACTTGATTAGTACTAAGAATATGACAACCATGCACCCTATATATCATATGTTCTTTTCTTCCTTTTCAGGTCCTGAAACCACAGGAAACCCTAATGTCACCTCATATTTTTTGAAAAATTATCATTAAACACTACAAAGGGAGGTAATAGAAAAGTTAATCAAGGAGATACCTCCTTAAATTGTTGTGATCTTACAAAATAACTCATATGGCCTAATGAAAAGAAATAGAGTTATAAACCCCCTTAAATTAGGTACGAATCATCACTTGAATTATTTATCTTCCAAAATAATAAAAATATTTTTCATATTTAAATTATTAATAAAATTATTATGGATTATTACTCCTTTTATTTTATTTCTTATCATGTTATATTAAATTTACTAATCAGTTAAGTTCACATTGGGCTTTTGGATGATATTCTCTTTGTATGTCCAAAATGACATTGGTTGGTTGGCTATGGTAAAAGACATAATTATTAAATAATATCTAGAATAATAGTAATGAAATAATTGTCAGTTATAATTTTAAAACCATCCATGGAAAATGGTTATAAAAAATGGACTATGTTATAATCATTTAGACCGTTAGCCATACACATGGATGTGAATTGTTTCCATTCCTCAATAAAAATGATGTTAAGAATGTATGTATTATTTTATAATTATCTAATAATAATTTTATCATAAATTCAATATTATTTGATCAATAAATTACATATATATCATCATTATTATGCTGGGATAGAAAATTATTCACTTTTTTTCTTGGAGGTGGTAGTCCACATGTGTTCAAGAACAAAATTATAATTTTTCACTCCATGGAATGGTAATAGATTATATAAGATATTATTTTTTATAATTACAATTATTTCACTAATAAAGTATATAATAATTAAATCTAGTTTTGTAACCAGTATTGATAGGTAGTGATGGAAAATGAATTACATTATTTCGCAAGGTGGGAGTCTTTTATACACACGGATGACAGCTTAGTTTCCAATTTGGTGGAACAGGATAGGGAAATAGGGGTTGGAATTAATATAAGAATAATATAATTATATATAATATTTTATATTTATTTATATATTATTTTTTGAATAATAATTTTTAGAGGTAGAAGAATAAATAAAACTAAAAAAAATTCTGAAAATCTATACATTTTTTTGGATGACCAACTTTTATTTTATCATTAATCCTTCTATGGATTCTATTATTTTAATACATAGAACAATACAATGTGGATTATGGATGTAAGAAGTTATTTTTGGTATTTATTGGCTGAACCAAATGGCTCATGATGTTTTTATAGAATGAGATAGGGTTCCCTTATATATGTGAGGGAAACGCAATCATGAAATTTTATAAAGTATTAAATTAATATAACTTAATTTACTTGTTAAAATGGATGAAAATTGGTAAAATTATATTATATTATGATTATGACTCAAAAAAATTAGATTGAAAATAAATTTGGTTTTCTGTAGTTTATTTATTCACCATTTTCTTTTTATTTTAACACCCATTAACCATTTTTACAATTTCCACAAAGACATAATATTTTACTATTTAGGGATAATGAAAGTTACTAATAACTTTAAGTAATCCATAAATAGACCATGGTTGATATTTTAAAATATATCTCATTCACCATTATGAATGCATGGTTTTTAGGAAATTGAAATCATTAAAAAAATTATTTATAACGAAATATCATTAATGTCATCTTTGGAAATACATGAAATAGCTTAATACAATATTTATCTTACTCATGTCAAATGGTTCCAAAATTAAATGAATTATAAGATAATCATTAAATATTTTTAATATTTTAACCTAATAAAATTTAAATAGGTTTATAAGTCATTATAAAACATATGTTATGGTTTTATCGTTTGGTCATCCAATTTTAACTTTTTCTATGATAATGATTTTTTATTATTAAATGTTTATAATATTACTTCTGAGAAGAAAATTGAATCATAAGTTTATAGGAAATTTTTTTCCATTAATCTCTATAATTTTCAATTTAATTAATTGTATAATTTTTAAATAATTTTTTTAAAATATTTATATAAATAAAATATATTTTATTCATAATTTATTCTATTCACATAATTTGATATAAAAAATAAAAAATATATATTAACTTCTAATTTTTATATCTAAAAAATATTTAAAATGTTTTATTTATCTTAAAAATTAACAGGACAATTTATCTCACCCTTATAATATTAATTTTAGTGTTTTTGAAATCATTTACAAGATTTTTCTATTACTTGCATAAGAGTTGTGTTGACGTTGCATAATCATTTATGGGAATTATTTAATCCCAAAAACAATTTAAAAAAAATAAAATGATAAAAAAGTAATCTTTAACATGACCATTTATAAGAAAACATAAATTGTTTTTATCACTATAGTAAAATATTATAGATATTTAATCCTAGAAATTCACATTTCTAACTTTATCTTTTACATTACTATTATAAAGGTAAACATCAAATATATATAGAATCATTTTTCCATATATTATAAATATTTTATGGAAATGAAAACAATAAACTCATATGATAGTATAAAGGCAAGTGTTTTGGACATTTTTTAGACCTTATGCTATTATTTTTATCTTTAGTTACCCAATTTCCCCTTAATTTGGTGATAATTATTCATTATAGATATTGTTCATAATATAAAAAATAAAAGGTACGTATTTCAAAATATATTATTCTAATTATAGAATGAATTTTCAAGATTAAATTTCTATATAAAAAGAAATTAATTATTGAATAAAACGAAAAATGAAATGAAAAAAATGTTAAAAAAAATACTTTTTTAAGTAGAAAAATGATTTTTACCAAATTCAAACATAAAATTGATTCGAATTAACTTAATAGGATAAATCATGACATAATAGAAAAATATTAATTTTAAACTGACTTAGGATAAAAGTTACCTTTGTAAATTCTTGAAACAAGAATATGATTTCCAATAAAAAGCCTTATTTTCACTATTCACTTAAAAATCAATATATTCAGAAAAAATCCAAAAAATCACACTAAAATAAGTTTGATATGATGATTAAAAAAGTTTCAATATTTATTATTCCATGAAATTTCTCAGTGTTCCATAAATTAATTATAAATTCTTTTTCATAAAAGTTAATAAAAACTATTTTTGAAAAAAGAATATTTCTGAAGATTAAGAAGACTTTTATAAAAAATGAGATATTATATCCTTCTCATTAATCAATAAATTTTAATTGATTATAAAATTTAAAAGAAATTATAATATGATTAATCCTATTCATACCTACCAATTCAATGACTATTTTTTAACTATAACATTTATATAATAGCATTTTTTGTTTCGTCTAAGATTTGTGGTGTGTTTTATATGATATCGAACATATGGTTTTTTAAAATATAATGGGATTAAATTATCCCTCCATAAATAAATTTCATCCTTTTAATTATAACAATATCTCAGTATTTGTGAATTTTACATTTGAAAATACCATTTTAAAACCCCACAACGTAAAAAGGGTCAATACAATGTTCTATTAAAAAATGGGAAATTAAACTACAAAGGTTCTCTATAATAACCCATAAAATGGATAATAAATAGGAAATCATTAGTGGGAGTGAATATCTATACATATATTAAATTTAAATATCCAAACAATGATAGATAATATATGATAAAACCAATCACTTGAATGTGAATGATCATGAGAATGTTGAAAAACACATAACCTTGAATCAATAAGGTGTAAAAAGACCAAATATTCTTTATGAAAGAATGTAATATGAATTTTTTTCAAGATAATTTCCCTATATATGGTGAATTACTTTACAATATTGACTAAAAAACAAGTAAATATACTTACATGACATTTAACGTTTCATAAATTTCCACCAATGCCTCTTTCTTGTCCAAATGTAGAGTATTCATGATGAATTTTACATACCTAAAAGTAGTAATATAAACTTATAATGTATCAAATAATGCACCAAAGGATATAAACATATTACCCATTTATTAAAATACTATACAAAATAGAAATGGTTTTTATCAAGAAAGAATTATCCAAAATGTATAATCCTTCTTATAAATAAATAATAGATTTCACTTCAAAATATTCATAATTGCATTAAAGGATCAAGGGAGATTATTCCATAAATAAATGACCCTATATCCCAATAAGCCTCAAGAAACTCATCCTTAATGCTTTTTTAAACCAAAAATCCTATCTTCTAACTGTTAACATATTTCCACAAAAATATCCTTCATCACAATGATAAATCACTATACAATCATATATTTTAGTTAACTTCCTATCAAAATATCATAAATAAAATTTATATTCAAACCTAAAAGGTAATCCTTATCTTGACTGTAAATTGTTATTTTAATATAATTTTATTAATTAATTTCTTCATGAACATCAATATTCCAAATATATCACTTTCAAATAGATCATAATTAACATGGAATAAAATAATATTCTAACCCAAAGGGAAATTTAAACCATTATAGTGTATTCTTCCTACAATAGAGTAAGTTTTTCGAATCACATCACTTAAAACCTCAAAAAAGATATATATTGCATTAAACTTATGAAAAACATAAATTTATAAACCCATGATGGAATCCATAACTTTTAATCTAACCTCATAGGAAAAATTATATTTTTCTAAGAATTTACACAATACTTATTAATCAAATAAAATCTCAATAAGTTTCAATAAATTCAATAATGAAATAAACATCATAAAAGATGACCTTAATCACAACATCCATAAATAAAAAAAATCAATCACTCAAAATCTATCCAATTTACTTTATTATTGTCAATCATCACATTACAACTAAATGAATTTTCTTCGTTATCAATACATCTCAATATATGTTTTTGAATCCTTACAGAAAATATAATGCAGAATAATCTGTAGATATATCATAAATATTATATCTATTATATCATTGATTTAAAACTTCTATAACATAATTATTAAACAACAGTACATAAATACAACAATAATTACACATTAATGTTTTCCATAGACTATGTAGTTCCTTATCCAAGGATTTAACCCTTGGATTAAATCATTGACTTGGATATTGTCCACACTCCAAAAAAAATATTACATTAAACTATAAATCTTATATTAGGATGAAATTCATATCCCTCCATCATAATATTCATTTTTATTTCACAATTCATTGATTTATTCCCTTATATAACACACATAACTCACTTTCCAATTTTTTGTGACATTATCAATGGTTTCTCCTTCCACTTCTATGACATGAAGGAAATTGGGATTTATTTCCATAGTGGTCTCTACCAACTTAGATCTTTGAAAATTCAATCCCTATCTGGCATGATGGATTATATAGTTAGTTAAGGTGTAGGTTCATAATCATATATTTTGATAAATTATTATTCATAATCACTATATCTTTCAATTTGATCATCATCTATTTTGGTTTCTCATAATTACCACATTGTTTTCAAATTTTAGTCTTAAATTGATTCCTCCAATCACAAACCAACCTATGTGAACCTTGAACCAACCAACTGAACTGATCCATGCCATGAACCTAAGGGCATTCTCGATCCCCATGGGTTGAAAACTACATTCGGGCCTCAACAGAATTCAATAATGGAATGATTTATCCCCATAAATAAATAAACAAAACAATATCAAGTTTCACAAGAAGATCAATATATAAATAAAACATAACCAAACATCAATTATACAAGAATCTGAAAATAAAATTGTACCAAAAAATACTAACAACCAGACAATAAGACGACACCAACTCTATGATACCTCATGGGCCACTCTCTTACACAAGATCAACCATCACCCAAGGTTTCCAAACACATGATGAAACCTACACAAGGGCTTAAAATATAAAAGAACTATATGCGTGAGTTTTAAAACTCAGCAGGCTAGCCTGATTATCTATTCAAAATTCACCTCATTTAAAATAGAAGAAACATAATTTTAAATTTTGAACTAAAATATATAAAATTATTCATTTCTACACATTTTACATAAAAAATAACAACCCATTTCCTTTATTAAATTCTAAAAACCATGTTTTCTACCAATGGTGATACCGTAAAATTTTCAAGGGGAACATGTTGATTTTTTTTTCAAATTTCACGAGTGATTTTAAAAAAAAAATTGGAAAAAATATTTTTCTTGAATTTTATAGATGAAAACTTTTCTCATTCCAAGAATAACACCACCCATGAAAACAATAAAATATAACAAAATAAGGGAAATGGAAATAAGAATACATGTATTATACTCATCACTGCAAGAAACTAAGATCCAATAGAAATTTGTGATCCCAAGAGATCAAGAATAACCCAGAACATACTAATACATGAGACCCCATACCTTATATCATTCCATAATTGATGAAATAAAAAACTCACTAACACTCTAGACAACCCTAACTCAAGACATGATGAAGGGAAAATCCCATAGTAATAAACCTAAATATATCTGCCTACTATGGGACCATAGACAGTGAACAATCTAGACAATGAAGTAATGATTCTTAGAAAATTCTCTCACTATTTTAGGTTCCCATGTATCATCTATAAAGGGGTTGAGCAAACTGATGCCAACCGATAATCAAATCACATGCATATATAATAATAAATCAACAATAGGTGTCACCTTGATCCATCCAATTGATGGATCTCATGAAATTGAATAATTATAACACAAGGTTTCCAGACCCTGGAACTCTGATAATGGATCACAAGGATTCCATAGTGAGGATATCCCAACCATTATATGTCACCAAGCCACAAGAAGCATCGATAAAAGGTTTTCATAATAAAAACCTTCATCAATTTCACAATCATGCCAAATGGGCCCTTATGCATTTCAGAAAAAAAAAATTTATGGAAGATACAAATTCACCTTTTCATAAATAGGGTAAACGCACCATTTTCCATTTAATAATAATTTAAAAAATCTCTTTAAAACATACATGATAGTCATTCAAGTCACAAACCATTTTTTAAAAAATGCCAAAGGGGCCATTGATCCACAACACATGAAAAAAAACATTAAAATCCAATATTCATTTGTTTATAAAAACCAAATCCACTTGGGAAACTATATAATGAACCCCAAATATTATTTTTCATGCTACTAATATGTCTATAAATCCACGATAATCATTTCTTTTCACACTTACCCCATAAAAGACAACCATGATTTTATTGAAATACTAGGCATGAAATATCTAGCAAAGAAATATCTATTTAACACTAAAAAGATATAAAACACCAATTATCATGCCATAATTTCATTTAAATTGCTAAATTTTTTTGAAATATCATAAAGCACTTGTGAATAATAATAGAAAATTCTATCAAACACTTGGTGTGAACATTTTAATCAAAAAACACTATTTATTATAAACTAATGCCTAAAATGATACTTTTCACACCAAAAAATTAATCCAAGGATCATACACCAATATTTATTAATCAAATAAGGTAAAAAAGCCATCAAACTAACGATTAATAAATTTAAAAGGCTATTTTATGGGATAACATACCTCGAATCCATGGAGGAACGACAACACACACACACAAAATCACTCCATGAGGGTTCTAAAAAACATAGATCTATGAGGAAAACCCCTAAACAAAAAAACCATTAACATAAACAATTTTAAAATAGAACCCTAATTTGAACATGAATAGGGGAGAAGATAAATCCAAGATAAAATGAAAGAAGATGGAAGAGGGAGGAGAAATGAGAAGAATTACCTTTAGAAATTTAGCACCAACTTGAATATCTCTTAGATCTACACCAAAGGAGGAAGAGGGATGTCTTGGAGAGTAAAAGAGTGGGATAACTAGGTCTAGAATAACTATAGGAATAAGGTTTGGGTGGATTTGGGTCCAAAAATCATGAGGGGGGAAAACATGGGAAAAAATAATTTTTATGTTTTGGGATACCCATATGGTTTGTCTGCACACTTTATCAAACCATACAACAATAGTGTGGTAGCCATTGCATTTGAATAGGTCAACTACCAACCAACCCACATGGTATCACTGACCATGTATAGACCATGCAGTAGGTTCTTCTCGAAGCTACACATATCACATAGTTACTTGGTTTTGGTTGCATGGTTTATCAAGCTGTGTGCCGATCATGCAGAGGTCACTACCATGGAAAAACCCCCATGTTTGTTCCAAAAACACCCAAAATAACTAAGGACCAACCACGATGGAAAATATAGAAAAATAAATTGTTCAAAATTGATGCCCCATCAAACCCGAAATCCAATAAAGAGACCGACATTTATAATGAATTGGAACATAAGGTAAGAAAAGAAAAATAAAGTGTGGCAATTCTCCCCACCATGAAAAGAAATAGATTAATTGTCATTTCCCAAATAATCTCAATATCATTCAAACCAAATAGTACTCACAAAATCCAATGATTTCAAGGGATAATGGATCAAAATCCATACCATTTGAAAATAACTATCACTTGAATAATTCTTGAAAGAAATCTCAACGAGACCCGTGGTGGGTCTCCGCACCGTTAAGAACCAACCGGCATCGACCAAATGAGAATTAAACATAATCCCAAATTAGTACATTCCCACATTAGGAAAAGATTTGTTTTACATAGGCTTATCAACCAATGATAAGAGGAAAATAATAGCAACATTTTAACTACCCACTCCCAAACAGGGGGAATGGAACTGAGACTAAAACTCCACACACAGAACAAAAACCCCCACCACACTAGGAGATGAGGGAAGGGGCCTAGCAGTTAGAGAACTAAAATTAAAACTGATAACTACTCACCACTCTTCACCCATGGAAAGATAAATCCTAGACAATAACTGATTTACAAGGGCAATCCACACAATGACACTGATCAGAAACTTATATTCTAGAAGGAAGTATCATAGACATTGTGTGACCGGTAAGTCCCCCATGCACTTTTCAACAAGAGGTAAATTTTCATTGATAGAGAAACCAAAATAGAAATATAGGAACTGCTTCACCACAACGATGGAGGCCCAGACTTAACCAAATATCCAACACACCTGAGGTATCCTTACTACGCATTAGATTCACTCGAAGACCTATGGATAGAACTCTAATGGATGAATCATCATCTAAATCATAGTCATGCATTGATAATCCAAACAAAAAACATGCATCTATTTTTTAGAAAAAAGAGAGATTGGGAATACTGTAATAGTAACTGTACTATAATCGAAAACAAGAATTCATGAAAAGGCCAACAACATTCACTTACATATCAAAACCCTAAACACCATTGGAAGAAAAACCACAACAAAAGATCCCTTACACTAAAGGATAACTACAAAAAGAAACTTTAAAGGCGTTACCAACAACACGTTAATTATGAGATTTGTATCTGTGGAAAATTCTATTAATGCCTTGATAGAAATGATGTAATTGAACTAATAATCCAAAAGCATGGAAGGGATTATTAGCGTATGGAAATAATGGATTCTTCTAATATGGTTTTTCATACTGATAACACACCAGGATCACTTTCCCAGAAATGTTTGATGAAATATCCAAAGGCCTTTTGGTTCCACGATTCCCTCAATTAACATTCAACCTCTTTATAATATCCTTACCATAATTTTCCCCACAACTTCATACGATTTAATGATGGAGGACCACCTTGAACACTCCCTCCACCAAGGATTCAACATGAAAATATTTCCCCACCAATCAAAAAAAACATATATTGAACTCCAACACCTTTGATTGTAGATTAACATGAATCTCGACATATAAATTCCAAGACATTAGGGAATCATCAACAAAAAACTCTGGATGGTAAGGAAATAGGTCCCAAAAATGATAAAAATTATACAACACTGATCCATCACCCTATTGAAAAGGACACATCTCCATCCCCATTTTCACCCCGTGTTTTGTAGAGAAATAATGACAAATGAATAAGCCTTAAATAAATTCCAAGTATGATATTCACAAGGCCTGTTCCCAGACACAAACATTAACCACTTCCACGGTGAACCTTTAAGCATGAAATTTGAAAAATCAACCATCTACAATTCAGGATACTCAATGAGGCTAAACTTCCTTTTAATATTTTTCACCCACTCCTCTACCTCAAGAGGATCCTCTTGTCTATAAAAGAGAGGAGGATCTGTATTCTGAAACTCCAAAATAAAATCATTAGTTTGATCAACTATAAATCTTATTAATGGGGAATCACATGTAGCCACACAATGATTTCACATCAAATATACATGGGGAAAACCAATGGAAAAAAATTCCAAGAACAACATCAAGGCCAACTCAACAACAAAAATTCTCACGAATAAACACTACATAGGTGAGAAGATTTGAAAATAGGAAAGAAGCCATTATAACATCAAAAATTTACTTTAGAAATACTCTTTAATTTAAAAAAACTTGGTGGGTTTAATTCTCATCATTGTTATTACATTGAGTATCACTCACATGCATGTTTCCATTCCACCCCGGGCACCCATCCACCATGCCATACCAGGAATCCATTCACATTACCATATACCACTATGCATGTAATCACCCATGAGAACACCAAAGGTTGAAATAACATTCTCATTTCCTAAAAACAAATCATTCAAACCCATACGAAAATCTTGGGCCTTCTAAAGGCTCGCTAATAACCAAGTCAAAACCATCTCCACATTTACACATCAAAACCAATTCACCATACAATAAAATTAAATCCTATAGTTTCAAATCAAGATCAACTTTTATTACATTCGAAAAATTTTCTAGAATCTCAAAAAATCACATTTTATCTAATCCATTAGATTAAAAATTTACTCATTTTCGTTTAAAACAAATTCCAAAAATACATTCACTTTATATAAACCCCATGTTTGGATTAATAAAGGAAAATTACATTAAACCACTTCAATATTACCCCATAGAGTTCATTTTAAGTAAATAATTTTTTCTCAGGTCTTCTATAAGGTTAATTCTTAAAATCCCATTTCCACACTTTGAACAGAACAATTTTTCAAAAAAAATTCTCAGAATTCAATGGAGACCCAAGGAGACTCACAAGGGGAACTAACATCGATGGGTGAAAAGTTCAAATGGTTGGTGAAAATATTCCAAACAAACCACTATTACATAGAGCCTTTTAGAAACATGGCTCTAGCTCCACATGGATTTCCAGGCCCTATGAACTCATGAAGACCACTAGCCCGAGTCCTATATCATATCCCAATCACCAAAAAATCCCTAAAGTCCGTGAAAGTAACAAAACCATATTTTGCATCGAAACTTGTGGATCAGAATGAGCAAGAGTTCATGACGCTCTTCGTGTACCTACACTTTGAGCCCAAACAATTCTACTATGACTACATTTACATCCCCATGTAACAAAGGGTTCTATGAAAAGAAATGTACTCTAAGATTCGACCGGATATGATACAATTATTTCATGAACCAAACTGGTTTGACCATAAACTACTCACCCAAGACAATCTATGGTATGCCCCGAAGTGTGTTCCAAATCCCCACGGGCTAGAAACTAGTGCTGGGAATCAACAGAGTACAACAAGGGAATGATTTATCCCAATTAATAAATAAAGGAACTAAAAAATATCTAGTTACACGATAAGAAAATTTTAAAAATGAAACTAAACAAAAGATCAATTATAAAAGAATGTGAAAAAAACAATTTAACCACACAGTACTACGAACTAAGAAAGAAAAACACACAAACTCAGTGTGATAGTGGGTCACTATATAACACATGATCAACCATCACTTGAGGCAACCAAACTCAAGATGAAACATGTACACGGGCTTAAAACATAAAATAACTATAGGTGTGAGTATTAAAACATAGTAGGTTATCCCGATTATCAACTCCGAATTCACTTCTTTTGAAATTAACGAAACGTCAATTTAAATTTCAAACTACAAAATAAAAAAGTATGTTTTTCTACACATTTTACTTAAAAAAGTTTACACATTACCTGTATTCCTCTCTAAAAACCAATATTTTTTACCAATGGAGATACCATAATTTTTTCAAGAGGAAAGTGATGATTTTATTTTCAAATGACAAAAGAGAGTATAAAACATGTTTGTTTTGAAAAAAACTGTTTTCATGAATCCTTTAGAATCAAACTCATCTCATACCATGAAATATATGACACATGAGAACACTACAATAATAAACAATAAGTGAAAAGGAAATAAGCATATATTTATCACACTCATCACTGCAAGAATCTAAGATCCAATAGACGTAGGTGAAGCCATGAGAACACAAATAATCCAGAACATACGAATACATGAGACGCCATCCCTAGAGTATTCCACACATAATGAAATAAAAAACACCCTAACACTCTATGAAAACCTAACTCAAGGAAATTTGAGTGGATAATTCTATAACAATAAACCCAAATATATAAATATAACATATGAAACAAGGTAGTGCATAATATATCCAATTAAACAATCTTTATCAGAAAATTATCATACAATGCCAAGTTCCAATGTCGCTTGTATAAAGGGGTTTATCCAAATGACATCATCTGACCATCCAATAACATGCATATATAACAATAAATCAATAACATGCATCACCCCATGAAACACCAAGGATCGATATCGTAGGCCAAAATATTTAGAACTCAATGTCCAAACCAAGTAACTATTATAATGGACCACAAGGATTCCATAGTGAGGACATCACATCCATTATACATCGACAAGTCATAATAAATATCTAAAGAAGATTTTCAAAATAAACACTTTCATCAATTTTAAAAATTTACCAAACGGTCCCTTTTTCATTTTATAAGACCATTATTTATCAATGATTCAAATTAACCATTTCATATAGAGGTTAAAAAACTCAATTTCCTTTTCAAAATCATTTAAAAAATATCCATAAAACATTCAACTTACACATACATGGAACAAACAAGTTTTATAAAAATGCCAAATAGGCTATTCACCGACAACATATGCCAAAAAACATTAAAATACAGTACACATTTCTTTATAAAAACAAAAAGCACATGGAAACATTTATAAAGAACCCCAAATATCATTTCTCAAACTACTAATATATTTATAAATCCACGCCAATTGGTTTATATCACAAAAAACCCCTAAAAGAAAATCAGAAAAATAACCAAATAACTAGTATGTAATATCAAAAAAATCTATTTAGCAAAAAAAGTTATAAAACACCAATTTTCATGCCATAATTTCATTTAAATTTTTAAAACATGTTTTAAACATCAAAAAACATGTGACAAATCTAACAGAATATTTTATCAAACACTTGGTGTGCATATTTTGACCCAAAAAAACTATTTACCCGAAAATAAGGCATAAACTGCTACTTTACACACCAAAAAATTAATACAAGGATCGAAAATAAATATTTATTATTAAAATAAGGTTTCAAAATCATGAAAAAATAGATTATTAAATTAAGAAGGCATGTTCATGGGAAAACCTACCTGGAATCCAGGGCGGAACGACAACACATGCCCAAAATCACTCCATGAGGATTCCAAAAACCCAGATCTATAAGGAAAAACCCTAACTGAAAAAAAAACAACGAAAATTAACCATGATAAAATAAGAAAATAGATCAAACATTAACATGGGAGAATATATATCCAAGAAAAAATGAATGATGAAGGAAGAGGGAGAATAAAGGAGAGAAATTACCTTGATAAATTTAGCTGCAACATGAATATCTCTTACATATACACCAACAGATGAATATAGATGTATTGAGGGGAAAGGGAGAGGTCTAAATAGTTCTATATGCATGTGTGGAATGTGGTTGGGGAATATTTGGGTCTCAAAATCCCAAGGGGGGAAACATAAAAAACACATTTTTTAATTATGTGAAACCCACATGGTGTTTCCGCTCGGTTTATCAAACTGTGTGGAAAAATGCGATAGATATTACCTATGAAAAGATAAAACACACATAAAACCCATGTGGTCTCACTAACCATGCATAAATCATGTGGTAGGTTCTACTCGAAGATACACCTACCACACGGTAACCTGGATTCAGCTGTACGGTTTATCAAATTGTGCACCGACCCTACACATGTCACTACCAATCCAAAAAAACCCATATTTTATAAAAAAATTCTAGAACAAACTAAGAAAAACCCATGGCATAAAAACAAGAAAAAAACCTTAAAATTCATCCATCGTCACACCTAGAATCCAAGAAGGAGGATAGGATTTCTGAAGAATTAAAACTTATGATAAGAAAAGAATAAAGAGGTTTGCCACTTTTATGTTCAAACCATTTAATAAAACCAAAAAACATATTATGAGAAATAATAATCCTTTTGGGAGACCACATAATAATGAAAATCATTTATATGATATCTAAATGATGAAATGTTCTTTTCAATATAGTATAGCTTAGGTTTATCCAAGGCCACTCATTTTTATCATCTATTCAAATCCTTTATAATCATTCTTAATGAATATTTGAATTAATCCAAGGATATCCCCTGAGAGTGTCAAACATTGTTTTCATTGTGGTGAAACTCACCATGCACTATAATGATGGTCAAGATATACTCAAAAAACTATTTTCAGTGTTATTACCCCTAGATAAATCTATTTCAGAACCACGACCATATGTAGTATCTAGAAAATGACTTATTTATAGTCAAAACACTTAATATACACATTATGAAAACATTATGATATTATATTATAGAAGTTTTATCCTCAATTTCACTCATTGTTTTATAATGAATAATATATGTTTTTCTAAATCTAGATCCCATAGTTTCTACTATACATGATCTCATACCATATTTAATTACCCCAACCCAAGTAGCCTTAAGTCGGTGTTGACTTTTTTATATTAAGATAAGATATATGATATAACATAAAAATGACTAAAAAGTTTTTTTAGTATTGGTAAATTAGACACATAATTCAATCTCAGATTACATTTATAAACCTAGAAATAAAACATAGTGAAAGTAAATGTTTTTCTTCCTTGAACTCATTCAGTGATTCCTTCTTCATATCCCGGGGAAATGAAATAAAATATGGGTGAGATCAAATTATCAGTATAGGTTACATATAATGGGAGATATCATGATAAAATAAGGCCAAATCAGTATGGAATGGTAAATAAATAAATAAAAATTAATTCTAATAAATTAAATCATAATAAATAACAAAATGGATGAAATAAATAATGGTCAAATAATGCAATATAATAAATAACATGAGGTTTAAAATTATAAATGGACATCATAATTAAAAAAATAATCACAAGGACATTAATAACTAATATCATAATGATATAATTCATAAATATATATATAATAAATATATTTCTGAGGCCTCGTTCCAAAACATATTCCAAAAATGGGTAATGTCTTGGCCAAAATCCCAAAGTGAATAGAATCATGAGAAATACTGATTCCTAGAGGGGATATAAAAGGTCCATCCTATCAATTACAAAGACTAATTCATTCATTATATGAAAGGGTTGAAAAACCTAATTGACATAAACATTTTTATTAAAAAAATAGTATATGATATGTTAATATTTTTCCCAAATAACTAATCATTAACCACAAAGAGATATGATAAGGATAGAATCAGTATAATAGTTCCCTAGTAGAGAATAATTTAAATAAAGGTTTTTGTTGTAGATGTGGAGAAATAACATAAAAAATAATTAAAAATATTATTTAGAGAAAAAAACATTCAAATTTGAATTTTTTTTGAAAAAATAGTAATTTAGAAAATATTATGAATAGAAAAACATTGAAAATAGTCATGAAAACATGTAATTGAAGCTTAAAATATTTAAGAAGTCAAGGATATGAAATAAAAAATTCATTTCTTGTATGTTAAATCAAATATTCCTCTAAAAATTTTTGTGAAAGGTAATACATAAAATTTTTAGGGAAATGATGTGAAGATTCAATTTAATCCATTTTTCAAAAAGAAAAATGTGGGTAATATTGTTGTCAATAATCATTATCAAATAGTAAAAAAAAATTTGAAACAATTTAATATATAAAATTTCATGGAATAAAAACATTTCTTTCTAAATAAAATTCATGCCTGGTTTTTCTTAAAAATATTCTTTCAATCTCCAGATTACTTGAATAAAGAAAAAAAATTGAATGTAATTTTCAAAAATAACCAAAGAATAAGAAAAAAATATTTTGTTTAAGTTATAAAGATTATATAATTCCCCCATTAGAGACATCAATATAAAAAAACCGAATGATGATGTTATTGTGAAAAAAACACTTATTGGTTTGGTAGCTTTGGAATTATATTCCACATGAAATCGATAACTTCAAATGATTATTTAAATATCATCATTATAAATGGAATAATTATTTATCCTATCTAATTGGTAGTATATAAACCATATTTAAGAATAATTATGTAAATACAGAATCTTTTTCCCGAAAACAAAATTGGGATAAAAAATCCATTAAAAAGATCATATCATTGGAGTGATAATTTTATTACAAATGTGATTCTCTCTAAAAATGAAAATCCACAAAAAGAAGTAAAAATATGAAATTAAATAAAAAAATTCCATCACACAAAAAATATTTACTTATTAAATACAATGAAGTACAAATATGACCCAACGATAAAAATCGAGTGATGAAACCCCTCACCTCATATCCGACTCCTCACATAAATTATTTATACTTATATATAAAAAACTTATGTTAATTATCTACTTGATAAAGAATATTTTTTATGTTTATTATTCATTTTATTTTATTTATTATGATGTTATATTTAATTACAAAATATATTAACTTAACACTAGGCATTTTTATGATATTCAATTTGTATGTCCAAAATGAAATTGGTTGGTAAACTATGTCAAAAATCACTTTCTTAACTATACTCACCCATAGATTATAGTTTTTTCTTATTTATTATGTTTAACCACCTACTTTTAAGATGATAAAAATTTATATCTCGGATGACTATGGAAACATAATTAATGGTTTATTAGAAACTAATTTGAAAATAGTTTTTTATGGTTCTGAAAAGGTTATATAAATAATTAACATACTATTATACCACCATTTTTTGTTCATTCAAAATTACTGATTCAATATCTTCCCTAACATCTTTATTGAAATTAATGACTAAAATAATTATAAAATTAAATTATAACAATACAAATAATTTTAAATCATCTATTCAAGTCATATAATTATATTTTAATGATTTACTTATAATATATAAACAATAATTTCCACAACTATTAAAAATTATTACTAATCAAACAATTAAAGATTATAATATACGATTATGTAAATAAAATACTATTAAATAATATATTAATTGTAAATGATTATAAAGGATGTTTATTAAATGACATATTTATGAATAAGGTTCTTATAGAGAAGGTTAAGATAATTATTTTTGTTTATATATGATGTTAGACAATGTTCAACTAAGAAAATTCATGGTACGTGTTCTTTCATAAAAATTTCCTTTCATTGAGGCAATTTCTTTACTCACTTCATTTCATTTAAATGAGGTGTATAATAACTATTTTAAGCATAATATTATAAAGACCTAACTAGAAATAATATATAATAATGAATTTTAATTCAATAATTCATTATATTACATTTGATGATTTTTCAGAGTAATAACTTTACAGAATTAGTTCAAAACACATATATACTAAAACCATATAATACAAGGTTGACACATCCAATGAAAATCTATTTTTCTCACAAAATTAAAATTTTAAAATAAAAAATTATTTTTTCTCATATAACATATTCATGCCTTTCAACATGACCTATTTTATTCACTTACCCATTCATAAATACAAGGATTTTTTTTAAATTTCGTATGAGAATAAAAAACTCATTAAGGGACATAAAATAAAATAAAACTATTGTTCTAGTGAAAAACTTGAAAACCCATAAAAAACTTTTTAATAAAAACATAACTTTTTACACAGAATGGGGTTATCATTATTTTAAAATGATCATTTATCTTATCTTTTATAAATAAATTATTTCCATGAAAACTAATTGGAAGGCATAGAATATTAATGTAGGTGTTGTGGGACATTATATCATATAACCATAATAGAACCCTTAAAAATTTGAATAATCATATAAACAACTTCCAAAATAATCCTATGCAGAATAAAATCTTTACATAATGCATTGGAACGCTATATGTGAACAACCATAGTATTGGCCATAATGGGATCAACTTTGAGATATAATGGGGATTAAACCTTCATAATAAATGTCTATAGAAAATATAATAAATAACAAATTTCATAAAATCACTATTTCATCATAAAATTATTAAATAATTATTTTACACTCATATGAAAATCACTTTATAATATCAATATACCTATTTCTTTTAAAAATACACATTCAATAAAAAATTACCTAGAAAAATGATTGGATGGATTTTCATTAAAGAAAACAAGAAATATTTTAATAGAATCCAAGATTAAAATAATGGTTATTTCATCTAGAAAACTCATTGCCTTCGTATTCATTAAAATATACCATTCCATCAATCGTTTGTAAAAAAAGTTTAAATTACATTCAAAGATTCCTTTTTTTAAATTAAATAGTGATAAACTTTTTCATTTATAAATCTATAATGTATATAAAAAAAATCAAATTTTAAACATGTACATGGACGAAAATATAGTTATAATGAAAACATTAAAATAAAATATTTTGAAAGAAAAGTCCATTATCCCATTTTAAATATTAGTATCATAATCCCAATGAATAATTAAAATCAATAAAATATTTAAATACCATGAGAATAGATAAATTCATGATATAACTTATGAAAGGTTTTTTATAAACACGTTAAAAAATAATATTTCTTCATACCATAAAAATTTATCTTAATGAATGGAAATTGAGATGATGTCTCATAACCAATTTTTTATCCGTCATATCCACTCATTTTATTAATTAATAATTAATTTATGTTAATTATTTATTTTATTCAGAACCTTTTTAAATATTATTATTCCTTTTATTTTACTTATTATCATGAGATATATAATTACTATATTAATTATGCGTACTTCAGATGTTTTGATGATATTTAGCTTATATGTCAAAAATGGATTTGTTAGGTCAAGTATCGGTCAAAGAGGTCATTATTAAACATCAATAGAATATTAATTATGAAATAATTACCATTTTTATAAAACAATTATACTTTAAAAAATAATAATTAATGTTTTTGTGAAAAATTAATGACATTAAGATCATGGAGACAACAACTTATACGTAAACATAGGTATTGTTTGCCTTTTTGAATTGAAATTATCAATAGTTGGTAAGTAATATTCTATCATTCCATAATAACCATAGTATCTTATATAATATATTATATCATTAAATGTACATATATATCTATATATATGATTATTTTTACGTGGAGATAAAAATAGGAATCACATTGCTTCATGAAGGCGGTGGTCCACACGTACTTGACAGACGTTATCATTTTTTTGTGTATGAAATAAAATCACATATTTCATATTGATATTGATAAATATGTAATTAATATCATTATTATTTCATTTATATCATATATTTTTATTAAATTTATCTATATTACCTTCAATTTAATGTGTTATTGAAAAAATTAATCTCATCGTTTCGCGAGTTGGTAGTTAAATATACACCCAAGTAACTATACCGAATCCCCTTAATAATTTAAAGTAAAAACTAATATGTGATATCTTAATTAAAAAAATATAAATATGTTTCAAATATCATATATATAATTTAAATTATTCTTGAGAAAAATCCACGAGAGGTGGCAATGAAAAATGAATCACGTCAGTTACTAAGGTGGTAGTCCACCGTACAGATGAATAATGTTTTCATATCACATTTGATGGAAGATGATACAATTTTAATTTATTAAATTAAAAAAATAGTATATGGGTGATAATATTATTATTATATAATCATAATGGAATAAAATTTGAATTAGGTTGTAGAAGAAAAAAATAAAGTCCATCCGTTATGCATGATACATCTTCTTCAAACAACTACCATAGGTAAGAACCAAAATCCTTCACTGGATGGATTTATAAAAGAAAATAAGGGCTCTATGTTGTAGAGATAGATGTTTTTAATATATTTGGGAAGTTATTGGATGATCCAAATGGATTTAAATGTGTTTATTTTTGGAGTATTTGGGTGGAATTTTATATGTTTAACGAGTGGCACACTTTTAATTTCAGAAATTAAAGGGTGTACCCTATCTTTTCACATTATAAAAGGCTAAAAAATGTACCACTAGAGAGAATTAAAAATGTTAAGATATAAATTTATCCATAAAATAAAATTTATACAATTTTATAGGTCATTTTCTACCTTATCTATTTAGATTAACAAAATATAAATTTTTTTAACCTTAACTACGATAAATAATTGTTACTATTTTCACTATTCCAAGAAGTAAAAAAATAAATTGAAATTCTTATATAATATAAATTATTATTATTCTAAATATTGAATCCATTTTAAAAAATCAATTCATAAATTTGGATATAATTAATTTTAAAAAAACCCACAAAGGTGAATAAAACGAGGGTTCTCAAGAAGTGTACTTTTTTAGAAAAATATAATCTTATGTTTACAATATAACTAATAATAATGAATTTAAGAATATAAATACATAATTATTAATATATAAAAAATAAATTACATTTAAAACATTATTAATTATGTATTATTTTAAATTATTAAATTAGAGAAATATCATGCACTTAAAAAAAGTTGTCAGAAAAATACCATTTTTAAACCAAAACAAAATAAATACTAAAATCCATTATGAAGTTAATTAGAAATTAAAAAAATTATTAAATATAACTAATTAATATTTATTTTAATTTAAATCATGTTAATGGTTTTATTTATTGAATTAAAACGTATTTTTTTACAAAAAAAATTATATTTTCACTATTCATTGAACAATCAATTTTTCTAAAAAATAAAAAATTTCACCATATGTTAATTTATATTTGATGATTGAAAAAATATATTAGTTCATTAATATTTAAATTTATAAATTTATAAATTAATATATAAAAACATCAATATAAGAAAAGAGGTTATTTTAAACTATTTAGTTTTTTATATAACAATTACTTAATATTATTATAATGAATTAAAAAATGAATGTGATTTATTGAATCATTAAATGGGTTGTTAAATTATTCCCCCAATTATAAATTTATTCCTCACAATTTTGTTCACTTATTAAAAAAAATGGAATATCATTTCATAACTACATTTTTCAGATTCCAATGTTGCCTCTTCATCTATGTGTGTTTTAAATAAAACATTAACCTAGAGAATCACCATATTTAACATCACATTCTCTGTATGATCAATAATACAAACAGTGTTTTCCTCACAAAAATGGTTCAATTCCAACTATAATACTTTAGGATCAAACATGAGATAAATCTAGCATATATTTGTTTATCATTGAGACATTACCAATGTTTTGTACTATGGATTAACTAACAGGTAATGCCACTTGGTAGGAAATTAATCCAAAATTATTTGGGATTTAATAATATCCAATTAGATAAAATAATAGAATACCATTTTTACCAAAACACATAACACTTTTCCATAGAGATGCTCTATAAACGTCATGATCAACTACATGTAAAGAATGATCTTTCATTTGGTTATCCGTATAAATTTTCTGCCTGCCCTATGCTGACCTCGTATGTTTTTGAATCAACTAAACCTTATTAGACATTTAAATAACCAAAAAAAATTCCCATAAACATTATTTATAATACTTCTTCCCCAAAAGAATGTTTCTAACATGAATTTCTATAAAATTTATCAATTGGTTCCATGTGTATATTAGAATGAGAACTATTATTATAATAAAACTCAACCAAATAATGATATTGATCCCAAAATCCCTAGTAATCCATTTAACAAGAACAAAGAACATATTAAATATTCCAAATATTATATAAAGACTCCAAAGTTTTCTAAGGATGAAAATTTGCACTGAAATTTAATTCGTTACCCAAATATTACAACATTTTCATTTAATAATTAGATGTATACCAAGGATCATGGTTGATCACAATGAAGTGTGTTACTCTATTTAAAATGATTATCTTTCATATATATAGTTAATAATGCTAATCTAATTCATATTATCTCAAATGGGATGTTAATGTGTTGATTTTTTTAATCGATCAATAAGAACACAAATCTCACTGTCCCCTTGTAGAGAGTTTGTTAATTCTTCATTGAGATCCATGGATATATTTTTCCATTTCCATTTGTGCACTAAAAAATGATAAAGTATTCACTTGGGTAATTTTAATTATTCTTAAAGCTATAGACAATTATAACACTTAATAGTAAATCTATCAATATCACTTTTCAATCCATCCCACCAGTAATACTCTACATGGTCTATATACATCTTAGTACATCTAGATGAAAGTAAAATGATGAATTTTGAACTTCAATCAAAAACTATTTCTTCAACATGGAATCATAAGGTGCACATAATCAATTTCCATATTATAAAACACCTAATACATAAATAATAAAATCATGAAACCTAACCATCTAAATGTATTCTACATTTTACTTCAAATCATGGTTCTCATTTTTTTCTTTCTTAAATCATTTTGAAAAATATTAATTCCGAAAAAACCCAAAAGAAAATAGAAGATATCCCTATAACCACAACTTCTAGGAAAATATTCCTCAAATCTATAACCATATAGTCATATTCCAATGGAAACATGGTCAATGTGGTTTCATTTGTCAGACTCCAAGCATCAGCTGATTTGTTTAATTTTCTAGGACTGTGATTTATCTTGAAGTAATAATCCTTGATCAGTTCTATCACAATTTTATTTATCATGTTCAATTTTTTCTGAGAGAATATATAATAATAATTTTTTTGAATAGTATATATTTCAAACTTTAGTCCACACAAATGATGCCTTAATGTTTTTTAAAAAAACATAACATCTAATTCCAAGTCATGTATTGGGTTATTTAACTCTTGGGGTATCAAATAATGTAAAGAATAAAAACATACCATATCCATATATTTCATGACACAACCAAATCCCTTTAAATAGGTATCATTGAAGATTAATAATTCAAAATTTCTAAAATTCAATGATAAAGCTATAATATTCACTGATATTATATTTATTTATATAAAAAAGTATGACATTATTTTTTTCAGATTAATTTCTCTAATTCGAAGGTTAAATGAGTTAGGGGTCTAGACTAACATGAAAGTTTTTCAACAAACTATAAATAGTTACTTGATAATCCAATAAAACTATTAATATTAGTTATATTTGTGGTTCTTGACCATTTTTAGATAAATTTTGTTTTAGCTTGGTAAATAGTTATTCCATATTTACAAAAATTTTCCATGAAATGATATTTTTCAACCAAAATTCTCACTTAGAAGATTTCCATATATTTTATTTTCTCTTTTGGTTTCTAAAAAATCCTTAAGTGTCTTTCTAGATACTCCTAACTTTTATAAAATAAAAAAAATCCACTATAAACACAATCACAGACTTTTCAATGAACATATGAAAAATCTATTCATAGTATGCATAAATATAGAAGGTGCATTTGAAAAAAAGCCTTAATTCAATCTTATAATGCCAAAATATTTTCTGAAATATAATCATTGTAAAATTTTCTTCTTTAACATCGATCCTATGGTTCCCAAATCTGAGACAATCCTTAGAAAAATATTATACCCCTACAGCTAACCAATGAAATCATAAATATCTGGAAAAGGAAACTATAATGACCCAAGACTTATTTATATGAATATTACATCTTTTTAGATGGATATTAATTAAATTTTACAAATTCACTCATAAGGACCGTAATAGTTTAGGGCCTTTGGAAACATGGAATGCATTCATCCAACATGTGAAAGATCTTCAACATCTCCCATAAATATATTATCATTTAGTA
Source organism: Viscum album (assembly GCA_963277665.1). Taxonomy (NCBI): domain Eukaryota; kingdom Viridiplantae; phylum Streptophyta; class Magnoliopsida; order Santalales; family Viscaceae; genus Viscum; species Viscum album. The sequence goes on along the minus strand of OY728137.1, from coordinate 785,753,205 downwards.
CAACTACTGAAATTATTTTTTTATAACCTGATGAATTGAAATGAAAAAAGGGAGAGATTGGATGCTCATAAAAGGTAGGAAACAATAGATGAACATATGAATGTAAAACAACATAAAGATATCTTTTGAATATCAAAATCCAGAGTTATATAATAATTATTAGCATTTTTTAAGACATAAATTATAAAGAAACATTAACCATGATAACATAGCATTTTCATAAAATATGAACTTGTATAAAACACACAATCATATAAAATCATTACCATATTAGCCAAGGTTCATTGCTAATACCATCATAGTGGATAAATACCATTAATAAACTGGGTTTACTTGTCGTTCTAGCCTTGTATTATTGAACCAGATGTACTTTTCACTCCATTCATGTCTATATCATTATATATAAATCATTACCCAATTCATTGGAGGTAGATATAGGTCTCACACATCTCAAAATGAAATCATTCTTAAATGTTACAGAAAAACATAAACCATTCATGAAAACATTACCCATGGAACAATAATTGGGTTTCTAAAACATCATTCCATAATAATCCATATAATATAAATGGATTTTATAAAAATTAGTCCCTCATAAATACAATAAAATAAATATGCTTATATAGATAAAAACATAACCCTATGTCATCATAGATAGATAATATGATTGATAAATTACATGAAATTAATTCTTCAGGAAAATATCTTTTCTTCTTCAAAGAGGGTTTTTTCTCAAAATGCCATGAAATTTTAAAATAAATGAATTTAATTGAAAATAAAATTTAAATCATGTAATGTAAGATTCAAGGAAATAAGGTGTTATTAAAGTGTATGAATCTATTCATACCATATAAGTTAAATAAACATTCTCCTTATACTTCTTTTAGAAAATTAAAAAAAGTACCTCGTATCGAATAAAGGAAAATTATTCATTTCATACCATATAGTAAAAATTCACCAATGGGTAAAATTTATTTTAAAATTTTTTAGAAGAATATAAATAGTATTACATATTTTGGGAACATGGATGTGGATGATAAATATTCCCTAGTAAATAATTATTTATAAACAATCTAAAATAATAATAAGATTGAAAAATTAACAATTACCTTAGGTCTGATATCCTTCACATGTATCTAAACCTCATGTATAATGATTTAAATATATTTATTTACTTATTCAAGAATCATAATCATTTTTATGATATCATAGGTTATTATATTATCTTCTGTTTTTTAGTAACATTTCATTGTCACTCGTTATTCGAATATTAACTTATTTATTTTCTTATGCATGTTTTGTCAGATAAGTTCATGTTCCAATTCTAAGGTTATAGTTATATCATTTAAATAATTATATTATTATAATATATATAATATTTATTTATTCCATTCATTTTTATAATCATGGTTTAATAAAGATCATGTAGAATGAATCGCATCGTATCGTGTAGGTGGTAGGTCGTACAAACGCACGAGCGACAATATCATTCAATAAATGGTTAAATGGTATGGAATTGGATATTGTAACAACTGTACAGAATAATTATCATGTTATATTAATTATTTAAATCCATTATACACTTCATCATAACCATCCAAATTATGTATTGTTGAATAAAAAGTTACACCACAACGTGGAGACGGTAAGTCGTACGTACGTACGCGTGGTGATATTTTTAATCATTGGATGTACACAACAAGGAATAACTTTATACAATAAGTATAATAAATTCTAAACATGTATAAGATACTATATTAATTTATATATTGTGGAAACACAAAAATAAGTGAAATTACAAGAAGAAAATAATTTTTAAAGAGGTGATAAAACAATTACCCTCTTTTCAAGTATCTCATTTTGATTTTAAGAAAAGGTATTCTTAGGATGAAATTTTGGAAAAAGTTTAAACACTATGTGGAATTGATGGATTTTGGTGTATCATTCGAGCTAATTTTTAATGGTGCAAGGGGATTGAGAGGTGTAAGTAAGTGGGTTGATCTGGTGTCCTTTTAAAAGAGGGTTGAGGGGCACTTTAGGAAAGTCTTGAAATATTATTTTATTATAATTTTATTTTCTAATTATAATTGCTCCAAAGTGATATATTTAGAGGATATTATTATAGTAGTATGAAAAAATATCATCAAATAATTTTTTAGACATGTAATTTTTTTATTTTAAACCTTATCTTTTCTGTTTACCCTTAATTACTCTCTTTCAATTTTAATTGAGGTAACAACATTTTAATTATTAAGAGGCTGTTAAGTTTACTTATATTGGGTCAATTTACCATAAAAGAAAAATTAATTAATTTATAAAATTATGAAATCCACTTTTTAATTTTAAAACATTTTTATGATTTTTAAATAATTTAATAAAATATTATTTTAATAAAATATCAATAGCCTCGATTTTTACACAATTTATTTCATAGAATTTAAATAAAATCCCAAAAAAGATATTCAGTCAATAAAAATAAATTAATAATATTATAACATTTCATATTCACCTAACAAAATTTCGATGACATATATTATTATAAATATTATTTATTTTACTATTTATAATATCATTTGTTTGATATTTCTCCTAATAAAACAATTATTGATTAACAGTGGTGTCAATATTTATAGTAACTATTTAATATATAAAAATACTAAAAGAATTAAAATTTTGTAGATAATGGACTTTGATTTCTAGAGACTATTTATGTTAGAAATTTTATCACGTTTATAACAATAGAAAATTATTATACTTCTATGAGGTAAGAGAGTGACATGTTGTCACTTTACTTTTTTATTATAATTACATCACTTTCAGGTGAGAAAGTAATTTAAATTAATCAATTTTGACCCTAGGTGATATTGGTCAACTTTAATTCATCCAATAGTATTTTTTAAGCTGTTATAGTAATCTGATTATCTTTATCATATTGTTTGATACCCTAATTTACCCAACTTACCATTAACTATGATAAATAAAAAGTACTATAGTTACTATTATTAATATCCAAAAAAATAGAATTAACCTATTAAAATAATTTGGACCCACTGATTCCAAATCAGGAACCTATTTTTTAATATTCAAAACAAAAAAATTTTAGTAATTAATTTAAAATTAATCTTTATTTTTAATTTGAGAAAACAAGTTTTTAAACAAAATTAAAAACCATCAAAAGATTGATGTGTGTTTATATCTAATTTTAATGTAAAATTACATTTATGGACCCAAATTGGATTAAATGATAAAAAATAATCTAATTATACTTTAAAAAAAATAAAAAGTACAGACATTATTTGTAAATAAATTAGATGATCAAGAATTTTTAAATTAAAATGTAATATTGTTCACTATTCATTATAAATGATATTTTTTTAAAAAAACGAATAATTCCACCAAAGTAATTTTTTATACCCTTATTCCAAATGAAAAGATTATTTTATCAAAAATAACATATAAAAGTGTAAAAAATCTATATTTAAAATGTGTTCTCCATTAAAAGGTGGTAAAGATACATTTTTAGAAAAACACTCATTTTATCCATATAATTGAATTTATTCCTATATCATGTCTAGAAAAACATATATAATGAATTTATAAAATTAAATTAAATATATTACATATATATTTCACTAATAAAATCCATAGAAAGTGATTTTATTCTTTTATAGACTATTATTTTCATTTAAATAGTTTTTTATAAAGTGGTTAAAAAGTATTTATACATTACATTATAATGACTAGATTATAATATTTAGTTATAAATTATACTCGATCTTGCATGAAATTAATTTTATAAAAATAACATGAAATATTTTGTAATACAAGCCATGAATATTGTTGTGTATACTACAAGCTAAAAGGGTGTTTCGTATAATACAAGCTAATATTAGTGTATGGTACAACACAACACATCAATGAAATTAAAGAGTCTATCCGATAAAATATTGGGGTGACACATTCTACCCCCCTTAAAATTAATTTTGTCCTCGAAATTCATCAGGGTTATAAATGGTTTACTAATTGAAATTTTCTTTCACATAAACCCACATCATAAAAAGGAATACTAAAACATCATTTTAAAAACGAAAGTTAGAAACAAAATGGTTTCCAAAGTAACTCATCACTGGGTTTCCACATAATAAAAAATTGGTGGGAAGTGAAAACATGGTAATGGAAGAAAAACATAACCACCAAGTTCTGATGGATAGTGAATGAAAACAATGTTTAGAGAAAGTTATTAACCACAAACATATAAATCTATGATCATTTAGGGGACCATATTATTTATCAGATAAGAAGGTACTAAGATATTTTTTTTGGTTTTCAATTTCATTTACCTAAATTTGAATTTTATTAGAAGAAATGTGTAATTTATTTTAGTACAATATCATCATTTGTCATTCCTTGAACAATTTCCACTTTATCTCATATTCAGAGAAATGAAGTTTAATTTTTCATTCCTAAAGTGTTAGCAGATCATGCGATCCATAAATAAAATGATAGGATCTTCCATGTGTCTCAAAAAAGGTTAACACATATTATCAAATAATCATATGTCCACATATAGTGAGATAATATAAAAATATAACAAACATCAACTGGAGTATAACCTATACTATCCATCATTGGATGACCATACAATCCTTCCAAAAAACTGAAAATCTATAACTTTAGAAAGATTTTAACTAAATCGGTTTAACAATTAGCACCCATATATCATAATGTAGTTATTGGGTGTCACATTATAAACATGTGAATACCTTAATCATGTATTTTATTTTTTCATGGTAACAAGCTGAACTATTAGATAACCTTATTAATAACATGCATGTTTTCTTATTCTTATATCAAAAAATATGTAATCTTCATCTGAGATATCACAAACCTCATGTAAATAAATCCTTAACTAGTTTGAAGGTAAATAATAATATCTTATTTACTTGTTTTTATCCAACACACATTTATCCAAATATAATTAGCACAGCATCATGTTTCTATTAAGGGTCATCCTTTAAAAATAATCACATGTTTTCAAAAAACATCACGTTATTACCTCAATAAATTTTCATGGTTAGCACTACCATTCAATATATACTCTCAAATACATGTGGAAAACCACAATGGGCCACTATATAGATATTTAATTTTTCCATAATACTATAAAATTGATTCTATAACATTATTCTAGAATCCCATTTCATAAACACTCAAAAATTTCACCACTTCATTTTCATACTCAAAATAATCAATAGAGATCACATGTGATTTTATTTTATATTTAGACTTAATAGGTTGTTTAAATTGATCATCATTGATCACCCTTGGATTAGGGCATTGGTTAGCATAATTCCCTATTTCCTTGCACTTGTAGAATAGATGTCTGTGTTGTGAATTCTCTATAGTCTTTATCTACTCACATCAGTAGCTACCTTTTTCTTATTACATCGGCAGTAATCATCCCAATGAATATATTTTCAAAAATAATAAAAAAATCTATTCTCTTTAAGATATTCTCCACCATGCTTCTTCCCAAACTTTGAGAAAAAGGAAACACTAATCTTCTTTTCACCATTGTTTTGAGATTTTCCTTTGAACTCTTCCATTCGTTCCTTGCCAAAACCATTAGATTTACATGTACCACCAACTATCATTTATAACTTGATAGTACAGCTCACAATATATTTATAGAAACAAATTCCTCTTATAGCTAACACACTTCGAAGATGTGGCTTTAAGCCACTGAAGAATCGCTCAACTTTACTTTCCAGTTGGATGATAAAGACAAAAGAATTCCATGAAATTCTTGTGTGATTTGCCTCATATGTTCCAAAAGATTCATAATCATTTTTCATAAGCTCAAGTAACTCCTTTTCTATTTTCATTTGAAGAATAATTGGAATGTACTTATTGAAAAATAATTTATTGAACTTGTCTTATTCCATGGATTCAATTTCATCTTCTTTCCTTGTATTATTGATTATAGTCCACCACTTGTCTACTTAACCTTATAATTGATAAATATCCAAAATTAATTTTTCATATTCCCAACAGTGATGGATAGAAAATATCTTTTCAATGGTACTGATCCACAGTTCAGAAACAATTGGATCATAATACCCACTGAAATAAGGCGTACATTGCCTCATGAAGGACTCAATAGAATGTTGTTCCCTTCTCCACTCATTTGGATGTACAAAATGATTCATAACTTGTGTATTTATTGAGATTAGATTTGTCATTCCATCTACTATAAAAAAATTTTCAGGAGGACAATCATCACATTTCCCATTGCATTGATCATTAATATGGTTCCTTTAGGTTCCAACCAATCTCTAAAACCCAAAAATAATAGTGTGAGTGGAAAAAATAATACTAGTAAAACATCATAATTAAGGGTGTGTGTTTTCAATTCCTAAAATCATAGGTTTAATAATAGTTTATTCATCATTGTTACCATACTTCAAGGATTGTAACCTATAATTATACATATCCTTAGAAAATCCATTAGAAATGTCTCTGGGGATCTGACTAAAGTTTTTGCATCCCAGTTTCCAAAGGTTGACTAATCCTTTTCTATTATACCTAATAAAATGACACATGCATGACTCAAAAAAATATTATATACTTTTAGATTAATATTCATTATATTTTACAAATCCACGCCTAGGGACCATAATAGTTTAGTGCCTTTATGAACATGGAATACATTATTCTAACTTGGGAAATATCTTCATAATCTCCCATAAAGGTAGACCACTTTAGAACTCCTACGTAAATTCTTTATTTATTACTTGAGTAATGTAAAAGTAGTAATAGGAGAGATTACATGCTCTATAAGGTTAAGAAAACAATATATGAACATATGAATGTAAAAAACCATGAACATAACATTTGAATATCTAAATCTTGAGTCCTGAAATAAATCTTAGCAGTTTGTAAAGTGTAAATCATAAAGGAAAATTAGTCATGATGACATAGAATTAGAATTAAACATGAAATTGTGGGAAAATATAAGCTTATAAAATCATTTCCCTATTATCTAAGGCTCATATCCATGACCATCACATGGTATAAAGTCTATTACTGAACTGAGTTTACTTGTTATTCCAGCCCTGTATTACTGAACCCGATTAACTTGTCGTTCTAGTCATGTATATCTAACATGATATAAATATTTATACAATTAATTTAAGGGTGATATAGGTCCCACCCTTATCCTAAGGAAATAATTCTTACATGTGTTATAAAAACATAAACCATTCATCATAGCATAACCCAAAGAACAAAAATTGGTTTCTTAAACATCATTCTATTATAATCCATGTAAAATAAATGTATTTTATAAAAATAATTCCATTATAAACACAATTAAATCAATGTAAAAATATTTATATATACATAACCCATTGACATCTTAGATGGAATATAATTTTGACAAAATACTTGAAATTAATTCTGGAAGAAAATATCTTTTCTTTTTCATAAATATTTTTTTCTCAAAATACCATAACAATTTAAAAGAAAATAATTTAATAAAAAATAAAATTGAAATCATGTAAATTATTATAAATTTAAATAAGGTGTTATGAAATAATAATAATCCATTAATATCATATATGTTAAAAAACATTGTCCTCTTACTTTTGCTGGAAATTTCTAAAAAGTACCTCATATTGAATAATTACAAAATATTCCTTTCACACCATTTAGAAATAATTAATAAATGGGTAAAATTAACTTTTAAAATTTTTATAAGAATATAAATAGTACTACATATTTATGGAACATAGATTTGGACGATAAATTTACCCCAATAAATAATTATGTATAAATAAACTTGGATAATAATGATATTGAAAAGTTAACACTTAACTTAAGTGTGATATTCTTTTTATGTATCTAAACCTCTTTTATAATGACAAAAATAATGTTATTTACTTAATATAAAATCATAGTAATTTTTTGATATCATATATGAATATATTATCATTCATTTGTTAGTAAAATTTCATTACCACTCATTATTCGGATATTAACTACTAATTTTCTTATGAATGTTTTGTCGATAGGTTTATTTTTCAATACAGTGGATATAGTTATATAATATAAAAATTTAAATAAGTATATTTTATATAATATTTATTCATTAAATTCATTTATATAATCTTGGTTTAATGAATATCTTGTAGAATTAATCGCATCGCATCGTGGAGACGGTAGGTCGTACGTATGCACGAGCGATGATATCAAGCACTTAATGGTTAAATGGTATGAATATGGATTGTTTATTAATTATAAATACTAATAATCATGTTATATTCATTATTTATATCCATTATACTAATAATCATATCCATCCAAGTTAAATATTGTTGAATAAGAAATTACACCATGATGTGGAGATGGTAAGCCATACGTACGCACACATGGTGATGTTTCTAATTGTATGATTGGTAAAATGAAGTATAATGTTATCCCATAATTATAATAACATCTAAAATTGTATAATAAAATTAAATCATTAATTTATTATGGAAAAATTATATGAATAGGAAGTATAAGAAGAAATTAATTTAGAATGAGGTGATAAAACAATTACCACTTTTTCGAGTATCACCTTTTGATTTGCATAAAAAGTCTCTTTATGATGGATCTATTCTGAAATTGTGGAATATATGAGGAATGGAGGTATATTTGGAGATTATTTGAGTGGAATTCTGATGAGACAAGGGGCTTGAGAGGTGTGAGTAATAGGGTTGATGTGGTGTCCTTTTATAAGAGGGAGGAGGGGCTCTTTAGAAAAGTCTTGAAATATTATTTTATTATAAATTTATTTTATAATTATAATATCTAAAAATTGATATATTTTGAGGATAAGATATGGATAGTTCAAAATATTATCATTCAATATGTTTTCGGCATGAATTAAATTTAGTTTAAACCTTATCTTTTCAGTTTACTTTAAATTACTCTTTTTTAATTTTAATTGAGGTAACAACATTTTAATTATTAAGAGGATGTTATGATTACTTATATGGGGTAAATTTTCAATAATTAGACAACTAATTAACATATAGAGCATATAAAATCCATATTATAATTATAATGTATTTTTATGATTTTTTTTATAATTTAATAAAATATTTTTTTAATGAAATATCAATCGTATCATTTTTTACACTATTCATTTCATTAAATTTAAATAAAATTTAAAAATAGATATAAATTCAAAACAATTGATCTAAGAGTGTTATAACATGTAAGAGTCATATTGAAAAATCATAGATTACATAAATAATTTGAAATAATATTTATTTTACTATTTATAATATCATGTATTTTATATTGCTCTTTATAAAATAATTATTGTATCACTATTGTGAAAATATTTATGGTAACTATATAATATATAAAAATTATAAAAAAAATCACATGATATATATAATTACATTATATTTATTGATAGTATTTATGTTCAATGTTTTATGAATTTTATCACTACATTAAAATTATTATACTTATAATATACAAGAGAGTGACATGTTGCCACAATTTTTTAATTATAATTACATCAATTTCATTTAAAAATGTCCATCAAATGAAACATTTTTGACAATTAGGTGATATTGTTCAAATTTCATTCATCCAATATAATTTTAATAGGTGTCAAGATAATTTAATTATCTTTATCATATTGTTTGCTAAAACAATTTACCTAGTTTACCTTTAAATGTGGTAAATAAAAATTACCGTTGTTACTATTCGTAGTATCCAAAAAAATAAAAGTAACATATTAACATAATTTTAACCCACTGATTCCAAATATGGAATCAATTTTTAAAAATTAAAAACACATAAGTCTCATTAATTAATTTAAAATTAATACATATCCTCAAAAAAAGAAAACATGTTTTTTAATGTAAAAATCATCAAAAGATTGATGTGTGTTCATATCTAATTTAAATTTGAAATGTAACACCCCGAGCTTCCATGATACGCTTCTCATTCAATAATGCAATAGCTTGCATTGTACACAACTTCGAGTTCTAACACACCGCAACTAATCAAAGTAGCTGTTATGAATAGTAATACCCACCTTTTGAAATTATATAAATTTTATATTTCAAAATGGACTTCATTTTTGGATTTGGAATATCAAAATTAGCCTATGTTGAATTTTTGGTATTTTTCTGAGAACTTCCATTTTTTTATGAATAGTAAATACTTAAAAACAACTTTTTTAATCAAAATAATTTATAGTGATAAATTGTAATATTGAGTGGTTTTAAAGTATAATTAGAATATATTTTTACCATTTTATCCAATGGTGTTAATTATAATTAATTTCGCTTTGAAATTAGACATAAACAATTGTCAATCTTTTGATATATATTGTTTCTTAAAAACATGCTATTTGTTGTGACAACGGGAATTAATAATAAAATTAATTAATGCAACTTATATTTTTGGAATTTTCTAAAATAGAAATCATTTTTGAATTCGGAATATCAATTATATCTTAGGATAAATTTTGGCATTGTTCTAAAAAACTTCAATTTTTGATGAATAGTGAAACCACTAAGTGGTAGTTAAAAAACTGATATTTCGTTTAAATGAAACATTACCACTTCTGTGATTTGATTTTCAAAAATCGGACATACATGGTTGCCATTAGAAAGTAAAATGTTGTTCAATGGGATTTAAATAATTTTTTGGTGAATAGTAACTTTTAAGTTTAATTAATCGTGATTAAAGTTAATTAGTGATATTTAAGGTAAAAATGATATTATAAAAATATGAAAATACCTTTACACTTGTCTTACCCCTATTGGATGTGTCATGGCCGACCAAGACAATCCATGGGTAAACTTGGGGACCCCATGGAGACACTTTGGTAGTAAAATGACGTAAATAACTTTTATTTAAAGTTAAAATAAAAATGTCACAAACATAAGTTGTTTTACTAAACCAATTTTTAAATGGGGTTATACAAGACATATTTTTTACTATAAATATTAATTAGAAAGATAAAAATATTTCCTACATCATGATATTTGTTTTATAATTTTTATAAATTAAATAAATTAAATTATTTATGACACCATGATGATGCAGCGATTACCTCATTAATTAACGATTTAAATAAAATGAAAAGATGATGTATAATCCAAGGCCTACACTTGTCAAAAACATATTGGATGAGTAGATTTAGAACCCTAATCACATTATCCTAGAATTATATAAGTGTGGGACCTTTAAAATCCGAAACTAATTATATAATAAAGTAAAATTTCATTACTTTCCAAGAGTGCCACTCCTCTCCACTTATAAAAGGCCCCCACCACTACCACCATACTCACACTTTCAAAGCCTTTTGTCTCGGCCAACCTCTGCCCAAATATTCTCCCAAATTCCCTCCATTACTTCTAGAAGCCTCACTTTGGGCAGAATTCTTCCCAAGGAAGCCTTTGGCTCAAATCAAAAGAGTTACCTGGTTTTAAGGTAATGTCTTCTCTTATGTTATTTTGTTTTATTTTTCTTATCCAACCCCTTAAAATCTTTTTATTATTTTATTTTGTAACAACACCAGTATCTTCAATATACTAGGATGTTATTATGAGAAGGAATTTATTTACACTTACACACACCATCGTCAAATGGTTAAAGAACATACTGTTTCTGTGGGTGGTGAATTACTGCCTCACGAAATGATGATTGTTCAATATTCTTTTAACACCTCTAATGGTGGCCATTATGATGGAAATATTTTCATAAATGATATATATTATGTTTATGTTTTCCTTATACTTCTGTATTTCTCATTTATGGAACTCCTTTATGATTTCCATTATGGGTAAATGCGATAATTTCATTTTAGGAAGTGCGGACTACCACCCCCTCAAAGTGATTTGAATCGTTAATGCCATATGTGGGATATATAAAGGATGGAGTAAATGGTATTATACATTATATTATACTGTAATTATATTATACCTTTATATAATTATAATTTCATTCCATTAAATATTAAATAGAAATGAAAGTTGCGTTCATGCGTACATACGGCTTACCGTCTCCCGGAATGGTGCATTTCATTTCTTACCTCTAAATGTTACATAATATTATGAATGAATGTATATACTTGATATATATGATATATATGATATCTACATCATGCATATAATTGTGGATATAATGGATATTTTACCACATGAACAACTTGTAATTATAATAATTTTATTGTTGACTCAAGTACCAAAGATCAACAAAACGACCGTTATTAACTTAAAAGACTACATAATTTTCGTAACATTGTAATAAGTTATATAAAATGGATAATGAAATTGAAAAATTTTCTTAATAAAGTAGAGACTAAATCTAGTTTATTATTCAGGAGGTTAATGAGCGGTCGAGTCAAGTCGGGCACAAGGTAAGGGAATATCATAACCCAATTTCCATTCATTGGGTTAATCTCCTACTTTCAAATTATGTCATGATATTATTATGTCCTATCTAGTATTTTTACTTTATTTATGTGTAAATATAGTGAATACACATAATAGATATATTTTATTTAAAAAATGATCTTTGTAAGGGAACTTCTTAACCCAATTTCTATTCTTTGGGGTAATCTCCTACTTTCAAATTATGTCATTATATTATTATATCCTATCTTGTATTTGTAATTTCATTATGTTTAATCATAGTGAATACACATAATATATATATTTTATTTAAAAAAATTATCCTTGTAAGGTACTTTGTCTCAATCTCCATTCATTGAGGCATATTTTGTTTTGTACACAAATTTCTTATATACGGTGTATAAACCCCTTTGAATTTTATGTTTATTCAAAAGGAATCTTTTGATACGAAGCGTTTTATTAAAGGACAAAAGGAATGATTTTCTTATCGTACATATGCGGAGACAATGACTTATCCGCCGTCATGACCATTATTTGAGTTTCGACTTCCCCTACAAGCCATAACTTTTTTTAAATGAAAAATAAAAACCAAGTTTTAACTTTCATTTATTTTGGTATTGAAAATGGTTTTGATAAGGTTTTTATTATATCAATGTGTTGTATTGATATCTTGATATTGAAATGTGGAAATGTTATGTTTCCTTTACGCATGTTTTATGTGATACGATTATGTTATGGTTTATGATATGTTTAAACCTGTTCATATGAGGAATGCATTGGACTTAATAAGTGACGGGTGGATCCCGCTATAGCTCCTCGATGCATCGGTAGGTCTCATGAGACAAACTAGTGTCTTGGAACTAGGCCTTGACAAAATCTTATTTGTGGTCTTGGAACGAGGCCTTGACTACGTGGTTATGATAGTCTGGAATTATGCATTCCATCATTATGAAAGTGGTTATTGATATTTCATGGGATTATTTGACTAGTAGAATATCCATGTGAGTAAGTAAATGGCATTATTTAATTTTATTTTTTCCATATCATGCTGAAGTTCTTGTTTAAAAAGGTTTTTGTTTTAGTTATATGTTGCCTTAAATGTTAATGTTTATTTATAAAAGCTTCCGCAATATTGTTATCCTTACTGAGCATATGAGCTCACCCCTTTCAATGTTTTAATATTTTCCAGGATGTGAAGAAGTATTGTATGAATGACCTGCAGGGATAGGCAGAAGAGGATATGAGTGTGGACTATGGAGAATTTGTTATTGTAGTTTTTCACATTATGATGTAATGTAACATTTATGAATGTATCTAGTGTTTCCAAGGCTACTAAACTAATCGGTCTTTCGAGACTAGATCGTTTGTGATCATTCCAATGTTACGAAGTAATGCACCGACTCTGGGTAGCTGGGGTCGGGGCGTTACAGTTTATATCAGAGGAAGATTAGTACTAACCTTGGAAGCTAGATTTAGATAAACACTGATTATAGCACATAGCCTGAAGATAGACTTTGATGATTAGTATAGAAAAACTTCCTAGAATTTTTGTATTATAGAGATTTTGTGATTTTTCTGAGAAATACATCCCTGTCTGGATACGAGTAGGTAGAGGTGGCTCTGGAACAGATGTACCTAGGGGTAAAACCCGAAAACACCACGTTGAGCTAGACTCGAACGGGAACTGGTGCCCAACAATGGGCCTTGATGCACTCTTGGTTACGACACTCCCGAGGGATATACTTAGGATAATTCTGATTTTCATTATAAACCACTATGAAGGGTTATGAGTATATACATCCTCAAAGAAAACATTTTTATGATTATGGATTATATCCATAAATAGTTCAGTTTATGTTAAGTATTTTATAAGTATGGAATTATGTATTTTGATTCATAAACTAATCTAGTTTATTCCATTGTTTAGAAATGGCACCTAGTGGAAGGAATGGAAACCGTATCAATACACGCACTCTGTGTCGGGATTTCCCTCCTGCTCAAGATAATTATTATGGAGCTGGAGATACAACTGGTGCTAATCAACTTATTACCATACTGGGACAACTCATTCATGTTATGAATAATAACCTTACTCGTATGGAGCACCTTGATCCGAAACGTGGAGGATCAATGTTAGACTGCTTCATGAGGCAACAACCGACAAAATTTAATGGGGGTACAAATCCATTAGTAGCTGAGCAATGGATAAACTCCTTAGAGAAAATATTCCACGCCTTGGGGAGTAGCGAAAGGGAGAAGGTTGTCATGGCAGTCTACCGCCTCACTAGAGATGCCGATCAATGGTGGTCACTGATTCAAATCACAAAGGAAGATGAAGAAGTATCAAGTATGGAATGGAGGGAGTTTAAGGAAATTTTCTTAGAAAAATACTTTCTGCATGACCAACGAGCAGATATGGAAAGGAAATTTCTGAGTCTGAGGCAGAAGGAGGATGAGAATGTCGCAAAGTATGAGACTAACTTTACAAGGTTATCAAGGCATGCTGCAGATTATATACGTATCCCAAGAATAAAGATTGATCATTTCTTTGATGGGTTAAAACCATTTCTTCGTTGAGCATTAGTCTCACAAACCATCTTGTCATATGAAGATATTGTCTCGTGTGCTATTAAGACAGAAAATGAATTCTCTAAATCTTATGACAATAAAGTAAAGCAAGAGAAGAAGAGAATGGTGGAACAAGAGACAGATAAAGGGAAAAAGGAAAAGAAGGATTTTCCATTATGCGATAATTGTGGGAAGAATCACTCCGGTACCTACCTAAAAGGAATGGGAGTTTGTTATAAATGTGGAGAAAAAGGTCACCAGGCTCGTGATTGCAAGGGAATGAAAGAGGCTATCAATGTTGAATGCTACAATTTTAGGGAAATGGGGCATTATGCAAATTAATGTCCTAAGTGTCATGGAATATTACCTTAGAAAAGGCCAAGGGATCAAGGAAAATCTTATGATGTTACTACAGTTGGAGCGGAATAATTAATGTATTGGTGCTTTTGGACTCAAGGATTATATTCTGGTAATAAAAATAATGTGATATATATAAGGATTGTACTGCAGTACTTGTTGTTATCATTAAGGATTTAATATGATGAAGGAAATCATATTTTTAGTATGTTACAATAAGAGAAACTTTACATTGTTTAGGTAATCTAATGTCACAATAGATTTTGGAATTTAAGGACCCTTTAGAGAAAGTATGGACAGAGGTATTTTGGATAACTATAAAGGTTGGAATGGATTAAGTTGATCTTTGGATAGTATTGTTTAAGGTTAAAACATTTCTGAAGATTATTTTTGGAATATTATAATACTATAGTTTTAGGAAAAGGCCAACCTGCAAGGTGGGGCATAACCCATCGCGTCAGAAAAAGCTGCAGGAATCGAACCCACAACCATAGTGCGACATGCCTTTATTACCTACCACTATCCTACAGGAAGTCCCTAGTTATTATAAAATAGTTTTCCTAATCTAAATGGTATGTGGTAATATTTAGAACCTTATACAATTAGGATAAATAGAATATTTTTGAGTTCTGTTACCATTTGGAGTGAAAGATGGGTTTGTGGTAAAAATTTATTAAGGAATGAAAGTCTACACGAAAAGTGAGTATATTTCCTTACGTTCTTAGAAAATCTCTTAAATAAATTCCTCAACATTATAAAAGGTATCTTAAAACAAAAACGTTGTCGGTTAACTTTTCCAACCGGGGATTCAATGACTGTTTAACCAATCACATGTTTGTGATTTTCTTATTGTTAACTTTCTCCTAATCCTATTTTCTACGACTCTCCATCAGACCTTGATGGTTTGTTTTTCTTCCATATCCATATTTTCATATAATCCTAGTATGAGCTATCTCGGGTGACCTTTGTACTTATCTTTCTTTCTTTTAATGTTATATTCTTTTTAACTCTATTTCCGATGTGGGTTTTCCACAAAGTTATTTTCTATTTTCAACATTTTATTTTCAAAGAAAATTTTCAAATTGCAAGGATACAATTTATTGAAGGAGGGGAGAATGTAACACCCCGAGCTTCCATGATACAGTTCTCATTCAATAATGCAATAGCTTGCATTGTACGCAACTTCGAGTTCTAACACACCGCAACTAATCAAAGTAGCTGTTATGAATAGTAATAGCCACTTTTGGAAATTTTATAAATTTTATATTTCAAAATGGACTTCATTTTTGGATTCGGAATATCGAAATTATCCTATTTTGAATTTTTGGTATTTTTCTGAGAACTTCCAATTATTTATGAATAGTGAAAAATACTTAAAAACAACATTTTTAATCAAAATAATTTATAGTTATAAATTATACTATTGAGTTGTTTTAAAGTATAATTAGAATATATTTTTACCATTTTATCCAATGGTGTTAATTATAATTATTTTCACTTTGAAATTACACATAAACAATTGTCAATCTTTTGATATATATTGTTTCTTAAAAACACGCTATTTGTTGTGACAGCGGGAATTAATTATAAAATTAATTAATGCAACTTATATGTTTGGAATTTTGTAAAATATACTTCATTTTTTAATTCGGAATATCAATTATAGCTTAGGGTGAAATTTTGGCATTGTTTTGAAAAACTTCAATTTTTTATGAATAGTGAAACCACTAAGTGGTAGTTAAAAAATTGGTTTTTTGTTTAAATGAAACATTACCACTTTTGTGATTTGATTTTCAAAAATCCAACATACATGGTTGTGATTAGGAGGTAAAATTTGGTTCAATGGGATTAAAATAATTTTTGGGCGAATAGTAACTTTTATGTTTAATTAATCGTGATTAAAGGTAATTAGTGATATTTAAGGTAAAAATGATATTATAAAAATACGAAAATACCTTTACACATGTCCTACCCCTATTGAATGTTTCATGGTCGACCAAGAAAATCCATGGGGCAACTTGGGGACCCCATGAAGCCACTTTGGTAGGAAAATGACATAAATAACTTTTATTTAAAGTTAAAATAAAAATGTCACAAACATAAGTTGTTTTACTAAAAAATTATTAAATGGGGTTATACAAGTCATATTTTTTACTATAAATATAATTTAGAAATCTAAAAATATTTCCTACATCATGATATTTTTTTAATAATTTTTAGACATTAAATTATTTATGACACCATGATGATGCAGCGGTTACCTCATTAATTAACGATTTAAATAAAATGAAAAGATAATGTTACATACAAGGCTTACACATGTCAAAAACCAATTGTATGAGTATATTTAGAACCCTTATCACCTTAGCCTCGAATTATATAAGTGTTGGACCTTTAAAATCCGAAACTCAATATATAATAAAGTAACATTTCATTACTTTCCAAGAGTGCCCCTCCTCTCCACTTATAAAAGGCCCCCACCACTACCACCTTACTCACACTTTAAAAGCCTTTTGGATTGGCCAACCTCTAACAAAATACTCTCCCAACCTCCCTCCCGTACTCCTAGAAGCCTCACTTTGGGAATAATTCTTCCCAAGGAAGCCTTTGGCTCAAATCAAAAGAGTTACCCGATTTTAAGGTAATGTCTTCTCTTATGTTATTTTGTTTTATTTTTCTTATCCAACCCCATAACTCTTTTTATTATTTTATTTTGTAACAACACCATTATCTTCAATATACTAGGATGTTTTTATGAGAATTATTTTATTTACACTTACACACACCTTCGTCAAATTGTTAAAGAACATACTGTTTCTATGGGTGGTGAATTACTGCCTCACCAAACGATGATTGTTCAATCTTCTTTTAACACCTCTAATGGTGGCCATTATGATGACAATATTTTCATAAATGATATATATTATGTTTAGGTTTTCCTTATACTTATTTATTTTTCATTTATGGCACACCTTTATGATTTCCATTATGGGTAAACGCGATAATTTCATTTTAGGAAGTGCGGACTACCGCCCCCTCAAAGTGATTTGAATCGTTAATGCCACATGTGAGATATATAATGGATGGAGTAAATAGTATTATACATTATATTATACTGTAATTATATTATAACTTTATATAATTATAGTTTCATTCTATTAAATATGAAATATAAATGAAAGTAGCGTTCTTGCGTACGTAAGACTTACCGTCTCCATGAATGGTGCATTTCATTTCTTACCTCTAAATGTTACGTAATATTATGAATGAATGTATATACTGGATATATATGATATATATGATATCTACATCATGAATATAATTCTGGATATAATGGATATTTTACCACATGAACAACTTGTAATTATAAGATGTTTATTGTAGACTCAAGTACCAAAGATCGACAAAACGACCGTTATTAACTTAAATGACTACATAATTTTCGTAACTTTGTAATAAGTGATATAAAAGGGATAATGAACTTAAAAAAGGGTCTTAAGCATGTAGAGATTAACTCTAGTTTATTATCCAGGAGGTTAAATAGCATTCGAGTCAAGTCGGACAGAAGGTAAGGGAATTTCTTAACCCAATTTCCATTCTTTGGGTTAATCTCCAACTTTCAAATTATGTGATGATATTATTAGGTCCTATCTGGTATTTATACTTTATTTATGTGTAAATATAGTGAATAAACATATAGATCTATTTTATTTAAAAAATGATCTTTTTAAGGGAACTTATTAACCCAATTTCTATTCTTTGGGTTAATCTCATACATTCAAATTATGTCATGATATTATTATATCCTATCTTGTATTTGTAATTTCATTATGTTTACTCGTAGTGAATACACATAATATATCTATTTTATTTAAAAAAATGATCTTTGTAAGGTACTTTGTATCAATCTCCATTCATTGAGGCATATTTTGTTTTGTACACAAATTTCTTTTATACGGTGTATAAACCCCTATGACTTTTATGTTTATTCAAAAGAAATCTTTTTATACAAAGCATTTTACTAAAGGACAAAAGGAATGTTTTTCTTGTCGTACGTATGTGGAGACAATGACTTCTCCGCCGCCGTGACCATTATTTGAGTTTTGGCTTCCCCTAAAAGCCATAAATTTTTTGAAATGAAAAATAAAAACCAAGTTTTAACTTTCATTTATTTTGGTATTGAAAATGGTTTTGATAAGGTTTTTATTATATCAATGTATTGTATTGATATCTTGTGATTGAAATGTGGAAATGTTATGTTTCCTTTACGCATGTTTTATGTGATATGATTATGTTATGGTTTATGATATATTTAAACCTGTTCATATGAGGAATGCATTGGACTTAATAAGTGACGAGTGGAGCCCGCTATAGCTCCACGATGCATCAGTAGGTTTCATGAGACAAACTAGTGTCTTGGCACGAGGCCTTGACAAAATCTTATTTGTGGTCTTGGAACGAGGCCTTGACTACGTGGTTATGATAGTATGACATTATGCATTCCATCATTATGAAAGTGGTTTTTGATATTGCATGTGATTATTCTACTAGTAGAATATCCATGTGAGAAAGTAAATGGAATTATTTAATTTTATTTTTTCCATATCATGCTGAAGTTCAAGTTTAAAAACACTTTTGTTTTAGTTATACATTGCCTTAAATTTTAATGTTTTTTATGAAAGCTTCCTCAATATTGTTATCCTTACTGAGCATATGAGCTCACCCCTTTCAATGTTTTAATATTTTCCAGGATGTGAAGAATTATTGTATGAATGACCAACAGGGATAGTCAGAAGAGGATATGAGTGTGGACTATGGAGACTTTGTTATTTTAGTTTTTCACTTTATGATGTAATTTAACATTTATGAATGTATCTAGTGTTTCCAAGGCTACTAAACTAATAGGTCTTTCGAGACATGATCTTTTGTGATCATGCCAATGTTACGAAGTAATGCACCGACTCTGGGTAGCTAGGGTCAGGGCGTTACATGAAATTTCAGAAAATGAAAAAATTGGAATAAATTATAAAAAATTAATCTAATTATCACTCAAAACCAATTAAAATTATAACCATTATTTATAAAGAAATTATATTAAAAAGATCTTTTAGATTGAAATGCAGTATTTTTCACTATTCATTAAAAATGTATAAAAATAGAAAATACCAAAAATTCAAAAAAACTAAATTTTTATGTCCATCATCAAAATAAGAAGTTTATTTTCTCATAAAGATGTTATAAAAGTGTAAAAAGCAATATTTAAAATGTGTTCGCTATCAAATGGCATTAAAACATAATTTTTAGAAAAACACTCATTTTATCCATAAAATTGAATATATTCTTATATAATGTATATAAAACATATAACATGAATATTAAAAATTAAATTGAATATATTAAATATATAGTTCACTAATAAAATCCATATATAGTGATTTTATTATTTTATCAACTCAAATATTTTCATTTAAATAGTTTTTTTATATGGAAGTTAATACTATTAACACTCTCCATTATAATGTATAGGTTATAATATTTAGTCATCACTTATACAATGTCTTCCATGAAATTAATTATATTATAATAAATTAAAATTGTGTGTAACAAAATCCTAGAATAGTGTTGCGTATACTTCTAGCTAATAAGATGTTGTATATAGGGAAAGATAATCATGGTGTACCCTACAACAAAAGACACCAAAGAAATTAAAACGAATATATATCATAAAATATTGGGGTGTCATAGAAACTATTCTCAACTATGATTTCATTCAAATATTGTTAGTCAATGTAAGGACTCATTGATGAAACATTTTTTTAACAAAAAATAGGATAACCCCATGGTGAAGTTCTGGTTCAAGTGAAACCTATATCAAATACCTCATGAAATTTATTTTTCAATTATAAAAGTTTCACATTAGAAATTAAAAAAGGGGTTTATAATTAGATTTATAATTAGTAACTATAATGATAATAAATTCTTCCCCCAAAATTTTAATAACACTAGAAAAATAATCTATTAAAAAACTAATATATTCCCTCACTATTGGAACATCAATAATTTGAAAATTTGCATAATTTTTAACAATATGAGCAAGGTAACCATAACTTAAATCTCTAATAAGTTTCTCATATTCATGGTATATTACCAATGGTATAAATAATTGAAAAATCTTTCATGGTTGTACAATCTATCTTTACATGATAAACAAAAAGCACATTCATACCAAAAAGGATATCAAACTCTACTATGGATAGATCAACAAAATTTCAAGGAAATACCATCCCACTGATAACAAAAGAAAGATTCCTATAAATCATTTTTTCTTTAATACTTCCACCTAGAGTTTTCACTAATAGTTATATCTTACTTTAATGAGGTGACATTCCAAATTTAATTTCAAATTTAAAATAAATTAATGAATGTGAATATCCAAAGTCAAATAGTGTATTGACATAATTAAAATATGAATGTAACTTATCTATCACCTCATCATTTGATGTCCCAAAATCAACTATAGACGAATAAAAATATTTTTCCACACCATTTTTTCCAATTTTGATGAAATCCAACAAGACATATTAGCATTAGAAAAACATTATCATAATTAAACAAAAAATTTCAACTAAAAACAACACCTTTGGATGGCTATTGTATAAAAAATTATTTATTTATTTAGGATTATTTTCCTTGTAGTCATGGGATATGTGGGAAAAAATTAAAAATTGGTAAAACATAAAAAATTTCATAATACATTTTCTATGGTTTTTAACCACTCTTACCATAAGATGAGAACTCAATTTGTATACCTTCATATTTATTTGATGTATATTTTTTCATCAGCTAAAATTTTAACTTCATAATTTCATCATAATAAGGAATAAACATTTTATATAAATTTTTATCAACATTCTTAGCATGAAAACAACATTCTCATAGATTTCAAAATATCACATGGCCAAATATATTCATAAATGTGGTTTCAATCTTGATGAAATAATAATAATTTTAATATTAATGTAGTGAATAAAACCTGGTATATTCCTATATAGTCTTGAAAAAAATTATATGTGGAAATAAATTCTTCATCTTTGTACCTCAATTCTTGTATTTGTTTCCATCGAGAGTTAGGAAACCGTAGGAAAATATTTCTCATCAAAAATATCCTAAAATGTTTCCCATTAAATGAAATAAACTCCATATACTTCTTTTTTATTCTTAATCAATGACTACCATTTGTTGGATTCACATTTGAAATGATAAATGGATAGGATTACATTTTATTTTTTGAACACCCCATGACTTCAAATATCATATACAGTTCCTTAATCCATCATTCAGGTACTATACGACTAGATAATCTTCTGAATGTTGGGGGATGTTGTCTCATGAAATTATCCACTATAGATATGTTCCATTTTGATATAATAGGTTCCTATCCTAAAATGTATACCAAAATAATTTTTAGATAGTGTCCATTAATCCATCATTATAAGAAACTATTATTTTCTAATTATAACCATTATAGAATTATGATTTCAAAGGATAATTTCCTCTTGATTCCTTCATACTACTATTTCATTATTTGATATGTTGAAACCCATTGTGAACATAATTTATTTAGATTATAAAACATGATAATATTAATATTATATATCATTTTAACATAAAATTAAATTAATATCATTCAACGGAATGCTATTAATATTTTCTTAACCTCTAAATTTATCAAAATTGTACTTTTATACCAACTATAAGGACCAAACCATAAACATTAAATAATATATAGTTTTAATTCAAGAATTAATTATCTTAAATTTTTGGATAGTTTAAAATATTGAGTTTTAAATAATTATGTCATAAATGATACACAACATAACTATATTATTCAAATTTATCACTTCTGATAAGTATCCATTTTTTCCACCATATAAAACTTTTAAATCAAAAAAAAACATTTCATTCAATGTAAAATCATCATGAATTACAAATAGACCTATTCCATTTTGATACCCATCCTTAAATCATATGAAAAAAATATAAAAATATGATATGAGGATTGAAATCTAATTAAGGGTTATAAAAATAAGAAACTGTTTGTCCAGTGAAAAACCAAAAAATCTGATAATAACCTTTCTTAAAAACATTAATTTTTATACAAAAAGGAAATTCTCATACTTTTAGAATGATAATTTATGTTAGATTTTCAAAAATAATTACATCCAGGAAAACTAATTAAAAATAGAATATTATTATTGGATCCTTGGGAAATCGTCTAATATAACCCCTATAGAATCCTTTCAAATTTGAATAACCATACAACCAACATCCAATATAATTTTCCATAAAACATAATCATTACCCAACTCATTTTAGTGTTATATTGGAGCACCCATCATATAATATATAACGTATTAAAACATGATCTATAATGGGGATAAACCCTTTGTAAATTGTTTCTATGGATGATATAATGAGTAATAAATTTTATTCTTTCACTAGTCCAACATAATACACTTTAAAATAACATTATAACACTTGTGTAAATCACTATAGAATATCAAAATACCTATTTATTTTATAATAAAATTTTTAATACCGAAATACCCATAAAAAAGGTAAGTGGTTTTTTCTTTGAGAATCCATGAAAACTTTTATTGGAATCAACGATTCGAATAATGGTTCCCATGGTGGAAAAATCTATTTTTGATGTAAATGTTAAGATAGAATTTTATTTTTGTTGTTTGTAATTAATGTAAAAACAACCATCAAAAGATTCATTTTCATTCCTATAATGTTGATATAAATATATAAATGACCCATATTATTATATCATGTCTGTAATAAAATTATTTTAGAGAAATTGACATGGATGAAAAATATTTTAAGATAGCAAACCTTAATATATATATATATATTAATGTAAATTCCCCTCTCCCTTAGGAAATAATTGAATCATATTACCCATGAAGGAATAACATCAAACAAAATAATTAAATACCATGATAATAGAGAAACACCACATAAAATTTCAAAGTGGATGTACAGACATCATGTAAAAGTATATAAGTTCATATTCTAAAAATATTCCTCTATTAATAGAAATTGAGATGAAGTCCCTTTCCTAGAGTCTGAATCATCATATTCATTATTTATCATTTTAAATAATAAGAATATGTTAGTTATTTACTTTATTGATAATTTTTCTCATTTTTTGTCACGACCCGTTACATGGGGCCCATGCCCTGACTACCCCAAGCCCACCTTCCATAGGTCAAGGGCTGGTGCCTAGTGTAAAAAGGTGTAGTCCCTATAAATGAGAAGTAAATTCCTTTATAACCTGTAAAATCACACAACTAAGCACAAATCAGGATACAAGGACAAAGTAAAACTATATATAGAAAACAAGGTGTGTACAGAAAGTAAAAAAGTGGCCAGAAGACAAGCCAAATGGAAAAGTACAAGTAAACTGAAAAGTACAAGTAAAACTAAAATCAACTCATATGAACACCCGCCAAGGATCCTACCTGAAGGGTTTTTATAGTCAAACGGTCCTCTCAGTGATAGGCCTTGTCTAAAGTCCACCTTCGATCTACCTCTAGTCTTGGTTTCCTCATCCTCAGTCAACGTTGTCCATCATCTGCACAAAACACAACATGGTGTGTGCATAGCCTGTGCAGGGGTGAGTATAACAATACACAGTAGGGACCCTAAGACCCTCGAAGGTCTCACAAAATCCACAAAGGTTAAACCACAAAGCATGAAAATATCTGCCAACACTACTTAGGTATATACCCATACATATACCTAAGTTATCGAGTAAAACCTTCTCATTCATGAGGAAAAATGAGGCCCAACTAAAAATCCCAAATCCCAACTGTTCCATAAAGGAAAGAATACCACAAAAATAAGACTCATCTCACACTAGGTATAGAACTCTGAGAAAGAAAATTTTGAAGCTGACCCACTCAGGATCGCTATGGAAGCTGATAGCTAGCCACATGATTCTCTAGGAATGTTAATAAGTAACATTCTGAACACCTCAACTGTGGGAGAACTCTTCCTCTATTTAGTTTAGTGGGTCTTCTGTGTCACACAGAGGCGCTTACCACTAACCTTGGATTGTGGAGGTACTCCTCCTATCGTGTATTGTGGGTCTGCTGCATCACACAGAGGTGCTCCCCACCGTGGGTCTGTTGCGTCACATAGAGGAGCTCCCCCTCATGGCCTGCTAAGGTACTCTTCCTATATAGTACCATGGGTTTTTCGTGTCACACAAAGGATCTCCGCACCGTGGGTCTACCGTGTCACAGAGAGGTGCTCCCCAAGCCATAGGTTATACCTCAACCACCCCGATGTTCCACAAAAATTAACCCGAAGGTCCGTCGCATCAACAGGGACCCAACGCAATAGACGACACGTCAATCAGACAACCAGTCTGTAAGTTATTAGCGTTTCCGCTCCAAGGGCCCAGTTGGATTTGAGGTCCGATCCAACCCTTCCATACTCAAACCTTATCCAAAACTCAAGTGGATTATATTAAAAGGACCGTCTCGATCCAAAGATTCTGGTGAGACAAACAGTTCATAAAACAGACTCCCGGTTCTCATGTTATGGAAAAAATGTTATACTGGGCCCGGGTCCTGTTCGACCCAGTCGAAACGACCCTGTTCAGGTCAACTCGACCCAGTATGGGCCTAGCCCGGATATCCTGGGCCTCATTGGTCCCAGTTGGATAGGTCGTGGTCTTGGTCAGCCTGTGAAGTGGTGGCCTAGCCTAGCCCACAAAGGGCGCGACCCGTTAGCAAGGAAAGTTGGGCAGTACGCGGTGTGGTGCATGGTGTGGATCGTTGTGCGGCCTGGCTGGCACGCGGGACCACTCGGCGGTCCTGAAAGGTGAACCTCGGCTAGCCGGAACAGCCGGTTGGTCTTCCATCCCGAGGCATGACAACGCCACTATCCACCTGCAACAGGCTGGGTGTCGGCCGTCGTCTCCCTCTACCTCGGCCTCCTGCTACTCCAGCGGCGCAGACACGCACCATCACTCCGCCATGGGGCCATCCAATTACTGACTGCCTTCCTGCCCCTCCACGGCTGACGGGCCGTGACCTCTTCTTCAACCAGCGGCACAGACGTGTGCCCCCCTTCCTTAATCGCGGCCAGCCAAGTGTTGATTGTCGCCTTCTTCCACAAGCCACTACGGCTTCTTTCCAAGCCTAAAAAATTATATGATCACATATTCGTGATCCTTGTGTTGAGGGTTTTGTGTCCATGTATTGGGCTTAGTGAAACATTATGTTTCCAACATCAATAAATATTAGGCTTTGAAGAAATCACAAAGAACATGAAAAAAATAAAAAGAAAGAGGAGCAAGGTTTATATGTGGGATAATGGACATGTTTTTTTGGCCATCGTCGTCATGAATTTAGGATATGAAGAATCAATAAAAAAATTCAAACATAAATAAAACCCCTAACTCAATTTTTTGTTAGAGTTGGCGCGAGGAAGAAAGACATAGTCGATGAAGAACGTCCGTGTTCATTGCATTCTCAAGATAGTTTTGATCTGGGATCTAGGTCGATTCCTCGTTCTTCGTTGGGGGGGGGAGGTGGTTCTTCGTTGGAGAAAGTTCTTCCCAGTTATCGTAGGTTCTCCCAACTCTCTTTTTCCAATGATTTCCAACCAAGAAATGTGGATCCAACATATATTAAAATATGTTTATCAAATTAATTAATGTTGGCACAATTAATTTGATTATGTTGGCACATTAAAGTTGGCTCAATTAAATGGAACATTAAATTGAATTCTGTCGGCATAATTGAATGGCACATTAAATTTAATTCACATTGGCACAATTGAAGGGGAGGATTCCAAGGAATTTTCCCACATTAATGAAGGGTTCAGGTGGTCGCCACCACTAAAATTCAAAAAGGATGTTTCAAACTCTGGTGGTCCCCACATTTATAACTCAAATAGAGGTTTCAACAAGAAAAATAAACAAAAGATGTTTTAATTTATTTTAATTCTTTTAACACACCCAAAAAATTCTGAAAACTAACTTTCACTCTCGACCTACAGTGGTTGAGGTGAAGGTCTCCTTAAACAAATACCGATGATGTGAGTTTAATAGTTTCATTATATTTAAATTCCAAGCACTGATTCAAAAGTTACAAAAAATCTCTTGCACGTTTACTGAACTTACCTAATTTTTTTCATAAATTCATTTCGGGAACTCTAGGATTCAGAATCATGCACCATCAATTTTCGCAGACCCGTAAAATTCTCATATAATTAAATAAAATTACATTGAAAAATATAGGTCTTTACATTCTCCCCACCTCAGGGATTTGTGTCCCAGAAAGCCACAACGTAAACTAGGGAAACAAGTGGGGGTACTAAGCACATATCTGAGCCTTCTGCTCCCATGTTCTTTCCTGGAGTTTCTCGTGCTGTCAGCGAATGCGCACTAGAGGTATCGACCACCCACGAAAGACTCACTACGGTCGATCCTCAATCTCCTATAAAATATCTGTGAACATTTCCCCGTCGTCGATTTCCAGCTCACCCCAGTCAATGACGTGTGAAGCGTTATGCATGTATCTTTTTATCTTGGATACAAGGAAAAAGTCATGCACCTTGTGTAACTGAGGTGGAAGAGCTTAGCGGTAAGCCACCTCAGCAACTCTGCTGAAGACCTGAAAGGGTCTGATGATCCTCGGAGATAACATTCCGCCCCGTGCAAATTTCTGAAAACCTCATCGAGGTGAGATGCGTAAAAAGATATGGTCACCATCCTTAAACTCCAGAGGTCTCCATCTCTTGTTAGCATATGATTTCTGCATGCTCTGTGCAGTATTCATCCGCTCCTAGATGATTTTCACCTTCCCTATGGTAGTTTGTACCATCTCTTCTCCCATGAGTATTGCCTCCCCTAGGTTAGTCCAGCATAGTGGTGATCTACAAGGTCATCCGTATAACACCTCAAATGGTTCCATACCAATAGTGGAGTGATAGCTTTTGTTGTATACGAACTCCACCAAAGGTAACTGATCCTCCCAGCTGTGACCAAAATAAATAACGCAAGCATGTAGCATATCCTTGGGGGTCTGTATGGTTCACTCTATATGACTATCTATCTGAGGGTTGAAGGTGGTGCTCAACTAAATCTATGTCCTGAACGCCTCCTACATCCCCTTTTATAGTCGGGAAGTAAAATTTGCATCATTATAGGAGACAATAATAGATGGAACTCAATGAATCCATATAATCTCTTGCACGTAGAGGCGCCCCAAACTCTATATTGATCCCTACTCTCTGATATGTAGGATGTGGGCTGACTTGGCGAGTCGGTCAACGATCACCCAGATAGAATCGTGACACTTAGACGTGTGTGGAAGTCCCATAAAAAATTCCATGGAAACTCCATCCCACTTATACTCCAGAACCTTTAATGGATTAACTAAGCCTATTGAAACCTGATGCTTTGCATTCACTTGATGACACGTGAGGCACCGAGAGACAAACGCTTCCTCTTCATTCTTTATTCCTGGCCAGTAGTGTTGACGCCATAGGTCCTAGAACATCTTCGCCACTCTTTGATGTACCTCTAGAGTAGACATATGGAACTCCCTTAACACATCCTCCATAAGTGCTACTGGTACCAAAATATTCCCTCTGAAGAGGATGATGTGCTCCCCACCTTCCGAAAATCCATCAGGTGCCTATCCTGTGGATATCTGAGTAAGTCGAGCCTCACAGTCTGCATCCCCAAGTTGCGCCTCCATGAATCGCTGAAGGAGTGGGGGAGTGACTATCAGAGACTGAAGATAAGCTTCCCCATCTCGATCCACATAGGATATCCACAAAGCGACTAGCTACTTCATTGCCTTCCTAAACAATTGTATACCAGATCTCCTACTGAGTGCATCTTTTATTACATTCCCTTTCTCAGGAGTATAGACTATCTCTAAGTCATAGTCCAGGAGGAACTCAAGCCAACGCCACTATCTCAGGTTCAAGTACTTCTGAGAGATGATACACCTGAGACTCTTGTGATCAGAGTATACTATAAAATGTTCACCTATCAAGTAATGTCACCACATCTTCAAGGCGAAGACTACTACTGCCAACTCTAGGCCATGGGTAGTGCAGTTCTATTCAAGTTGTCTCAGCTATCGAGAACCATATGTGATTACTGCTCACTCCTGCATCAGGAAACATCCAAGGCCGGTCCCTGATGCGTCGCAGTATACTACACACCCAACACATTCCTCTAGTATCCTCAAGATGGGGGCAGTCATCTGTCTCTACCTCAGCTCTTGGAAACTCCACTGGCATCTCTATATCCACTTTTAGTGTTGCCCCTTCTTTATTAATGCTTATAAGGGTGCCACAACTCTATAAAAGTCAAGCACTAATCTCCGGTAATATCCGGCCAAACCCAGAAAACTCTGCACCTCCGTCACGCTCCTAGGTGGCTCCCATGCTAGTACTGCCTCAATCTT
The DNA here is from genome assembly GCA_963277665.1 of Viscum album. Classification (NCBI taxonomy): domain Eukaryota; kingdom Viridiplantae; phylum Streptophyta; class Magnoliopsida; order Santalales; family Viscaceae; genus Viscum; species Viscum album. Next base: position 785,723,348 of record OY728137.1, on the reverse strand, counting down.
CACTGGATGTACCACTACTCTAGCCTTCGAGATGATGTGTCCCAAAAATTGGACCTGTTGTATCCAAAACTAGCACATTGAGAGCTTACCATAAAGATGGTGCTCACAGTGTGTGTCCAAAACTATTTGCAAATGATAGGCATGCTCCTCCTCCGTCGCTAAGTATATCAGGATGTCATCGAAGAAGAATAATAAAAAGGGATCAAGGTATGGCTGGATGATCTTTTTCATGAGTCCCATGAACACTGCTGGGAAATTGGTCAAGCTGAATTGCTTAACTAATAATCCATAACGTCAATACCGACATCTAAAGGTCATCTTGTTCACATCCTCGTCTCTTACTCTAAGTTCGTGATAACCTGATCTAAGGTCTATCTTTGAAAACAACCGGTCTCCCTTCATCTGATCAAAGTGATAAAAATTCCTTGGGAGTGGATACTTGTTTTTCATGGTCACCTTTTTCAGGTGATGATAGTCCACACAGAGTCTCAAACTCCCATTCGACTTCTTGGCAAACAAAATCAGGGCTGCCCAAGGAGAAACACTTGGCCTAATGGACCCCTTTCTCTACAAGTCCTCTAACTGTACTTGTATCTCTCAATGATCTGTGGGAGCCATCCAATATAATGGGGTAGATATCGGTTCCTTCCTAAGGTACAAGTTAATGTAAAAGTGTACACATCTATGATGAGGTAGACCTGAAACGTTATCAGAGAAAACATCAATGTATTGGTCCAACAATACAGGATAGCTCGGACACTCAACATCAACCGCTCCGAGGGTAAGGCTACTAAACTGATGTGTGATCGGCTACACCCTCCTCTAGGTAAGTCCATCCTCTACTGGAAACATTCCCTTATTTCTAGTGAAGGAAAACCCGGTCCTGTCTATGCGGAAAAACCACACATTGTTCCTAATACAGCCAATCTGAGCATGGACTGTGGATAATCGGTCCATACCCAAGATGATGTCATAAGGCCTCGACGCTGCTAATAAGAGATCACATCTGAATATGTCGCCTCCTAGAGTAAGCTCGTACTACTGACACTAGTTCGTAATCATCGAATCTGATCCCGTAAGAGTCTCTAGCCGTAAGGAATGAGCCAACGGCTCTCTCGGAATCTCCGAGCTCCGAACAAGGGTCGTGGCAATAAATGAGTGACAGAAACCTATGGATATAAGTACTGAAACTAAGGTGGAGTAGACACAGATCATATATATAATCATCTTCAGAGTGCCATGGTCATAGGCCTTAATTTCTTGGAGCTGAGTTTGTCTATATCCACCTTCTTCCTGTGGTTGGGGTGGGCATGTTGTTGGTGGTTGCGGTAGAATCTTGAAACATCGCCCAATTCCTGCGCCACGACCTACTCTTATGACACGTCTGCCTCCAGCCTGTGGAACTCCTTGATCGAACCTCTGTCTCTACCATGGGGGTCCCTCGACTGTCTACTGGTCATCAGTATGGCGGTTCAGTCCGTCATGCGCCATGTGACCCCTGCCTGTCGCACGTGTAACACTGTGTGTCTCTCGGCTGTCATGCTCTGCCTCGAGCACCTCGCACCACAAACCTCATGTCCCGCGGTCATCTGCCTGTAGGTATGGTCCTCTTGGACCTCTTCATCATCCGTCTACTACCAGCTATCGATGAATCTACTACATGTCATCTGGTGGTGGTTATCGGTTCCAAGGACTGCTCAGCAAGGAAACTCTCCACTAAAAATGTTTTCTATAACAAACCCACATGTGTTAGGATGCTGGGAGAAACCATCGAAGCCCTAATATCTCGTCTGAGGCCCTACTCGATGGTTCGGGCCCTGAAGAAAGGGTCTCACAGAATGCCAGTGGAGTACCGTGAGAGGTTGGTGAACCTTGCTAAATACTGAGCCATAGTCATGCTACCCAGCTGCAAGTGGATAAGCTCTTGTATACGCACTGAGCATAGGGTCGCTGGGACAAACTCTGCCCTAAAAAGGGTCTTGAAGTCCGCCCAGATGAGAGTGACCTCATTGTGAACCTGGAGCATCCTGATCCACCATCTATCCGCAACTGTCTGAAAAAGGATGGCGGCAAGGATCACCATGAGATCAGCCGGTGTCCCTACCAGTCGAATGACTCTAACCACAGCCCCCAGCCAATCCTCAGTAGCATGTGGATATATCTCTCCCTAGAACCTCAGTGCCATATGATGCTGGAACTCATGCAACGCGCTCAAGCGGTGTGCACCCTCTTCTGCTGGGGCTGCTAGCATCGACTTCCAAACAGGTAGTGGTGCTACTGGTACACCACCTAATGGTAAAACTGCTATAAGGGGGGCCTTCACCGAATCCATGTCGCTCGAGGGGCTGTCATCACGTACTCTAACTAGAATACTGGCTGGCTGTATGCGTCAAGGCATCCTAAAAAGAAATAGGTGTTCCACGGTCATTAATTTTATACCCTGTGAGATGACTCAAATAGATCAATAGCTTTTAAATAACTCACGTAATTAGTGTTTTCGTACACTGAGTCGGAAATCATAATTCAGGGTCTGGGTGTATGGATACATCGGCTGCCGCATCAACACTGGCCTACCCGAACTGAAAACCACACCCATAACCCTTATCATTATTTCCACTTAGAAAGGATCAGTGTTCTATTTCATCGGTAGAACTGAAATCCTTTAATACCAATTTTTCAATACTTTTCCCTCGAGGTCCGTGCCGTGACTACTCCAAGCCCGCCTTCCATAGGCCACGAGCTGACGACTAGTGCCGAAAGGAATATTCCCTAAAAATGGAATTGTATTGCCTTTATAACCAATAAACACACACAACTAAGAATAATGTAGGATACAAGCACAATGTAAAACTATATATAGTAAACAGGGTGTGTACAAAAAGTAAAAAAGGGCCAGAATACAAGGAAAACTGAAAAATACAAGTAAACTGAAAAGTAAAAGTAAAACTGAAAACAACTCCTATGAACAACCACCACGGATCCTACCTGAAGGGTAGGTATAGCTCTTAAATGGTCGTCTTAGCGGTACACCTCATCTAAAGTCCACCTCTGAACTACCTCTTGTCTTGGTACCCTCGTCCTCAGTCAACGATGCATGTCATCTGCACAAAACACAATAAGGTGCAGGTGTAGCCCGTGCAGGTGTGAGTATAACGCTACTCAGTAGGGACCCCGAGACACTCGAATGTCTCACAAAATCCAAAAAGGTTAAACCAAGAAGCATGAAAACATCTTTCAACCCTACATAGGTATATGACCATACAAATACCTAAGTTTTTGAGTAAACCCATCTCAATCATGAGGAAACATGAGGCCCAACTCAAAATACCAAGGCCCAATTATTCCATGAAGGAAAGTATTACACAATGATAAGACTCAGCTCACACCAAATATACAACTCTGAGAAACAGAATTCTATAGATGACCCACTCAGGATCGCTATAGAAGATGATATCTAGCCAGAGGATTCTCTAGGGATAGTAACAACTAACATTTCAAACACCTCATCTACTGGAGAACTTCTCCTCTATCGAGTAAAGTGGTCCTTCCACGTCACAAAGAGGCTCTTTCCACTAACCTTGGACTACTGAGGTAGTACTCCTATTGAGAACTGTGGGTCTACCATGTCACACAGAGGTGCTTCCCCTCGTGGCATGCCGAGCTACTCCTCTTGCCGAGTATCGTGGGTCTGTCGCATCACACTAAGGTCCTCCCTACCATGAGTCTGGCATGTCACACAAAGATGCTCCCCACAGGGCTAGTCGAGTCACTCCGAGTCGAAATGGTCAACAGTCGTCAATTCTCAGCCAGTCACAGGGTTTTTTACGTATCGCACTCGGGAGAACCGCTCCCCATGCCATATGTCATACCTCAACCTCCCTGATATTCCAAAAAAAAGTAACCTGATGTTTCGTAATGTCAAAAGGGACCCAATGTAATAGACGACACATCAATTAGATGCCTAGTATGTAACTTATTAGCATTTCCGCTCTGAGGCCCCTATTGGATTCGGGGTCCGATCCAACCCGGCTATACTCCATCTTTATCCGAAACTCATGTGTAGTATACCAAATGACCATCTCGGTCCAAGGATTCTGGTGCCACATACGGTTCGTCAAACGGACGCTCGGTTCTCAAGTCATGGCCAAAAAGGTAATATGAGGCCCAGATGGGCACGGGTCCGGTCCCACCAGGTCGGACCAACCCGATCCGGGTCTGGAACTGATGTCCAGGGCCTCAGAAGGGCCCACCCCGCTAGGCCATGGTCTGGCTCAACCTAGGTAGGGGGCGGCTTGGCCCGCTAAGGGTACCAACCGTTAGCATGGCCCATGGTAAGGCCTGCGGTGTGGTAACATGGTGCTACCCGTGGTACGACCCATGGTGCGTCATAGCGGTGCGACCTTTGGTGTGGCCTGATTGGCACACAGGACCACTCCGTGGTCCTACACGGTGCGCCTAGGCCTGCCGGAACCGCCAGCAGATTTTCCTTCTAGCGACGCGGCGACGCCGCTTTCCACCAACAGCCAGCCAGGTGTTGGCCACTGTCTACCTCTTCCCCGACCTCTTGCTCCTCCGGGGCCCACCACAGACGATGGGTCGCGGCCTCCTCTTCAATTGGCAGCGCGGACCGCACCCCCTTCCTTCCTCATGGCTGGTCGGGTTCCAGTCATCACCTTCTTCCACAAACCACTGTGGCTTCCTTCCAAGCCCAAAAAATATACGATCGCATATTTGTGATCATTGTGTTGAGGGATTGACATCCATATATCGCACTTAGTGAAACTCTATATTTCCAGCACCGATAAATATTAGGTGTTGATGAATGCACGAAGGACATGCAAAGAATAAAAAGAAAGAGGAGCAAGGTTTATGTGAAGGATTATGGCCTTGATCATTTGGACATCATTATCGTGATTTTAGGATATGAAGAATCAATAAAATAAATTCAAACATAAATAAAACCCATACCTCAATTGTTCGTTGTAGGTGGCGCGAGGAATAAAGGTGTAGTCGATGAAGAACATTGGAGTTCGTTGCTTCTGCAAGACGCTTCCAATCTGGGTTCGGGGTCGGTTCCTCGTTCTTCGTTGGTGGGTGGTTCTTCATTAGAGAAAGTTCATCCTTGTTCTCCAAGGTTCTCCTAACTCTCCTTTTCCAATGATTTCCAACCAGGAAATGAGGATACAACATATATTAAAACAAGTTTATAAAACTAATTAAGGTTGGAAAAATTAATTTGGTTATGTTGGATAATTAAAGTAGGAAAAATTAAATGGGACATTAAATTGAATTGTGTTGGGACAATTGAATGGCGCATTAAATTGAATTCACATTGGCACAATTTAATAGGAGGATTCAAAGGAATTTCCCCACATTAAAGAAGGGTTTTGGTGGTCCCCACCACTAAAATTCAAAAATGAGGTTTCAAACTCAGGTGGTCCCCACCTCCATAACTCAAATAGAGGTTTCAACAAGAAAAATAAAATAAAGATGATTTATTTTATTTTCATTCTTCTAGCACAACCACAAATGTTGGAAAAATAACATTCACTCTCGACCTACTGCGGTCGAGGTGAAGGTCTCCTTAAGCGAATATCGGTGCTGCGAGTTCAACGATATCCTTGGATTTCAATTTTGAGCACCATTTCAAAAGTTACAAAATCCCACTCGCATGTTTACTGAACGTACCCGAAACAAAGTTCATAAATTCATTCCAGGCACTCCGGATCTCGGAATCGCACACCGTCAATTTTCACAGACTCATAAAATTCCCATATAATTAAAAAAATTACATGAAAAACTATAGGTCTTTAAGTCTTTATTATTAATTTTATTTCACATATTATCATGTAATATATAATTATTTAATTATGTACAATTACTTCAGATTTTGTGACATTATTCAAATTATATGTCAAAATTGACTATGGTAGGTTTAGTATTGGTAATAGATGTAATTATTCAATATCTTGATAATAATAATATTTTTTTTTCATTTTTATACATTAATTATACTTTTAAATGAATGCATAGAGGATGGTTTTTAAAAATTAACTACATTATGATCAATTGGATGGTTGGATATACATTATCATGAGTAACATTTCCATTTATCAATGACCATTATAGAAGAGGTAAATAATATTTTATATTTTAATAATGGTAATAATATATAATAAAACATATTATACTATTAAATATACTTATAATTATAATTAGATTAATTTGGTTATGAAAAAAACAAATTACATCACTTCTTGGAGGTCGCAGTCCATATGTACATGAATGACATTATCATTTTTCAATGTAAAAAATTAAATAATATATTGTATTTGAAAAATTGATTATTATTTACTGATAATAATAATAATTATTTAATATATATCAAATATATTCATTAAATATATCCTTCATAAAATCTATGTAAAACCTCAGTGAAAAACGAATCACATCACTTCGTGAGGTAGTAGTCTCTTGTACACATGTGAAAAATTATTGTATCCCCCAAGGAATGTAATGTAAAAAGGAATATGTGATATCATATATAATAAGTATAAATATGTAACAAATATCATTTAATTTTTTTAAATCTTTGATTACGACAATCTAGGATAATGGACTATTGAAAATGAATGACATCAGTTTATGAGGTGGCAGTTTTACTATCACACAAATAATGATTTCATATACCATTTTATGAAATAAGATAGAGATATATGTTATTACATTAAGAAAAAAAAATATCAGAATATGTTAGATAATGTTTTTATTATATAATCATAATTGAATAATATTTGAAGGAGTTGGTATAATTAAAAAAATAATGACCCCGGGTTAAACACGATACCTATTATTCGGTCAACCTACAGAGGTAAGAACCAAAAACATTCATTGGTTGATTTTCTAACAATAATAATGTATTTATATTAAGGTATGGGTATTTAGTTAGATATATGTGTAGGTATTGGATGATCAAAAGGTCTTCGATGGTGTGAACATAAGAGGAGAGGGTGTATCCTTTTATAAAAGAGGTGGGTGTCATACTTATAATATTTGCAAAGAAAAAGGTGTACCCATGTTTTTCAATTAATAAAAGGATAAAAAAATTACAATTATCAAGAATTATAAATTTTAATGTAAAATATCTACATAAAATATATTTTAGAAACCAATATGTTCTTTCATTCATTAGTTTTTTGATTAGTTTCTCTATAAATCAATTTTTACCTCAACTGTGATAATTAATATTTACTATTTTGTAATGAACCATCTTTTCATTAAGGTACAGATTGTTTTTTTAATTAAAATAATTTTTTAATATGTTTGAACATGAAATGTGGCCTAAATAAGGCCCAATGAGTTTTTGGTTCTGGTTTGTCGCCTAGACTTCCCAAACATGGGCAACAGGTGTAGGTGACATGAGATTCTAAGATTCTCCTCCTTGGTTTTTTAGTATCTCCCATGGAAAAAGTGAAAATCAAGCACCATAAAAAGAATCAGATCCATCTTAGTAAGATATAAATTCATCTTACCATAGATATAAATTTTTTTTGGATCTTTTTTCCATTTAGTTAAAATATTATTTTCACTATTTTCAAGGGATTTAACCTTTTCTCTGACTTCTATGAATCTACATTGAATTTGAGGCCACAATAGAATGAGGAGTTATCTACGGTATTGAGGTTGGTGGTATCATCATGTTCCAAAAAAGTGATATTTTTTCATAGCTCTATAGTTGTGATTTACATTGGCATTTGCTTCACATTTCTTTAAAATTGAATTCTTCAAACATAATGGAGTTATATACCTTGATATCAAGTAGTTAATCATTGTTATGCAAATTGAGGATGTAGACCATGAACACACACACACCATGGGTGTGTCGGTTTAAACTGGCCCTTTATAATTAACTAATTAAATTCCTAGAACACCTTCTAAGAATTCAGATTAGATTTTATATTCAATTTCCTATGATATATATTATTTTATTTAAGCTAAAGAACTTGATAAGTGGATGGTCTTAATTATAAATGGATTTTCCCATGTAAGTAATTGCCTATTGACTATGGAACCTTCTAAGATCAACATAGGGCCTTGTAAGATGAATTGTAATGTCTTGATAGATTCAATGGAATTTACTAAATGTGATGTCTTATTCATGATGCTTTCCCTTCATTAAATGAATTAAATGGTTTGAGTGGATTGAATTATAAATAGTACAAACTATAAACTGATTACTATATTATTTATTAAATTATTAATTGAATTATAATTCCTTTATTAAAATGGGATTGATAAATATAATTCATGAGAGGTAACGACTCATGGATATTATAATAGATATTTTTAATCCTTCATATCAAATTTGGTACGATGGTAAAGGATTTTTTGGGAATGACGATTCATGCTCCCATATATCAGTCATGGACCATGATTTATCACACCATTGACATTATTTAGATGATGGGCATGACCCACCATGTCCCATATTTCTAGTGTTGTCATGAAGACACACACACACTATCTCATGTGACAAGAATGATATATACCCATCATTATGATATTTAGGGAATGCACCCTAGTACTTGAGATTATAGGATTGATTTCACTTATTGGGGTTGTCTGAAATACACCTCATTCTAGCCATCACATAGAATTCATGGTATTAAGAACTTATGATCACAATTACTTGGTCCATATAGGTGGATGCTGTAAATAACGAATTTTTATATATATATAGTAACTATATATATTTTTATTGATCAGAAACTCATTATTTCCATGCGCCAAAGCTGGTAGAGCTTCTACGTGTCCTTTAGAAACCTCATCCTATTAGTTTTTATTTATTCATCTTGGTATGTAATTTTCTTTATGCTTGCACACTATTATAACTATGTACACCACTTGGAGTACTTCTATAAATCATTGGTGATGTACTACTATGATTTTCTCTTACACCCTACTCTGGAAGCATTTTGTACATGAGTAGATTACATGATGGAAAGAATGGATAATGGAAATCACACTACTAAAAAATAATGATATTATTTACTTATAGAAGGTGAATAATAGTAGTGGAATGATAATTTTATTACCATACTTGTAAAGTATCCTTTTTTCTTTTTTTTATAGATTTTTTATAGCATGACTTTATATGTTTGTCCCATGTTCCCCTTTTTTATATCAGTATTCCATGAATCCATGTATATAAAACTCCCCAGTGGATTTTGATATTATTATTTATTTGTTTAGTTACATAAGCATCCATAGTTTATTTATTAGATCAGTTTATATATTATGCTTCCTCTATTTTATCATCATTCTCCACTTTTTCACTCTAATATGAGGGTATAATCACCCCAATGTACTAAATTTACACCCTCACTATTAGTTGTAATCCTCTAGCATATGTGGTGGGACTCTTGAGGCTATGTGGCCCACCGGACCAGGGAACCAATCAAGTGGAGACCAGGTCGAGACATTACAAAGTGGTATCAAGTCTTTATTTTTTCATTGGCATGCTATTTTGGTAATATACTGGAGACTATGAGTTAAATGTATATGGCAATGACCCTGTTTTTGGACATTTCTAAACCTTATATAGGGGAAACCCAAATTAAATAAGATGAGAATTTTTCGTAAAAATTTCTTTTTTTTATGGTTGATAATACCTCACTGTTGGGTGAAACAAATTTCTTATGGTTTTTCTCTTATAAGTATTATTGAATTGATATTTCTTTCACCTAATCATGATGAAATAATTTCTTTACAATACATGCATAATTATAGGCACAATAAGGCTAATATTCCATGAATTTTTCATGTCAAGTCTTTTTTTAGCATGCATTTGACTATAGCATATTATTACGTCATAGATTTGTGATGAATTTATTTACAAGGATAAGAAAACATAATTGAATATTAAATTGATTGACATAATCAAAAAAAAATTCCTACCAAAATCTAGGTCATCCCATGGGTTGGAAATTGTATAGGTATGGGTTAAGTGAATGATATATTTTGGTTTATAATGAGTACGATCCCTTATGGATCAGAAATGGTAATCTATCTATTTCATTGATTTATAAAGATCTAAATATTTTAATAAGAAGAAATTTATAATGAAAATGGATTTTAATGTGAAAAACATCCATCTTGTACATTTGAAACAAATACCTAGACCCAAAAATGGCCTTAGTAGTGGATAGTTGGTGTGTATTATGTTTTAATCACTTGATATGGTCTTTATCTGTTACCTAGTCATTGAATAAAGATATTTAAGGAAGGTATTATCCTTATATTGGAAGGATATGCACTTGTCCTATTTTTTATCTTCAATTTTTAAATTTTATATTATTTCATTTAATGCATGAATTTAGAATTGTAATATTTTTCCCTATGATGTACTCTAGTTGTATGTCCTAAAGGAGGTGACAACCATGCACAAAAGTTGGTGGTCTATGAGATGCCATTTATTCCTCATGTAACTCCACATATGGTTTATCTTCCTGTTCTTACATGGGCACTGACACCCTATTTTGTATGTGCTTTATACATATGTTTCAAAATATAAAATACTTTGTTCAGACGATTGTGGGTAATGTAGAGTTGACTCAAGACTTCTACCAGTAGCATTATCCCACCATTTCACAGGATAAGGGACCACATGATGTTGAGTAATTTCTCAAAGTGACTATTTCTATATTTTAAGACCTTGTAATTCCTCAATAGTGGATGACCTAGATTTTTGTGCATATGCAATGTAGTTTACTCAAATGGTGGTGAGTTATTATTACCCAGGAATATTGGTGTAGAGATATGGTTCTGGCATATTTACATACTATCATTTATGAGTATTTAATTCCCCAGACTCTGAGGGCTGACAATGATTAATAATTCATGAACCTGTAGCTAGGAGGCATATCTGTTATGGATTAATTTTTTCATTTTAATGATATGAAATAGTTTTCTCCTACTCTTGAGGATGATAACATTATGAACACCAAGTGATTCTAGGATGGTATATTATACACCATCTGAACATAGTTCAATATATTCTATTTTACACGGTGGCCAAGGTAGAGGTAGTCAGTGTCATGATTCTCGGTTCCAGCAGAGAAGGATTGCTTAGGTAATTCAGGAAGTGACTTAGGTATATGGTAAAAGATAGTTACATGCAGTCCAAACTATTCCAGAGGAGTAGATAACTAAAAATCTACATTTCTAGTTAATATTCTTGTAGCTTCCACTTAATTTTATTCATTATTTAACAAAGACACATCTTACTCGTTTATATCTAAGACTACTATAGGGATTATGGGCCTCGAGATAGAACAATTCTATGGTATTATGATACTAGATACCCTTTTAGGTATTAATTGAGAGGTTGTTTTCCATTGTATGTATTTTCACCTTGATATAGGCAAATACCTCTTCATGTGGAATATTTTCATACTCAACATGATGGGATTTGATGTAATCATCAAGAGAGAATATATAGTTCTCTATGAAGACTATATGTATTTCTCTCATAAGAGGGTGAAATATACATCATAAGAGGGAGGTAGACATGTTCATGAGGGAGAATGGGATTTGTACGATGTATAATCAAGACTTGAGCAACAGAGGCAATGTATAGTGACAACTCAGGTCACCAATCTTATCCTGGATGATCAGGGGTGACAACCCACTATTTTCCCACCTATGGTGGAGAAATTTTTGGAATTATTTTTGGATGACTTTTATGGTCTTCATCTGGTATTAAAGGTAGTGTTTACCAATGATCATAATATAGGAGTCACACCAGTGACCATGACCCCTAATAAGATTGATCGAATATAACTTTTAGATCTGATTAAACAATTGGTGTATTTGGAGTCTAAATGATTTATACTCGCTTGGAAATCTCCTTGGGGTTCACTGGTCCTTTTTTCTAATATGGGAGATGATACCATCAAGAATTTCATGGATTGCTATCGATTGAAATAGATCTTCGTATTGAATCGATACACACTACCAAGAATATATGAAGTCATTAATAATCTATGAGGAGGGGAGTGTGATTCAAAAAATATATTTGAGGTTGGATATCATCAAGTGTGCTCCAAGTCCTCTAAAAAACATTGAACATATTTCCACAGTATGTATGGTCTTTACGAGTACCTGGTTATACCGTTCATACTCACGAATACACCTACAATTTTCATTGATCTTATGAATCAAGTTTTCCACCAGTATATAGATTCATTGATGGTAATATGTGATAATATCACCTTAGTGTAGAAAAAAATATTCTATGCATATTTAGATCATATTGAATACTCTAAGATTTAATATATTCTACTTGATTTTATTTTATGGCATGTTTCTACTGACCAATTCAACTTATTGGGACACATAATCTAAAATTCACGAGTCTTAGTAAACCCATATAAAGTTGGAGATGATGTTTCTTGGGAGAATCCCATGAATAACATTGACATAAAGAGTTTCATGGGGTTATACAGGTATTATAGAAGGTTCATCTAGGATTTATCATTCCTTATAGTGCCTCTTATAGTCTTAAAAAGGAAGGGTGGGAAAATTATATGGTCCAAATCTCGTAAAGACGATTTTCAGGATTTGAAGGTCCATTTGACATTAGCATAGATACTGACTCTTCTAGATCCCAGTATGATATATACAGTCTACTATGACACATTAGGTATTAGGTATGGAGTATGCATGATTCATGATGAGTGAGTAATTACATACGAGTCTCATTAGTTGAGGTATCACAATCATAATTACCAAATGCAAGACCTTAAGCTAACTACTGTTGTTCATACATTACGATGTTGGAGACACTATTTACATGGAAATAATTTTTTTGGTATTCACTAATCACAAAATCCTCATAAACATAATTACACAATGATATCTAAATCACAATAAGTGAAGGTGGATGGGGTACCTACAGTCGTTTGATTTTAAACTTTACTACATGCCTTGTTTGTGTAATCTCGTAGATGATGCTCTGAACAAAAATATTAGTCATATGTAGCTTAGTTGGCTAGTAGAAAATGAAAAGTCACAACCTTGTTCTTTGAGATTAACATTGAGGTTCAAGGTAATTATGAAGAGTATATCCACATAGCCTTATAAGTGACCTATAATATTCTAGAATGGGTAATAATAAGGGAACTATATGATCTTGAGGTCCCTTTCTTAATGGAAGGTGTCTTATATGATGATAAATCTTCATGTTGAACCATGAATGGGGGTGATACTCAATTTTTCCATCAGCTTGTATGGGTCCTAGAAGACATAAAAGTGGATATGAAGTTGGAATTTAATGTCTTGGTAAGGGAAGTACATCCCAGTGTCAAAGAGATATATCGAGATCTATCAAACTAGTATTTGTTGCCTGGTATGAAACACAAGATTGAAAACTTAATTACATGGTGTTCCACCTATAATTAGTTAAAGGAGGAACATCAAGGTCTTCTATGGTTTTTATAGCTATTCTTCATTTCCTAATGGAAAGGGGTTGATATTTTGATAGATTCTATTAATTTTCTACCCAAATAAACTCATGGAATTGATATAGTATGGGTTTTCATTGATAATTTGAAGAAGTTACAACACTTTTACCTGTGTGAGAGACCATCTCAAAAGATGATATTGATTTTTAGTACATTAGAGAGCATTTATATCATCATAGATCTCCAAATTATTTTATTTCTGAATGAGTCACTCACTTTGTATCAAAATTTTGGTAGGTGTTTCATAAGTCTAATGAAACAAAGGTGAGTTTGAACATGACCTATCCCCCATAGGCCAATGGAAAGATATAGCAGATGACTCAGGTCTCAAAAGTCATGATTTATTCATGTGTTCTTTACATCAAGGGTTATTTGGAGAAACACATTTCCCTTGTTGAGTTCACTAATAATAATAGCTTTCATGATACCATCGATATGGGTCATTATGAATGCTTTTTTTGTGGGCCTTATCTTTCACCTCTTTCTTTATAGAGGTAGGAGAGAAAAGTTATCTTGGACATCATATTATTTTGGTTACTATAGAGGATGACTAGTTGATTAGAAAGAGCATGGTTAAAACTCAGTATAAGCAGCATTCATAGGCATACTGATGCTCATAACCTCTCAATTTTGTGGTAAATGATATAGTTTTCTTGGGATTCTCACCCAAGTTGTTCTATAGACATATTCTTAGGCAGAATAATCTCTCACCTATGTTCATTAGACCCTTCAAGGTTGTGAAATAGTTCCAAATAGTGGAATACAATATTTCATTTCCTAATATATATCAATCTCTACATGACATATTTCTTGTATCTCAAATTCACCAATATCATCTAGACCAGTCACAAGTCTTTCATCTTGATGTATATAATTTGGATATATATTATCCCTTTATGAATTATCAAATTATTATTTTTTATCGGAGCATGAATGCACTCTAAGGAAGGTCAATTCGTTTGGTAATGTTTCTATAGAAGCACGGTCAAGTGCATGATGAAACCTAGGACCAAGATGCTAATATAAAATCACAGTGTGTAGTGATGTTATTGGAATATACCCCTTTACCCATAGAAGGCCAACTTTGGGACAAGTTTCTTTAAGGAGGGGAGGTTGTAATGACCCATATTTTCAGGAAGGTTTGTCCTGATTGTTTTCAATGATAATACATTTCTAAATCCTGCTAAATGTTCACTATGGAAGAAGGAAAGTCCCATGAGATTTTGATCCTTCTTTGGATCATGTAGTTCAAAAAAATGAAAAAATTGTATAGAAAGCAAGGTTAATGCATGTTTACTACTAAATGTGCGGGGTTACCGTGTGGGGAACCATTTAAACTATATGGGACATTCATTTTTTTATGTAGTTGTGTGACACATGATTCAAACCCATGAAATACTTCTATATTCTTTTATAAATTATTTTTTCATGGTTTGTCTGTGGTTAGGAAAACTTTTCTTCATAACCATGTGGGGTCTCTCTTTCGATAGTAGGCTTAACAAGATTTGCAAACTGTTTGGCCGAACTGTGTGGCTAAACCATGTGACCCTATTTTAAGGGTGAAATTACTATTTTACCTTTATTAAAACTTAAATATTATTTTATTTTCCTCCCTCCCTATTCATGTTTATGGTATGGGTTTCTTCCTTCCATGAGATTCCATGATTATACTCTTAGGTTCATCAGTATCCCCCACATTTGATGTAAAAATCAAGAATTGTCCTAATAACTGTATCAATCATAATAAGATCTAAATTCCTCTTACCATTGATTTGATTTTATATTTTTATATTTTCAGTTATTTATAAGAAAGATTATTTTCTATATTTTCAGGGAATTAGATCATTTCTTCATCCTCTCTCAATCTACATTGAATCTGAGTTCACCATTGGGTGAAGAGTCATCAATGGACCTAATGTAGGTTTTCTTGTCGTTTTCCCCAAATGTTATAGTGTTTCGTAGATTTTATGTTGTTCCACACATTATCCTTTATCGTTCATTATCATAAAATTTATTTAATCAATATACCTTAATTTATTATCATTGATATACTCATATTGATCATTGTTATGTAAATACATAATGCCAATCATGATAATGAACACCCCTTCGGTGTGCCGACAAGAATTTACCCTTTATAATTAATTGATTAAATTCCTTTAATTCTATGTAAGAGTTAGTCTGGGATTGTAAATATAATTTACAACAATATATAATTGTTGATTTTTACCAAGGAAACTCTTATGTTCCGAACATGACTTATAAATGGATTTTATCAATGTAGGTAATTTCCCTATTGATTGAAAAACCTCTTAAGCACCTCATAGAGCCTTATAAAATAAATTAAAATGTTTTGATTGATTCACTGTCATGTATTAAATGGGATGGCTTGTTCATAAAAGTTTTACTTCCTTAAATGAATTTCATTGTTTATATGGAATGACTTATAATGGCTTTAAAGGCCACATTGATTATTACAGGCTTTATCAAATTATTAATTCGACTATTATGCCTTTATTATAACAGTATTAATAAATATAATTTATGGGAGGTAGTGCATCATACATATTATTATAGATATGATTTTTCCATGATATCTCCAGTGGTATGATGGAAAGGTTTCTATTGGGAAATAAGATTAACACTTCATTACATTGGGATCTTAACATGACATATCACACCATTGAAACTATTTGAAAAATGGTAATTATGAAAAAAAATCCCTAGTTTTTGGTGTTGGGGTAACAACACACCAACAATCTCAAGAGATGATCATGATGTCTCCCACTCATTATAAGGTGCCAAGAATATACCCTTATTCTTGAGCTTATAGGATCATTTAGACTGGTTATGGATGTTAGAGTTATGCCACAGTCTATCCAACAATTAGCATTCTAGGTATATGGCCACTTATGTCTGTACATACTTGGTCTATATAGGTGGATGAAGCATATATCTAAACTATATATATTTTATTTATATATAAATATTTACTCATCTAACACTCATTTTAGCTATACGCCAAAGAAGATAGAGCCACCAGATGCCCTTTAAGAATCTGATTAGGCTGGTGTTTATTTATATAAATTTTTCTATTATTTTATTTATGCCTTTACATTTTTCATGAAATGTACACTACTTTTTTTACATCTAGACACCATTGGTGGTGGCCTTGTGGGATTTTTTCTCACACACTACTCGGATTCCTTTGGTACCAAAGTAGATTATATGTCTGCATGTATGTATGTGGGAAAGATCTCACCTTTTGATTAATGATATAATTTACTTATAGGAAAATCATAAGATAAGAGGATCGATCATATGCTATGGATGATAGTAAAACATCCATTTTTCCTTTTGGAATATTTTTTATAGCATGATTTTATTTGCATCACCCCTATTCTGATTTTTTAAATCATCATACAATGAACCCATTTTTAGGATTCTTCCTAGTGGATTTTGATATTATTATTCTGTTGTTGAGTTACTTATTATTTTCCATTATATTTTTTAGATCTGTTTATATATTATGAATCCAATTTTGTTTTTCATCAATGATATATGTTATTCCACTCTAATGTGAGGATATATTCTCCTCACCAAACCACCTTAACATCATTTATATTAGTTGTAAACCTATTTCATAATGGGATGTGCTCTTAGGACTATGTGACCCACAAGATTGGGGCCTAAGATAAATGGACCCTAAGTCAAGACGTTACAATTTTCACTATTCATTGTGAAAAAAATTTATGAATAAATTATTAGATAATATTAATTATTATAATTTAAAATATTTAAATAATTTTACTAAACTAAATTCATATAGTTGGTAAAATTTATTTTGAAACAAAACCTACAGAAGTGATGAAAGAGAAAGTTTTCATGAAGTTTTTTTTGGAGAAAAATATGATTTTATATCAACTCAATGGATAATAATAATCAATGCATGAATCTCCATTAATATTTATTGGAATTTAATTAATATATTTAATTTATAAAATTATTCATTTGGGATTATTTTATGTTGTTACAATGCCAATACTTTGTGCACTATATAATTGTTTGAAAAAACCCCATTTTTTAACCTAAAACATCTTAGAGGGAAATCAATTATAATATTGATTCAAAAGTTTTTATATATAATAAATATGACTAAAAAATTATTATGTTACCTCATATCATATTCAAAAAACAATAGAACTTTTATATTAAATAATTTATTGGGTAAAACATACTTTTTCACAATAAATTAGTATTTTTCACTATATATTGAAAATAAATATTTTATGAAAAAAATGAAAAAATTCACTCAATGTGAATTTTTTATATTTTTATTTGAAAAATGATATTCATTTTATATATGAAAATTATAAACATTAGTACTTGTTTTTTAAAATAAAAACTTCATAAGAAATGAGTGTTGTTAATACTATTTCCTTATTGATTTAAAAAATTACAAAGAATTTTTATGATGAATTTAAATGTTAAGGTGATATATTATATAATTACCTAGTTTGTTAAAAATATAATTAATTATATTTTATTCATGTTATTTTAATTTCAATGTCATGATTTCTCTACTAATTGTTATTATTAAAACATTTCTTAATTAATAAGGGTTTATCATCTCATTTTTTTATTAAGATGCATGCAATATCCACCAATGTTTGAGCTTTTTAGGGTTTATATAATTCACATGTATGAAATTTTATAATTTACATTATGAAATTAACGTGCTTTAAAAATCCATCATATATCATCTCTTTCATGGGTTTTAATTAAAATGATGACGAAGTTGCAAGGGTTTTTCATAACCCAAATTACTTTTCTTATAGATATAATGAGTATTCATGAACCCCATTCTCCTAATGTTAATTAATTTTTACCAAAAATATATAAATTTATATTTCAAATTTTATTTAAATGTCTATAAAACTCTTCAACATGAAATCATTTATGAAGGATTGATACTTCAATGATTACAATATCCATAAGGGGGTTTTCTTGATTCAGTTTCATTCTATCTGTCATAATTATTCCACATTAACTACAGTTTTATGGGATTTTTATGTTGTTAAATGTTGATATTATTATTAATTTTATCGTAGTTTATAGGGAATTATATTTATTGATTTAATTCTTCATTAATGTATATGATTTTAAGAATAATTTCAATCTTTTCCGAATAATCTCTTTTTATACACATCTATAATATCTCGTTCATTCAATGCTCAAATTTGTATTTGGAAACTCAGTTATTTTTCAACTCATGTGACCATTATATTACCCTTATCATAACTTCTATAGTATTATTTATTAATCTTTTTAAATTTTTTTATTTTAACAGAGGTATTTTAATATATTAAATTTTTATTTCTTTTATGACCCTTTGTTTAATTATTAACCCCACGTTTCTTGAGATATAATTTATATATTTTAAAAGGATCCATTATTGGAAGTTATTTTGAAATGCTAATAATTTTAGATGTTTAAAATTAAAAATTTTGAATATTTGTTTTGAAAATGGAATGTAACTTTCTATTTCCTATAATATTTAAATGTTATCTGGAATATCTTTGTAAATTTATATATGTGAACACATTCATTAAATCTTACTACCATTATATTCAATTAATATTTTATTAAATAATTTAAAATGGTTTTCAAAATAAACCTAATTTTTAATTATTTTATATTTAAAATATGAATTTCCTATTATTTTTCAAAGGGAATTTACCTAATGTTCTTAAAAATATATTTTTTATCTATCTCAACATTATTAAAACACATTATAGTACACTAGGAATATTTTCTTATTCCACCATACACAATTTTTTTCCATATGGAATATTAAATATATTAAATATGTTTTTATTAAACTAATATATCTTCAATCGTTTAATTAAGTGATGCCTCAAATATCAATTGATTCATGTTCTCCCAAAACAAAAATGTATGAATGATTATTATTAAAGTGTGGGGTCCTACATCTCCACTAATGCATTGGTTTAATTATTACATATATTGATAAATAAAATGGTACATGGATAATAGATGAAATAAAATATGGTACAAAAGTTTTTATCCCAATCTCTAGAGGGTACACGACTTATTTTCCCAATCCTCAGAGAGTTCACGAGTAGAAACCCAAGCCCAAGAGACTACACTTATTTTTATCCAAATCCCAAGAAGACACACATGTAGCATCCCAATCCCATGATGGAAAAAATGGTTTTGTAACTAGACTAAGATGTTTTATTTGTATTATCCCATACCCAATAGTGTATATAGGTTATTAATCTAAGACCACTATGTTATGAGAATTAGGTAGCAATGCCTACTTAACTAAATTATGATACCCCATGCTTTCACTTATGACACATTTCTATTTTTGATGATTATTTTAACTTAACATGGATCATGATTATTGATTTATATTTATACACTCATGGGATATGGTATTGGTTTGATCTTTTGATACTTCAATTCATTCTACTAATGTAACACCCCAAGATTTTGAAATCAATTTATCTCCAAATTAAAACTTTATTCGATAGCTCTCTCCACACAAAACCTTAAACTAAATCTTGCTGTGGAATATATATGAATATTATTTAAAATAATTTATAATAATAAAAGACTTGGCAAATAAAAATATAATAATGAATTATAAATTCCTACAGAATTTAATTAAGAATAGTTATGGCTTAAGGTGTTTAAATTTTTTTTTGATATATGCATTTTTCTTTATATACATATTTTTATTAAAAATGAGTTTTTAAATTTTATTTAATTTTTATTTTGTTTAATGAAATTTTTTTTCTGAACTAATAAACCAAAAATTGTCTTATGATTCATTTTTGGGACATTTCTAAAATAAATAGTTTTTATTTTAATGGTTAAATATATAATTTTTACCAAAAATATACCATTGTATATTTATTTCTATATAATTAAGACACTAGAAGTTTTTGGAACATATTAATTGATCAAATTATAATTTTATCATTAAAATTTTCTTTTTAAAATAATATTTTTATCATATAAAACCTAGGTTTAACATTTTAATACATATACGACCTTTCCTTATAATTTTATAATATGTGGGGACTTTTCATTAATTAGAATTTTTAATAGAAATATTTTTTGTTGGCACGATTAGAAACCATAAAAAATTTATTTATTTTTATAAAAAATAAATTTACATCATGAAATAAAATAGAATTAATAATTTTTTCGAATAAATAAAGATTAATTTTAGAAATAATATTTTCATATAATCTATTTTAGGCACCATGTGCCTTCATTTTCAAATTATATTGTCTAAAACATAGAAATGGTTTTTTGGAAAAGTTAATTATAAATTAGATATCAAAATATTTTATATTAGTTAATAAATAAAATATTTGTTTCTTCAATAAAACTATTTACAGAGGTTAAAAATTAGTTACCACAATAAATGATAATTATGTTATAAAATAATAAACTAAGGGAAAATATATAAATCACTCAATGTTGTGTAATAAAATTATGTTTTAAATGATTGAATACATTAAATTATCACACATTCCATTATTTAAAATATGTTCATACTTTTAATATGTAATAGTGTCATGCCATTATTGATAAAAACAGAGTATTTAAAAAAAGTTCATTTTTATTCACTTATAAGTGGGGTTTATTTACACTATTTAATGTTACAAATATCTATTATAATTTGACCCTTAACCATAGAAGTTTTTCTACTCTTAAAGCATGCTCTTATGTTCAAATTTTTTTGACCTCAATTAATTTTATTAAGGCTACTATTTTTAAGGATATAACCTATATAAATCTCATATTCTCAATGTAAGTAATAACTTTTCACTCCCAATGTTTCTTATCTATCATTAAATTTAAAATATATTCCTCCTGATATTATATCCTGAAATATGTATTTAGAGTAGATTGAATATTTTTTTATTTTGGTAATAACTATCATCCACCTTTCCCCTTTCACCTCAAGGGAAATTAAATCAATATTCATGTATACATATGGACTACCATCCCCAAGAAGAATCATATTCAGTTTTCCTTCACCACCTTACATGGATAGTTATAATTTTAAATTTAGTGGATAATATTAATTTTATGAGATTCTCAATATTATTGTAAGTCAAAGATGAAAAACTATGAATAATATGAGAAAAATGATCACTGTAAATTCCAATATTTATAATAAATGTACAAAGAGGAAAAATAATTTATTAAAACTTATTAATAGTTTAATATCCATTATATATTATTATAATTAACTTATATTATTATTTATAACTATAAAAAATCTATAATAATATCATTATTCACCTTGAATTATTATATTATAATTACTATTTTCAAAATAATTAATTAATCGTGGTTTGTTATTGTGTTTGTCGGTCTAATCACCTAATTGATCAATGATATAAAATAACGTCATGGAAGACGATGAGAAATTATTTAATGATATTATATGATATACATTATTTCACAATGATTTTATTTTTGTTTTTGAGTGGTGATATTAATATTAAAATCATTAATTAGAAAATAAACATAATTTAGGTAACATTCACTAAAGCATGCTCATCACTGAATAATATTTAATTATCATAACCAATACTACTTTATAATGAAATTATTAAATTATAAATAATTTTTGAGAATCAATCCTTATACCATATAAGATATAGTAATGTTGATCCTTTATAGAAGATTGATGATCAACATATCTATTACAAAACTAGTTCAAAAGAATAAAGATTACTCACTTAAGATATTGAAAATAGAAAATAAATAATTGATAACCATTGAGAGAATAAATCTAAATAATATTTTGAAATTTTATAGACATGAAAATTATTTTGAAATAGGTTATGATGTTTTTAATTTTTTTGATAGGAGAATCAGTTACTTTTGTGGAAGTCGTTAATTAAGGTAAGAAATTATTTATCTCAAAAATTATTTCCTAAGAATTTTTCCATATTCTACAAAATCATATATTTGATGTGGTGGGATTTATAACTAAGTTATTTATTTTAATATTTTTTTAATTAATGGGGTTTTAAGATGTATAACATTACGTTATTGGAATGAATTTTGATTCAAAATTTATCAAGGATTATAGTTATTTTTCATCTAAATTTTTATTCATTAATATATGATATGTATTAACCAGAAATTTAATTTTTTGGTGTATTTATAATGGATATGGATTTATTCTATTGAACTTTTTCATGGAATATATGGGATTTTTAAATACATATTTATATCCCTTTTCAATGGGTTTTTACTCAAGTTTTACTAAATCCATAAGGTATTTTGATAAACCAATATCTCATTTGATTGAGTTATAACTCCTCCTCTTGATCATAATTCTCACATGATTGGTTTAACCCCCCTATGATTTTTTTCAAGTTAAATTTTCATCCACTATAGTGGAATTTTATTTTTTGTGAAAGGAGGTTACCCTATTGATTTTATACAAAAAAATATATAGTTATTAATAACAATTCACATCTTATTCAATGATAGATTCCCCTATATGATTGTATTTCGCATTCCCTATAATGACATCCTTTATAATTGGAAACCTTATTATGTTTTATCTCATGTGAACTTTATATTTCTCTTATACTTTTATAATATGGTTTCTTTATTAAAATTCTAATGATTTAGGATTATAGTAATTGTGTTTTAAAATATTTAATGATTTTCTATATGTTTAAATTAAATTTTATTATAATTAAATACAAATTTAATAGAAAAAATTATAAAAATTTTCATGGATACATTATTAATGTTATTTTTCTAAAGACAATGTGTTAAAAAAATCACCTCAACATTTTTAAATTGTCTTATGAATACGACCTATAACATTATCTTTTATATATATAGTAAAACTGTTTTCTAAAAAATACATTATGGTTTTTATAATTTTATGAAAATTATTATTTAGAAATATTATTTTCAATATTTTTAAATATTCTCTTTAATTTATTTTAACTCTTAATTATTTTGAAATGAAAATAATGTATTCTAATTTTTTTCTTAATAAAATGAATTATTTTTATTTTAATTCTTGATTTTAAAATCAATTTTACATGTTTTTATTTTATTGAATAATTATTCACGTGTTTAAAGTCTTCTAAAAGAATAATTATGAAAGAATAATCTTCTTAGAACTTTTGTTAGAAAACCATGTTTATTGGTTTTGATGGATAATTTTAAAAAAAATTATCAACATTAAAGTGTTTCATTTCATGGGTAACAATTTTAAGGAGCTTTCATTCCTTTTAAAATGAGGTATTTCCTATTATTCATCAATTGATTTATCCAACTATCTATAAAAAGTCATTTCTCATCTATTTCAATATCCATTATACTACTTATGTCATATTGGGGATATATTTTATCCACCATCCAACTAATTTCTCTAGATGTATTATGGAATGTTTTAGGATTTTTTATTATGCAAATCATCCCTCTTCTATGGGTTATTTCTATGATGTTTAATGTTTTAAATTTTTTTCATTTTCTAATGGCGCACATATCTTTTGACGAACAATATTATGATTGTTTTGGCCTAATATCTCCCTGAATTTTATAATTTCATGATTTATATCTCAAGAGATAATCATGGGAAGTCAGTATTGATTCTGACCCTACTATGGGAATCCTGATGTTATGATATCTCCACAATGTTAATTGAATCATAAAGTGATTTTTCATCCACTATATAATGGTAATCATGGAGTGATATATACTCAACTATGAGAATATGGTAGTGATTTCATCTCCATCATGTTATGTGAATCATATAAGGTTACCACTACAATATATTATGATTTTTTCACCTATTTTAGTGCCTTAGTTTTATATTATGATTTATTTATTTAGATACCATAATTTGGGTGATAATTATGATGTATAGGTTTTATTCAGTGACATTTTCTTGGAATTTAATTTCTAATTAAACCTTTATAGAAACATATCTACTAGTTACACCCATTATTTTATCTCTTATGCTAAATTGGATAATAGAGAATGTATAGGAACATGAAAAATATATATGGATCATTATAAATGTGATCCTACACTTTACAAGGTATCATATCCTAGATTCTCCTCTATAAATCAAATTGAATAAAATACACAAGATATATCTCAAAAACATTATGAGGAATCTAATAAAAGTTTTATCACACAATCTCCTAAAATACAACGTCTTCTAGTGTTCACAATAGATACATCCTAATGGGTTCCTTATACTCACCTCGAACCAGTTAAATCTACCTTTTAAAAAACATTATTTTCACCATTATGTGGGGACTTCATACAATATTTAGAATATTATTCCAGGATCCACAATAATCATTATAACGGTTTTTAGAATATCCCTTATACTACTATGTATAGAAGGAATTATTCATCATCAATTATGCATGTCGAATATCTTTGATAATAAATTCTCCTTTATAAAATTAACTGTCTTAACGAATCATAATGAATCTTCATAATTTCAGCCATTTATTTGATACCTGGTGTCTCTTGAATCCTATAAAATTATATTCTTTCATACAAAAAAGTAATCAAAATAGATTTTGTATCAATATCAGACAAAAAAACTATTCATCACCTTTATATAAATTTATATTCATAGAATGTTATTGGGTATATCATTCTAATTAATTCAAGAACATAATTTCAAATTTAATATTGTAGGTTGATTCTTCATAATCTTTTGACATTAAATCTTATTTAATCATGATATAACAATATCTATAAATCTCATTTAGATTTTGTTGACAATTAAATGTGGTATATTTAATTATACTATCTTGAAATAATTTATAAATATTACACTAATAATTCTTCACTATATTAACTATTTATTTTATGATTTATAAATCTTTTTATAAATATCACAACTCATATCCTCATTGAAATTACCCTTAGTTCATGTGCTAGTAATAAATTATAATATTAATTAATGCATGAAATATTTACATGCATTATTTACAAAAAAAGTAACTATTATATATTGTGATCTCAACAAGGATCACATTACTATGATATTTCATCCATAAAATACAATATGTTTTCATCATCTGATCATAATATGTAATGAAACCAACCCCAGTTTTTATGAGTTCGTGGATTGCTTTATTTAATTATAACTATGAGCATGTGATGACATCCCAAAGGATAAAATAGTTTAGTAGATTTGGAAAACTAGATACAAATATAATTTTTAAATTACAACACGAAATGAAATATGACATAAAAACTCCTTTGGATGAAACCCTATTATTCATGATTATTTTTACCTGTAAAATATAGTATACATTATGGAATCTTAGTGGAAAATAAAACACAACAAAGGGGTCATTTCAGATGCTCAGTCAATGAAATAAATATAGATGAACCTATCACAAAAATACATCAACAATAAGTTAATGTGAATAATTAAAAATACATTCCATTAAAAAAATATTTATCATAATATAGAAGGAACAAAAGATTATAAAATAATGTTATATAATTAATCCCATGAAAATGATACTTACCCATAGATATTATATAAGTTTAATAATCACATGGATTATCAATAACTATTATCATAATGAGGAAATTCATAATGTGGTACATCCTAAAGAGTCCATCATTGCCTCGATCAAGAAGTCAACATAAATGAGTAAAGCCTCATCCAAAACTCGATCTTGTTTGTCTCATTAGACCTAACGATGCATCGATGGGCTATAGATAGCCCTGACCGACACATAATAAGTCCTATTAATTCCTCATGTGAAAGGGTTGAATCCTAGTCAATATATATATTCATATAGAAACTAATATATGAAATATGAATAATTTCGCCAATCAGTAAACATAATCATAAACTATCTAGAGTAATGTGGAGAACAATATCAAGATAGCACATCCCTATTATAAATGAACACAAACCATTCAATAAAATATGGCATATGGTATCATAAGTGATCAAACTAAATTAATAATAATAAATTAACATATGGGTTACCCATGTAATAAAATGGGTATCATAATCATGTCATAATGAATAAAAAATTAGTGTATCAAAATGGTGTCCATGAAAGAATAGATTTAAATAATATATGTAAATTAATATGAAAAATAATAATATATCATTATAAGGTATTTTTAACTAAAGATAAATAATGATAAATGATTTTTTTAAAAACATCAGAAATTATCCGCATTAGTGCGGTTTTAGGGAAAATATAAAATCATTTTTAAAGTGAAAAAAAGAATAATAGTTTTCATAAAACAAGAAATGAACTAGTATAGTTTTTTATGAAAAAATTGGTGATTTATGAAATGTTTTGGTGGATTGGAACAGAATATAGAGTGTACTTGAAAATCAGTATGAAATTGGAAAGTTCTATTTATTCGGTCTTTCTTATTAAGAGGAATTCAAAAAGGAAAATTATTAAACATTTATTTACAAATTAAAGAATGAATAATTGAGATTGGAAAATATTTTTAGGGCATAAACACATAATTTATGAAGATTAAATTATGATAATTAAGATTTATAAAGTGGCAAATAGTGATAATCCATAACGTGAAGAAAAAATGGAGGTTTGGAGGGAATCCCTTAGCCTATGTCTGAAAGCATTATGTAGTAGTTATTAATGTCCTGTATAATAAAATTTGATTCATTAATAACTTAATTCAAAACCTACTGAAACTTTATTAGATTTATTATATCTTTATTTAGTTAATTTATGGGATTATTGATGATTTATAAGATTCAATTTCATCATTTAGGAGTGTTAGTTTCCTTGGTTTTCATGATTGTTTCATTTGTGTACATGTATGAAAGATAATGTAAAATGAGGATGATTATAAAATATTAATATTATATGTTATTAATTATCTTATAAAATATTAAATTTAATTACATTTTTGTATATATATATATATATATTATTTCTTCCTACTATGAGGATCATTAATTAGATAGAATGCTAATGATAACCATTTAGATTATTTTGGCATTTCCCCAATCATCATGAAGTAGTTTTGTTTTATTAATTAATATAGTGTGTATATATACTAGTTCCATTACAATAAATAATTTTTAATACACATATTATTATATTTTTATCCATAAAAATAGTTCAATGTCCTTCCTTGATTGTAGTATTAGAAAAAAACAAATCATCATCCATGAAGTTGGTGAATCAACACCTCACGAAATATGTTTTCATTTTTAGAACAAAAGTGTAAGAGAAGAGAATTGATGGTGGATATGCCATTAACATAATAAAATCATAGTATATATATATATATATATATATATGAAATTTTAGTTATTATTTTACATTAGGTTAGAGAGGTGAGGAATCAAACGTAAAATAAATTGAAATAGAGGGAGGGAAGGTTTACCACTTGAGTGTCATCTCCTTGAGAACCTTTTTAAGGGAAGTGGAAGTGGTATTTCAGCCTGACCATAAATACCAAAAATCGGTAAGAGGTTTGTTATAGGAATTGGGAAGAATATTAAAAATCTCCATGTATTATACAGATTGAGTAGTTGGTATGTTGAGGGGTGGTATTTATAATGAAGGAGAGGGGTGGTTTGATTTATTTTGTTCATTAGTTTGTTATTTTGGATTAGGATTATCAATAATATTAATTTTTGTGACAAAATATAGTAACTATAGATTTTTATCTTATATAATTTCCACTTACATCATCCATGACTAGAAATTGACTCAAAAAGTCAATTATTTAAATATAATGTTAAATACTGTACATTACAGTATTTCACTATTCGCAAAAAAATTAAAAGTTTTGATATATTCCCAAAAATATTCCCTCATATTTTTTCAACATGTATAATTCAAAAATGGAATACACTTTATGAAAATAATTTTATAAATATAATAAACTTATTTTTAATTAAAATCATTATTTATACTAAAAAATGAATTTTAAAATCATAACTAATATTAAGAAAATTTTGAAAAATAATTAATGAATCATAAAATTATATTAAAATCATAGAAATAATAATATAAATTTATGAGCATATTTTGTGAAATTAATAATTCATTTAAAATGTTGTAAAATTTTATATAAACATTTACACTTAAATAAAATTAAAACACATAATTTACCATTTTGGAAACATTTATTTACTTATACTAAGATAAAAATATATCGTATTTTTAATTTATAAGATACAAAAATACTATTTACACATTAAGAGTGTAGGATACTACTTTATTTCATGGATTACTATTTCTAATGGCCAAATTACTATTCTAACAGTCAAGTTACTATTCAATTTTTATAAGTTCCTCAATTTCTATAAATATATCATATTTAATTGATTACTCATTTATAATATTTGTATTATGTTCTCTATGTGAATTTATATGATTTATAATATAGAAAATAATTATAAGAATGGAAATTCTAATGATAAAATTTGGGGTTGTTTTTTTCTCCCCTTCATCAAAAGGTATGATTTACCTGGGGCTTAATACCCCTTTCTTATGGAATCTTATGACTCCTTTCCTCGGATATTCTTTCAGAAAAATATGATCTCCCACTTGAAACATCAAGTCCTTTCTCTTGTTGTCAGAATAAATCCTTTTCCGACTTTGTGATGCATTGATATGGGTTATAATAGTATTTACCATTTTTATTGTTTTTAACACACGATCTGGGCATACAAGCTTCGTCTCACAAGCATCATCCCAATAAGCAGGTGAATGACATCTTCTCCCATATAACACTTCATACAGTAGAATTTGAACAATTTAATGGAAACTATTATTAATTGGGAAACTCTTTGAATGTGGGTACTGATCCCACAAACCATGGAAGTAATTTTTGAAGGAATTTAACATATATTCTAAAGTTTGGATTGTATTTTCATACTTCCTATCAGTTTAGTTGTGATAGGAAATACCCAAATGAATCTTGATGTCAAGAGCCTTTTGAGGAATCTTCTATAATTGGGAAGTAAATTTTGGATCATGGTAAGACACAATTGATAGTGGTTCACCATGAACCCTTATAAATACATTAACGTAGAGTCTTTCAAGGTTATTCAGTGGAATATAATCAACTATAGTGAAAAAAATTATATATTTTTTATGTCGATCAACAATGAACCATATAGAATAATTATTCCTTTGAGTATTTAGTGATACAATTAAAAAAACATATTAATTTCATCCAATTTCCATATATGAATAGGTTGGGGTTGCATAAATCCTCAAGGATGTTTTCTTTCAACCTTAACATGTTGACAAACATAATATTCTGAAACATAATCATCAATTACCTAATTCAATTTATTCCACCAAAAATGTTCCTTCAAATCTTTAAATATATTAGTGCTACCAAGATATATAAACAAATTCAAGCTATAAGAAACATCTAATAATCATCATTTTAATTAGAGTATTGGGGGAATACAAAGACTCATCCTAAATTTTAAGATTCCATATTTATAGGAAAAGTCTAACAATTTCCCATTATTCACATAATTAACATTATTTTGATAAATATCATCATCGGATTGAGAAATTTTAATCCTCTCTAATAAACATGGTTTGGAAACCATTTGAAAAAGTAGTGATGTTTCACCTTCTATGATAATTCTCATACCCATCTGTATAGGATCCGTGTACATAGTATCTGGTTCAATCCTCATTTTCTTTATAAATCTGTGATCTTTTCTTCTCAATACGTTAGCTACCTTATTTTTCCTCCCTGGGTGGTATTGTACTAAGATGTTATCCTTCTATAGTACTTTGATCTATTAAAGATTCCTCGTGATAGGTTCATTATATTAGAAGATATATTTAAAACACTTATGGTCTATATGTATCTAACATTATTCACCATATATATAGTTTCTATATAACTTTAGAGAGAATAGTATAGTTTCTAACTCAAGATCATGAGTTAGATAGTTCTATTCATGATTCTCTAACTGCCTTTATGCATTGGAAATAAATCTATCATTCTTCACAAGGACACATCCAATTCATTTATTTGAGGAATATCTATAACAAAAAGACCTACCATTTCCTGATGGTAGAGTCAAAATAATAAATCTAACTAATCTCCTCTTTAATTATTCAAATATTTCTTTACATTCCACTGTCTAAAAAAATAACCCCTTTATGAGGATGCTTGGTTAACGAGTTATCTAATTGGATAAAATTATGAATGAAATGAGGATGGTATTCTTATAAACAAATGAAACTATGTATCATGGTTATGTTCATTGATGTTGAATATTTATTTACTACCTTTTTCTTCATAGGGTCAAATGAGATTCCATCTTTGGAGAAAATTTTACAAATAAAAGAAACTATTTGAAGCCAAAATTCACTCTTTTAAGACATCACATACAACTCTTTTCTTTTAAGAGTCTCCAAAACAATCAGAAAGTGTTTCCCATGGTCTTATTAGTTTTTGGATTAAACTAAAATACCATCAAAAAATTCCAAATTTTTTTATCAATATATTCGTTCAATATTGATATCATTATATCCATAAAAATATAGGGTGAATTAGTCTATCCAAATAACATTACTGTAAAATCGTAATGTATATACCATGTTAAAAATGATATCTTTGGAATATATTCCTTCTTCACATGCAATGTATGATATCCAGATCAAAGGAAAATGTTTCAAAAATATTTGTCTTTGTGAATTTGTTCAAATAATTTATCAATGGGAGCCTCTATATACTTTTACCTTTTCATTAGAGAATCAATATCCCAATAATAAATGGAAAACCATATAGATCCATCATTATTCATAAAAAAGATTAATAAGATCTACGCAAGGTGAAACACTCAGGCATATAAAATCTTTATCGCTCAATTCCCTCGGTTTTTCTTTAACTCTAGTGACTCCACTAATGAAATTCTATAAGGAGTATTTGATATAAGTGTCGCCTCAGGGATTAAATTGTTTAAAAAAAATTTCCCACTCTCGAGGATATTTAGGTATCTCCTATATAAATACATCAATTTATTGTAACACAATATGTAAATCCTCAATTATAAGATCACATTTTCTTCTTTAGGTTTTATTTGTTCTTTCCGAAGAATCTCATATTGAAGATTTTATGGAGGGGGATCTAAATATGAATCAAATGATTAAGACTCCCCTATATAGATGGGAAAGTTTATATCTTTATCTCAAATAATTATTTTGAGTTAATTTCAATAATTTTTTTTATTATATTTTGAAATCCAATAAATTTCGAGAATTATATCAAAATCAACCATAGGTATGATAATTAAATCATTAATTAGAGCATGTTTATGTTTTATAATAGGTTTTTATCGACACATATTTTTTGCCATATGGTTTCTACTATATTTTTTTAATTACAACTCAATTATTAAGGTGAATTTTAAATGTATAATTTTTATATAAAACTGGGAATATATAAAAGAATGTGATGAAAAAGAATCAACTAAAGGTTTAGCTATATTTTAGGAGATGATTAAAGAAACTTCCACCACATCATCAGGAACATCAATCTTAGTTTTGGTGACTTCGTATTTATGGATTATTTCACTTGGAATTTTGGGGTAAAGTCCCCTTGATGTCTAAAACGTTCATGTGAATAATGTCTCATATCCTTAAAGCTAAAGCATTTCACATTTCCCACTTCCTTCATTACCTTGAAATAATGGTCCTAGTGGCCTTTTTCTATACACATGTAACAAACTCTCATTCCTAATATGAATGTTTCATGACATTTCTTATCCAAATGTAAGTCTTTTTTGGAAATTCAATTATTCCCTTCTTCTGTTTTTCATTATTCCATTTTCATGAGTACGTATAATCCCTCTTCATCTCTTTACTTCTTTCAAAAATATATGGGATAAAAAATTATTTCTTCTTCTTGATGAAATATGATTATGTGTTCTTGTATGATGAGATTTTTTATTATACTAGTTCCTTTCATAGAATTTTCCTATGTCCATTGAAGAAACAATCAATCTTTCTCCTTAGATTACATATGTTTTCCATAAAATGCCTTTCTAACCTTGTATAGTTGGATTTATACTTTGAAATGTTTTCATCCTCTTTTTGTCTCAAGCTCAAGAATTGTCTCTCTATATCCACCCATTTTTTGTGGGGTAAATGTTTTTACCATAATATTTTCTTAAAATCCTTCCATTCCATATATTCATTTTTTTCATCATTTTTGTTTTGAATTAAAGACTAGAATTTATCTGCATCTCTTGATAGATGATAAAATACATTGACAACCTTCTCCCATTCATTACTTCCAACAACAAGAAATATCTTCTCTAATGTGATAATCCATTTCATAGATACAAATGGATTCACAGTATTAATGAATGATGGAGGTTGTTGTTGCATGAAGTAGTCTAAGATTGTTATAAATTATTATGGACATGGCTTCTCTATGTGAGCAATTTATTTATCATAATTAGAGTAATTTTTTTCAATATATTTTTAATCTTTTCATCTCTAGTTGAATCCCCATCTCCAACATCAATGTCTGGCATATGGAAGGAATTCCCTACATGGGATACATGCATTGATACATTTTTCATTCATTCGACTAGGAACCATTTCTAAATAATGGAAACACTTGATTAAATCATAACATAATTAAAGATAATATAAAATATAAATTTAGAAAAACATTTATTTTAAATTGAAAATTTAGGTGTAACTAATATCTAAATCATAAGAATGTATACTTTGGGAATATTCTCAAATTATGTTATAGTGTTATATTTCCCCAATCTATGATTTCCTAAATCTATTTTAAAAATTTTCTACTAAAAAATATCTAATAAAAAATTTAATGACTCCAACCCCATTATTAGGGGTTGTGTGAAATAATTTATTACGTTAGACCTATAAATAAAAAATCAAATCCCAAAGGATTGAATAGTTTAGTAGATTTATATCAATATATAAAAACATAACTGTTACATTATAACATTAAATGAAATATAATATAGGAATTTTTTTAAAAACATCCATATTCTTCTAGATTATCGCTATCTTCCCAACATAATATACATCATGGAATCTTGGGGAAAATTAAAACATCCGAAAGCGGTGATCTTAGATGCTCAAAAATGGAAATATATACAGAATAACCTATCATAAAAAAAATATACCGTAAGTCAAGGTGAATAACTAAAAACACATACCAATATAACCAAATCAACAGAATAATGTGGTAGAGACAAAATATAATCAAATAACTCCATATAAAAAATCATATAAAAATGATACTTACCCATTGATATTATACTAGTAGAATAATCACATTTATTATAAATAACTAATCTCATATTTTGGAAATTCATAATGTGGGAGATCATAAATATACCATCAAGGCCTCAACTAAGAATTCTATATAAATTGGTAAAGACTTAGCCAAAACCCGGTCAAGTATGTGTCATGAGACCTACCAAGGCATCTAGGGGCTATAGTGGGCCTCAACTGGCACATAATAAGAAAAATTAATTCCACATATGAATAAATTGAAATATAATCAATATGTACACTCATATTGAAACTATCATATCAAATGTGTATAATTTCCACAATCAGTAAATATATTCATAAAATATCAAGAGTAATATAAATAATGGTATATATATAGTATATCCCAATACAAAATGATCATAAAAATTGTATAAAATATGATAGATAGTATAATAAGGTATAAAAATTAATCAATAAAAATAAATTAACATAAGAGTTACCAATGGAATGAATTGGGAATTAAAATCATGTAATAGTACATAACAAATTGACATATCTTAATAGAGTCCATGAAATAATGGATTAAAATCATAAATGGTTAGTAATTTGGAATAATAGGCATATATAATCTGATTTTTTTACAACTTATGTGAAGAAATGTAAAAAAATTGTTTAAGAATCTTTAGAAATGAGCCACTTAAGTGTGGTTTAAGGGAAAATATAAGAGTTGTTAAAGAGGAAAAATGAATAATTGTTTTCATAAAATTAAAAATTAAATATGATAGTTTTCCTTGATAAAAAGGGTGATTTTAAAGATTATTTTTTGTCTTAAAATATAATTTGGAGTGTACTTTAATGTTTGTAATTAATTCAGAAGTTCCCTTTAATCGGGTTTTCTTATCTTGGAGGATTGAGAAGCAAGCATTATGACCCATGTATTTCTCGATCAATGAAAGATTAATTGAGCTAAGTTAATATTTTTTAGTCATAAAAATATAATATAGGATGGGTAAATAATAATAATTAGGAATTAAATATGGGTAAATGAGATAATGTATAATGTAAAGGAAAAAATAGAGGTTCATAGAGAATCATTAACCTTACTTCTGGAAGCATTATTCAGTTGTGGTTAATGTATTGGACAATAAAATTATACTTATTACTAATTTAATTCATAAGTTATCCAATATGTATTTTATTCATTATATTTTTACTAAGTTATTTTGTGGATTTTTGTGAAGTAATAAGATTATATTTGGTTGTTTGGGGTTGTTTATTTCATATGTTTTCATTATTGGTTCAACAGTATACATGTATGAAAGATCATGTAAAATGGGAATAGTTATCCAAAATTGAAATAATATGTTATTAATGAACATATGAAAGATTAAATGGTCCTATATTTTAATTTTTTTTTCATATAAGAGGATGATTTATTTGATAAAATGTTAATAATAATAGTTTTGTTTTTTTAATATCACGTTGTAGTTATGTTTTATTAGTAAAGATTATAGTTTTGGAACACTGAATATTTTATATAATAAAAATTAAAAAAATTAACAATAAAAATGGTTTTATGAAAATCCTCAAAGGTTATATTAATAAATTAAAAATCATCATCCAGGAAGGTGGTGAGGCATCACCTCTCAGGCGATGTTTTCATTTTTTGAAAAAATAAGAAAGAGAAGAGAATTGATTATTGATATACCATTGGAATAATAAAATTCTGGTTTATTTTTTACACTATAGTTATCCTGTTTATTTAGAAAGAGAAGTTAATAAGTGGAAAAGAGAAATAATTTAAAGAGAGAGGGAAGGTTTTTCCTCTTGAGAGTCATCTCCTTGAGAACCAACTCAAGGGACATGGAAATGGTATTTTGGTAAAACAATAAATACTAGAATGTGGGGAATAGGATTGGTAGAGAAATTGGGAATATTATTAGAAATACAAACATCTTATATGATTTGAGGAGTAGGGGAGGTGAGGGGAGGTATTTATAGTGGAGGAGAGGTGGGTTTTATTTATTATTTTGTTCATTATTTTATTATTTTGGATCATGATTGTCAATGGTATTTATTATTGGGAATAATTATAGGAAATAGAACATTGGATATGGAGATAATTTCCGCTTACACCATCCATGACTTAACCATAACTAAAAACAACATTTATTTACTTATATTGTTAAATACCATAAATCATAGTATTTCACTATTCAAAAACAACCAACGATTTTAGAAAAATACCTAAAAGTTAGCCTAACCATTTTTTCATTTTTAGAATTAAAAAATGGATTCTGTTTTATGAATTAAATTTTCTAAATGTATGAAAATTAATTTTTAATTAAAATCGTCATTTATTTCAAAAATAAATATTTTAAATTTATAACTGATTTTATAACACATTGGAAAAATAATTAAGGTCTCATAGAATTTTATTATTATCATCAGACCAAAATATATTAATTTATCTATCTATTTTGAGAAATTAATTTATCTTTTAAAACATTACAAATTTTTAAATAAAAATTTACACTTTACAAAAATACAAACACATATTTTATCATTTTTTAAAAAATATTTCCTTATACCAATATATAAATATATCATATTTTTTATTTATAAGATACCCATATTTTATTTAAACTTTCACAGGTGTGGTTACTCTTCTATTGGAAGGATTTCTATTCCTATATATCTAATTATTATTCCAATTTTCCTGTTACTATTCCATTGGTATATATTCCTTAATTTTTAGAAATACCTCTTATTTCATTAATTCTTCATTTATAATTTTTTTATTTTGTTCTCTCTGTGATTTATACTATATAACATAATTATAAAATTGTAAATTACAATGATAAATTTTTTTCATTGAAAAATACATCATGTTCATGGTTTCATTATTCACATGTATTATAATATGCTTGTATGTCACATGCATCCATTATATATGAGAGACATGCATATTAGTTGTTTACATCATGTGGTAACTTCACATGAAATTGATTTTTCTTTATAACCCGTGTGTGGAAAATTTGTAATTCTCATGTACATAAGGTTCATTAGTAGAATGAATATATTTCTTCTTAGTAATATATTTTTTGACCATAAAGATAATATTATAAATAAATGAAGGTACAAGATCTCTATCAATTTCAACATGATCATGGATAGTGAAGCACATCTCTAAATAACATTATATGTTTCATGATTTTGTAATTATGTTATAAATTATAGATAAATTATTTTATGACTCCTTAATATAGTTTTTGAGAAAAAAATACCAGATGCTATGTTTAATAGTTTCTACCACACTTTTGACATGTTTATATCTTCCTTCTTTTGGAACTATTAGCCCACTATACTCATGCATCTCATATTAAATTCATGAAATGAAAAGATGAATGATAGTATTTTGATCAATATATCACATTTATTGATATTAAATACAAATAATATATCTGACATGAATACATGTAGATGAAACTCAATCAAGGTAGACGATGAATTTATAATTCTTAATTTGTGTTGATAATGGATGGATTATTCCCTTCTTTTCTCATAGATGGTTCATGTGAACTTAGTGGTAGTAGTATATCACCACACAAAGAACATTAATTTTGATCTAATATAATAATGTGAATGAATGATTTATTGAGGGGTCATTGAATATCTATGTTAATTTCTCATCTCATGAAATATTCCAACTGACTCTCACGGTAACTATCTATTCACTATCAATAAACCATACTCATAAAAACACCATGCATTCTGTTCATAAAATATCCACGCCTACATTCTATAATATGAAACAATGATATTTTTTTATCATGTATGATATATTCCAAAACATCTCATATCTTCAATGTATTATTTTTTGATATTATATGGATCATTTTAGAGACTAGGCACTTAGACGAAATGTGATTCTGAGGCACAATAAGCCTGAAATTAATGTTTAAAAAATATTGAATATATTAAATAGAACAAGAAAAAAAATTTCAAGAAAATTTTGAAGAAATTCCAACAGGTTACCAAATAATAAATATGAGGGAACCATTGAGTAAATAATAAGGTTTTTACTTTAGGCCCAACATTACTTTTAGCAGTGTGAGATGTTTTTTAAAAAGTCATCATAGGCGTAATAAAATGAACTAAATTAAATATTTTTTTTCACATAGTGGATTGTTTTATACATTATTTATTTGGTTATAGATTTTCCTTAGGGATATCCACTCAAAGCTTGTAGATTATATAAAAACTATTAAAAAACATTTCTTGGCAGACAACGACATATTGAGATCAGATTGTAGATCATTGTGCCAACGAAGTTTCTAGATCTTGTCGATGGAAAAAACATAATAGTTATTCGTCAATGATTGATCCAAACACTTGGTAGGTAATTTTATTTTTTAATTTCTTCCTCATACCTGATTTCTACGATGAACCTGAATTAATCAATGAACATATTGATCTACATTTTTTTCATCTTACGAGATGGATTAGATTAATCGAATTTTGGGGGAAAAATTCATGAATAATTTATGATTATAAATTTTCTATTATCACTAAAATGAATTGAGATCTCTATGAACATTGATCAAGGACCATTCCTCTTATTTATTCTTGTGGTTTTCTCCCCCGGTTCCTCTTTCACCATAGGAGTTCTCCTTTCGGACCAAGATTCGATATATCTTGATCAATACATCATTAGGTGCCTATATCTTAGAGAAACATTCCAATATTATAGATCTAGGATTGTAATAACATAATAGAGATTTTATGGTGGTATTAGAATCGAATCAGATGATGTTGATACTTGATTTTCATGTTCTTCCGCATATAAAGAAGAAAAATGAGAAATATCATTTCCATGTAGATCGAAGGCGCAGAAAAATTCATTAGGAAATGGAATGACCTGAAAAGGCTCATTATATTATTTTTTGGAGAAATTAATTCAAGATCAAAGGATAGTGTAATTATTAGGATGTGTGGAAAAATATCTAGATTTATAGAAAAATATGTGTTACGTGACACGTAAGTTGGATCTACACACCATGTGGGCCCTCGGGTTGCCGTGATAGGGTTGCATCCAGAGATAAGGATAAAAAGGTATGTAACCTATTCTGTGTGACTTGAACTATAATTTAAGTACACTGGCATGATAAAAAGTACACCACCAGATGGCATGCCATATACTTGCACATGGAAACGACTTGGCGTACACGAGACGGTAGGTGGACATTGCCTCAGTACACAGACACAACAAGGAGACATGAGAAAGAAATAATGAATCTCTTCATGTTGTATATTCCATAATCACATTGTGTATATAGAGAAAACATTTAGTGTGATGATTTTCTATATGATAATACATAGGGATAGTTGGAAATGTCATGTACAACTTGGTACATTCCTTGTTTTTCATTCATGAGTGATTTGTGGATCTTTTTTTTTTCTTATTTTGGAATAGAGTGAAATTATCAATCATATTTTTTCACATAGTGTGGTATGTGGAATTATATTTAAATATATTAGAATATAGTTTATCTTCCATATCACAGGTCGTATCATTCTGGTTTTTGTAATTGTAATCATATAATCCCATACATAGCGGGTTTCTCCAGATTGGGTTCATGGTATCCCCCATCAGTTCTGGGAATGACCCCCTAACTTTGTATTTGTGTCCTCCTAGACCAGTGAGATTTCATTAGGTGAGGACCAATGATTTATACCTTTTTTGAGTGCCTTGGATATTTACATGTCTCGTGGAGTGGTTTCTACCTGAATGAGTGTTGCTTCACACAAAACTTGTGGAGGACAGTTGGTTATGACCGTCTAGTTTCATGAATTATTTCCTAAGCATATCTATGTGTTTTTATTGTAAATAGATTTTTATATATTTTATTGATCTAACAATACTTGGTGATCTATGTTTAGTGTTTTTTGTGTGTCTAATTGAGTATTTTTATACTCACCTCTACATGGTATTATTTCACACATGTCATGTCTTGTGCAGTCGATGACCCATTTGACGATGTCTTGGGAGGATAGGGAGTGGGTGGATCCTAGATGAAGATTTATAGACTATTGTGGTTACTAGGATCTTGAATTTCACAAATTCCTCTCCCTTGGAGAACTTGGAATCTTTACATTTTTTGGTTGGTCTTATATTTGGATTATTTTGATGTTTTCAATGTTTAGTGTTGTAATCTATTATAAGATCATTGATATATTAATTAATTATTTTAGTTAGTTTACATTTTATCTTTGTGTGGTCTTGGATATGTGTGAATTTGTATAGGTATATTAGGCTAATACATTACATTTGTGGTTTAATCCTACTTAGATGAGGTCAAAAGCCCCTAGCCTTTTAAAGGAAGGTTTTGGGTAGTCACGGGCCAGATCTTAATAGGTCGGGTCATGACATAGTGGAATCATACCTTGAGTATATCATAGGATTTTAGTCAGTCGAGTTGGTTTGGGGAAATAGTGATTAGTGTTTGAAGTTTTCTTTCAGGATAGGGACTCAAGTGTTGGTGCGACGGATGATGTATCTATACATGAGGGCTTTTATCATCTACCATACAACTTGATACATGAAAAAATTTGTTTTCTTGAAATTTTTTAGTACATTAATTATTTATCAATGGTTTTATTTTTCATGTCCTTCTAGAGTTACTACCCATATATATATATATATATATATATATATATATATATACTATTTTTACTATGGTACATCTTGTTTCTATTTTAGGATACCTCAACACGGACAACCATCTATGATTCCATTGCATGATCAGGGGGATGATCCACCTAGTGATGAGGCATCGGTATAGGGTCATATACTATAGATAGAATGTACAGGTGGTTTACAAACTATACCAATACTGTTGAGAAGTATTTACATCTGACAGTATTAGCTATGTTTGAATGTAGACTGAGTGTTTTGAATGAGATTCATAAGTACTGATCTCTCAAGCATTGAGGTTATCTAGGCCCTAATGTTGTTGAGGATAGGCTAGAGGAAGTCACTATCATTTTCTTCCTTGTGAGGATGTCGAATGATTAGATGGAATTCTTTATAGTGAGTCTTCTTATAGGATCTTCAGGGAGATGGTGGAGCTTTTTCACTCATTCAAATGGT
The DNA here is from genome assembly GCA_963277665.1 of Viscum album. Classification (NCBI taxonomy): domain Eukaryota; kingdom Viridiplantae; phylum Streptophyta; class Magnoliopsida; order Santalales; family Viscaceae; genus Viscum; species Viscum album. The sequence goes on along the minus strand of OY728137.1, from coordinate 785,682,357 downwards.
GAAAAAACTATCAATTTTTTATACATTGTGTGTTTCTATATATAGGTATTATATCCATTCACATTGAGATCAGTATGCATAAAAGATATTCTTTATCTGTATTTGGGTAGTATGACTATAGAAGATTATTTACCAAGGTTTACAGATCTATCGTATTACTCCATGGATATTGTGTGCGATGAATTCACTAGGTATTAGACCTTTGAGCATGGATTACGCCCGAACATTAGAGCATCAGTGGTATCTATATTCATTTCCACCTATGATGGAGCATATAAGGGAGCCTTAATGGTAGTGATATTTTTGGATGTGTATAAACTAGTAGTGGGAGACTATATTGGATACTAGATAGCTAATACATCTAAATAAAGAAACCAAAAACTATCATAGGGATCCAATCATGTAAGATACTTTAGGAAGTGTTTCCAAGACTCAAGGACAACAGTGCATTCTCTTAGAATGGCTCTAATTAGTCGAGGGGTAGAGGTGTTTCTCCTATGATGGTCAGGGAAATATGGATCCTAATTTATAATGTAAAACTACTTGTGTGATGGTCGAGGGTCTGTTGATAAAGAGACCGATGAAGGATAAAGGTGGTCCAAAGGGTGGCAGATTTAGTAGAGGGGTTAACAGGGTAACAAGAGGAATATAATGGTTCGATCATTTAACACCACTACTAGTAAGTGGTCCACATTAGGTTTAGTGATTTTTTGGTAAGGGTCGAGGGTAGCTATAAGAATTAGATGCCTATGAACATGAGGCTCTAGTGATGATACAATTTACTATTGGTGCCTTTTATAATTTAGCTATATTATTGATAGACATGGGTACTATCAATTCCTTCAATTTTACTTCTATAATTCAAGACATAAAAATTCCGATTGAGCCATTGGATCAAACCTTATAGTTACATATTCCAACAGGCGGTGACTCCGTTATTCCACACTTGTGTCGACTGTACAGTCTAATGCTTGGAGGAGAGAGTTTTGTATGGGATCTATTTGTTACAACAATGAGTCCTTATAACATCATCTTGGTTATGACCATACTATCCATAGTTCATGCCCAAATTGACTATTTTAGGAGGAGGTTGTAGTGTGTTTGTAGTGACGGAATGAGGTTTTCATTTGTGGTTGAAAATGAATCCTTGAAAGAGTAGGATGAACTTAAGTATAGGAGAATATAGCTGATTATTCATTAGTCGACTATTATGCATCATGGACAAGTAAATTCTTTGGTCCATCAGTTTTCTATAGTGGTGGAAGATTACTAGGGTGTCTTTCTTAAGGACATACCAGGTTTAACTCTCCACCAAGGGATATAATTTTGTATCGACATGCATCCCATGCCATCACTGGTCTTTACATCATCGTATCATAGGGATGTTGTATAGCTTTGAGATATTATGATACATTTAGAGGACTTGGAGTACAAGGGCATTGTGAGACCCAATGTTTCTCTCTAGGTAACTCCATTGTTGTTTCCCAAGAAGGTGGATGGGATCATGATGTTATGTATGGATTAATAGTACTTTAATTATGAGACTTTGATGAATTACTATAAACTATTGAGGATTGACGAACTCTTTGACCAATTTAGTGGGGTGTGATGGTTTTTAATGATTAGACTCAGCTCAGGATATCACCAACTTCAAGTAGGGGATGCAGGTATCCTGAAGATGGCATTCAAGTGACTCTTAGATCATTATGAGTATATTATGGTGTTGTTTGTCATGATGAATTCCCAAGATGTGTTTCTTGGGACCAATAAACAAAATCTTCTAATCCTTCTTAAAACAGTTCAGGGTAGTCTTCATTGATAAAATCATAGTGTATTAAGCATCTAAGGAGGAGTACATGAGACCGTTGAGGATGGTCCTGGACATACTCTAAGAGAACCGAATTTACATGAAACTATAAAATTTTCAATTTTCATTTTGATAGGTCAACTATTTATGTGGCTTTATCTCAAGGCTGGAGTAGAATTGGATATACTAATGGATGAGGCAGTTCATGATGGGGAGTTACCCAATAGTGACACCGAGGTGTATAGTTTCCTTTTGTTGGTTGGGTACTATCATAGTTTTGTACCCAACTTCCCTATAGTTTCATCACCCTTATGTTCTTTGAATTGAAAGCGGAAGAAATTCACATGGATAAAAAGGTTCCAGTATTTCATTCAATATTTGAGAGTGTTGAAATACTACTCCCATCTTGATATTCCGTGAGGAGAGTGTTTAGTATTCAATGTTTTCAAATGCATATGGGATCAGACATTGTTGTGTACTAATGAAGAGGCATGCATCTATTATATGTTTTTCATTCCAGTGGAGACCATTTGAGCAGAACTCTGTAACCCATGATCACGAGTTATTAATGGTAGTATTTACATTGAAGATATAGTAATAACACCTATTGGGAAAGCAATTTGTTTTCCACTACGACTAAGAGAATCTCATGTATATATTATCATATAAGGATCTTAACATGAGATCAATTTGATGGATATTGTTCCTCTAGTGATAATACATTGATATTGATTATAATTTTGGGAAGGGGAATGTGATGGGAAACAATATTAGTAGTATATTATTCTCTCATTTATAATCTGAGGTGTCAGAGTAGTTAGTCTCATTACATTTTTCCTCTATTAACAAGGATTGTTCTTTATATATTTAGTCGATGGTTGTTACCCTACTGATTTTATAGTGTCTCATGGATGCTCAATGAGGATATATATACTGTGTGACCTTACATACTATGATATCCACTATACATGATTCGGATGGATATTCTGAAGGTAAAGAGAATTTTATACATTTTAGAGGGTGGATGATGGTACTATTTATGTTGCGGGGGAGGTTTTCATGAGTTTTATACATCCCTTTGGTGGTAAATATAGGTTTCTAAAAGATGTAGTAGGACCTCTAATGTCATTTATGATGGCTAGGTATGAAGAAGGGAGTAGCAAACAGTAGTGAAAAAGGAAATTTCACATTGGGTTTTTATTCAATTTTAACGTCAGTTTTTATCTGATGTCTATAAAGTTGATATTAAAAATAAAGTTTTCATCATCTATTTAAAAAATGAAAATGAAAATTTTAATAGGTTTTGTTTTTTGGTGTTGGTTTCTTAAAAAAATATGATGACAAAAATGTGCGGATTCTTTTCAAAATATATTTCATCTGTTTTTAAAAAAATCGACACTGAAATTTAAAAAAAATTTAAAAATTTAAAATATTACAACCGAAAAGAAAAATATAAATCTATATAATATAAAAATAGTATAAAATCATCAAAGATCATGTATCATTGAATAGAAATCTATTAAAACATACATAATTTTAACAAGTTATTCAAAAAATTATCTATGGATTTGTATTATAAAGTAGAATTAAAAAACACATATCTGAAACTTATAACTTGATCATTGTTGGTTGTTGTTGAAGAATTAGTTTGATAAAATTATATTCAAACACCGATTATAACAAAAAAAGTTATTTTGAAAACTAGTTTTTAGAAAAATTAATAATAATCTAAAACATAAGAATATATATACCTTAAATCAGAATCATACTTAACAAATATTTTTTAAACAAAGATCGATGATGGTTATGTTCATGTTTTGTGTATAAATAGACATCATTGAACAAATAATGTGACCATGAATGATATAATATTAATAAAACATAATACTATAATATAAAAGATAAAATAATTAATTTTACTAACATGATCATAATCTGTCATTACCCTATTTGTAATTATCTCATACATGAATCATAAAACATAATAAACATATTTCACATATAATTATCGATAATGAAACTACAATTAATAAAACATTAAATTGATAATAAAAAACCAATATATATATATATATATAAATATTGAAAAGTTAAAATAATATCTAATATAAAAAACAATTACCTTTAATTTAATATAGTTGTATTCATTTGGATTGTTTATTGACAAGTTATATTTGTTAAATTTTTTCCATGAATTTTATTTTCTTATATATAAACTAATAATACTTTTATAAAAATGATAATTAAAAAATGAGCATATAATAAACAATAAAAACTTACTTGTCTAACAAAGTGTAAAATTTTCTATGAAAACCACCTAATAAAGAGTAAATCTAATATAATGCGTATTCACATTGGTAGAATATTCCTAACATAAAATTCCTTCTACAATACAAAAAAGTTAAGATTTAATGACATTACAATGAATATTAGTTTATAATTATATTTATGCTCTTACCCAGCATGAAATGAAAAAAAACTAACACTCAATATTCATCATTTATAACCACACACATATATATTCCACTCTATATTCTGTCGATGCATATTAAATATCGATTGAAATGTATTATAGATCTATAAATCCATAAATGAATGTGATGTAGTTTTAAAAATTCAATGTGTGTAGTTACCTAATAAAAATTAATATAGTAAGTAAATTTAAAAGAACTGTAATTAAAAAAATACAAACTAAAACATCAATTTACTTATGTGAAAAAAAACTGCAACACAGGTATGTTGAGAACATTAAAATCAATTAGATCCGTGATATATTTTTAGAATACTATAAATGGATAGTCTCTTGCATATATATCTGATGAAAAGTGAAATTGACTGAAAATTATTATTTTTATTATATCATAGACTCCCTTTTAAGGGTTTAAGGGGTACCCAACATGACTTCAAGGACATACAAAATAAACTACACCCCAAAAGATCAAAATCCACAAAAACAAATCAATTCAACAAGAGAAGATCCTCCCCAGCATAAAACAATCATTCCATCTTCCACCTTCTCAATGCTACACAGCTAGCTATCCCATGCAGTGGAGCACGGGCCTAGTACCAATGGTAAAATCTATACCTTCTCAAACATCTGATTCTAAATAGCCATGATCTGATGAAAACTCTCAGCTCTAAACCTCATCTAGAGCAGCCCCTAAACCAGAAATGGAAACATAGACCCTGTACCTCTGACCACATAGTAAAACATACCAACCAACCAGAATCAACCAGATTTGCATAGCAGATTCAATGCAAGAAAACAAATCAAAACCATAACTAGATCCAAGAAAATCAGACAACAAAGGGAAAACTCCATCACCATAGAACCCACTGAAAATCCTTCACTGATGAAACAAAAACTCCATCATCCCAATCGCCAGATGAATCCCAAGACTCCCACTGCCTCCATGACTCGATGCAGGGTACCCTGGTGACGGGGACACCCCAAATCTAGAATCTAATAATCAAAAATTCAAAACCTCTCCTTGAACCACGAATACTACCGAACCCCATTGAAGTTGAATAGAAAGATCATTTCCACCATCTAACCTCGCATGAAGACCATAGAGAACCACCCCTCGTGCTCCCAACCGACAAAGAGTGATGTCTCACCCTCCGACCATAGATCCCGACTACGAGAGCATCAGTATACCGCCGAAGAAATCCCCATACATCGTAGGGGGAAGAACGAAATTCAAGAACAAAAATGGTGAGATGCTTCAAACTTCCAATCCTGAGGTCGTCGATTCCACAAGGATTTCGAGTAGAGGCACTAAGAGAAGAAGCTGTAGCCAAAATGTGGTGGAGGAAGAAGGGAGGCAACGAGCGAAAACCTAGTGGTGTGCCGCCCCTTATGCGCCCATCCCATGTTGATGAAATGTGAAACTAATCTATATTAGCCATGGAAGAAGAAACCTGAGATAATATTTTTATACCATCAGAAATATCCAATGTTTCTAATGTTTTTTTTCCTGATCCTTTTGTTTCCTATGTTACATTTCATTGGATTTTTGATACTTCTATATAAGTTAAATGTCAAATAAAATTATAATTAATTTTCAATCATATGGAATTAATATTAAAAAAACACATACCTCATATGAAATATTATGTAGAATTCTAGATGGACAAAGTAAAAAAAAATGACACCTAAAATCCAAAAATCATGTAATCTTCATGGTAGGGAATGCTAGTAGAGCAGTAGGATCAATAATATCATGTATCAATACTCTAACCTAAACCCTATGAATTGTTTGGTGATGTACATAATCCCACAAAAAATGTACCACTATGAATGCTGCAATATATACCTCAACATCTCTTACATATAACACACAATATAAGGTTAGGTCTGAGCTATGAGGTATATGATTTGAGTTGGTAGGCTGGGAAGGCTGGGAAGGTAGAATAGACCATTATTATCTCTCCATTTGTTCTAAAATAGACTGTTGTCAATCTTATTGAATTTTATCACCCTTGAATTGTTTTATATCATTCAGTTGAGATTTTAAGGGTTCAATTTATGGGTCTCTTGATTATTTACGATGATGAAAAAAACTTTTTGATACTAACACCCACCTTATATCCTCTTATGAAGACATGGTGTTCTAGATTTCCTAAATCAGTGACTAGGATGTCCATACAAACCATAGGTAAAAATGTTCCCTGTGTCAATTTATACTAATTTTCATCTTAAATTGAAAAATTATAACAGTATATTAGTGTTTTTTATTTATAAATTACAAAAATTCATGAAAAATAATTATTATTTACTTACAATTATTTTAGATACTTCTTTAACTATCAATGAATTATTCTTTTAATTTTGTATTCTTCTTCTCTCTTTTACATTTCACATTATAGGTGGTGGAGATTTAGGGTTGAATTGAACCACATCATGACCACTAGTGGAGTGAGCTCTTAGTTCATCAAACTTTTCCTCAATCATTTTCTTCTATAATAAATGATACCCTCTACATCATATTGTATGAGTGTATACATTATTCAACTGGGCATATTCATGGGATTTCATGGAGTCCTATTATATAAAAAGTAATCTAATAAGTAATTAGGTATATATATATATGAAATTTTACAATATAATACTATATTACTATCATACTGGAAAAGTTTCATAATGTCAGGTGGAATTGAATTTCTACCATGTATCTTCATCTAAAAAATGGTAATTTGAGGCATGGGATTTTATTTTGTCTCCTTCTAAACACATATTTTTTCTCAAAATTATTTTGAAATCCCACCATCAAACCACCTCTAAAGTAAGAAATATTTTCTTTACTGCTTTTTTCCTTCCAAAATGTAGGTCATCTATAATTTTATAATAAAATATTAGTCAATTAAAATATATCATATTCAAAAAATGAGATAAAATAAATCAATTGGGATATTGTAAGTTAATGGCCTCCCAAATATGATCTATCACCATCTGGTCGGAAAACATCCAATCAGGATATAAAATGAAAATACTGAAATGGCTCCACATACCGATAGATGTGATAAATTGCATTGTATTAGGTCCAGTTTCATTATTATCATCAAAACTAATATGTAATCCCTCATATGCATGATAAAGTGAAATATTTGGTAAATGTGAATTTCCACATTTAGAAACTCAAGAATTCAATTTCCGAATACTAAAATAAGAATACTCCCCCTTTAAATCCTCATCAGTAGTCCTATAATTGTTTTTTGTAAATTTAATATTCCTTTTCATTAAAAATTTATATTAATAGATATTTAATAATATGAAAAATGGAAAATACATCATTTTATATTCCTCTATATTTTTATATGTATATGTCAATGTAATGGAAAAATATTGTAAAATTCAAGTGTACCTGAAAATTATTAGACAAGTCTGTAATTAGAAAACATGAAAACAGAAGTATGTAATTAAGAAAAATTAGCACAAATGTGTATATTTTAAAAAAATGATGGTATGATTCTTAACCCAAGAAAACATATTCTGGGTGAAATTTTAAATACACAAATTAGTTATAAAAATATATAATCATTTAATTATTTAAATATAAATGTTTGAAAATGTTTTCTCATATGTATAAATGAAATAAAAATATAATAAGGTCTTCGGGTATTTCAATGAAGAAATAATTAACCACAACCATGGAATATCAAAATTTAACACAAAAAATAAAATAAATATAATTAAATATCCAATAGTTATTAAATAATATTGTTTTTTCACATGTAAATTTCAAAAATATATATAATTTAAATAATTACCAAATTAATTAATAGAGTAATTTAGTGTTTTCTTATATCACTTTTACATGATCATTTTTTACTTCATTCACTATGTTTCTGTATTAGTCATTGTAATCCAAAAATTTTGTAATAGACAAAGAAGCCTCATAGAAATCTATAACATCATCATCATACTCGCCATTCAAATGGATTCTTTACCATTGTAATACAATGTACTATTGGTCATTTGATAGATCGATGACATTAAATATTTTCTTTGCATGTGGGGCCATGACAAATGGTGCCTCACTGCAACAAAATATTTCTAAATCAACCAATTTAGACCCATATTCATCATGTTTTACACCATTATTACTGACATCCCAAATAAAATTAAATAAGCTGACTCAAAACTTAATATAATAAATTTCTCATATATATTCAAGAACTCCAAAATATGGCATTAGTAATAAATGGATGTTTTTATGAGATACTTTCTTTAAATAATTATAATTCTTTAGTAGCATACATTTCACACAATAATGAGTTTAAAAGAACCATGAGATGACCTTAGTATATAATTTCCATTATATATTATCATTTAGGATAACAGGAATTAGTAAAACAAACTTATAACAATTCATTGTTAATTAATTTCCAACTAATTATTTATAGAAAATAAAAATCTTTTAGTAATTTGTATTTTTGACTGAATTACTATTGGTAATGAAATTAATGATATATGTATGTTATTTACTTAATAATTTTTTTGATATTCATCCAACAGATATTTTACTCATAGGGTATGAATAATCCCAATTTGATGTATAAAAACCTATATTTTTTAAATATAATTTTACGCCTTTGAACGAAGAAACCATTCTAAATTTAGATTTTACAATATTAATAATTTTAATATGAAAACATAAACATGTTTTTTTTAATTGGGATATATAAATTTACTTTGAATGAATTTAGGAAATTTTTTTGATAACTTTCATGTGTTGGTGAATAGTAAAAATACATTAAATTTTATGAAAAAACTTTTATAAATGAAACAATTTATGTGGCAAATTATGATATTGAATAGTTTTAAAGAAAAAATAGAATATATTTTTATCATTCAATACAATTTATTTAATTATCATTAAATTTAAATTGAATTTAGATGTAAAAACATTTTAATAATTTGTAATGTTTTAGATTTTAAAACTCGTTCTCTCTTTCCAATAAAATAATTAATTTTAAATTAAATACTGAAAATTATGTTTTTTGAATTTTGAAAAATGGATTCCATATTTGGAATCTGCAGTTCCAAATTAGGTAAATATTTTTATTTTCTTTTTGGGAAGGATGAATAGTAACACCGTTAAATGTTTTTAAGATGGTAAAAGGGTAAACTGGGTAATTGAGGGTAAGTATACTGTTATAAAATTAACCTAAAACTGGTATTAATATCATTCTATGAGTATTTTTCAACATCAATCATCCTGGGGTCTATATTTTATTTATTTCAATCCACATGGATGAGATTAGGGCATTTAATCTGTTTTATTTAAAGAAAAGTTAAATATGTATCACTAAAATATTGATAACTAAATAATTTTTAATATAATATTATATTAAAGATACTTTTAATTATAAATAATAATTTTAAAGATAAAATGTTTTACTTTATCATGGTAATTTATTTTTAATATTTAGGAAATAAATAATTACCTTAACAGATTATACATGAATGATGCATAAATTATTTAATTGAAGAAAAATTAATGATATAGTTTTTTTAGTAAATAAATACTCTTTAAAAGATGAAAACACTTGAATAAATAATTTTTTTACAAGTATATCTCGACAATAATAATACAAGAGTTGAGTTATGGACCATTTGGAACCTTATAGAAGGGATTTTTCCACTAATATTATTTTATTTAATGTGATGTTCATGTTGTCACCGAACATTTTAAATTTTGGATTTTCCAAAATATAAATTAGACTGAAATTATTCTTTTAAAATATATTATAATTATCTTCATCATAATACTTTATTTTTAATTTTTATTCCTCAAATAATCATATTAAATTATTACACAAAACTGATGTAGTAATTATTTTATTAGGATAAATATCAAAGAAATGTTATTAGAAATATTAAAGTGAATATCATTTGGGATAATTAACATATCTAATGAATTTTATAATTTAACTTTACCTTATATTAGTTTAATAAAAAAATTTGTTCTATGTTTTCTTGTTATGTTAATATTTTTAAAAATCAAAGAATTGAATAGTGTCAAAATTGAAACTATTGATTGATTATCAAAATAATATTTTATTAAATTATTTAAAAATCATTAAACATTTTAAATATATATATAATAATTATTATAATGTATAAAATGTTCTAATTTATTTATTTATTTTTCTATTTTATATAAAATAAGTAAATATGGCACCCTTTTTACATTTAGTTATTTGTTACCCTAACTATAGATTAATAAGAATAACTTAGTGTTAATTAAAAAGACAAGGTTTTAATTTATAGAAATACCTATAAAAAAATTTAGTTGATGATATTACAACCCCATTTAATCTCATCCTTGATTTTGTATGTTTCAAAGGTTTTTTGGTTGGGTTTAATTTTATTATAAATTATTATTAATGGGGTTTCAAAAAGAACCCCTCACCTCAATTATAAAAGGGAACCTCCTACCTCACCTCTTCACTTCACTTTGATCCTTCAATATTGGCCATAAATTAATGTATTTCTTTATCAACATTCTTATTTACATTTTATAGGTTCTTTTATCTTCAAACACCAACTCTAGTACTCTAAGAAGATATTTAAAGGAAGCACGTCGAGGAAGAGGTAATCTCTTCTACCGATATTTTTAATATTATTTCTTCTTCTACTCCTTCTTCATTATTTGTTTCATTATAAAGTTAAAAAAATTAGTATCAATCTTATAATGATATGTTATTTTAATTGTTAAACAACCATATTCCACCATTTATCCATCGTATAAAAAACAAATTCACCACGCGTGTGTACGTACGAATTGCCTTCTCTATGTCATGCTGTAATCTATTTTTCACCAACACCTTACTTGGATGAGTATAATGAGAAAATAAAAACAATATATGATTATTATAATAGGATTATTTCTTAGAAATATTATAATCAATACACTTTAATACCAATCAACAATTATGGGAATGATATCATTGCTCATGCGTACGTACGACCTACCGTCTACATGATGCAATGTGATTCATTATACATGATCATCATTAAAGCATGATTCAATACATGAATGAAATGAATAAATATCATATATACTATAATAATATAATTTTTTAAATGATATAACTATAAACTAGGAATTAAAACATGAACTTATCCAACAAAACTTGCACAAGAACATAAAGTAGTTAATATCTGAATAATGAGTGACAATGAAATGTTACTAACAAAAGGATGATAATATGATCATATTTGGTATCATAAAAATGAATATGATTATATAATATGTTAATAACATTATTTAAATCATTATCCAGGATGTACATACTCATAAGAACGATGTCTGACCTAAGGTATGGGATAATTTTTCAATCTCATTATTATATGAGATTGTTTATACGTAAGTATTTACTGGGTTATATTTATCATCAACACCCATGATTTCTAATTATGTAATATTATTTTTATTCTTATAAAATTATTTAATGTTAATTTTATCTATGGGTGAATTTTTATTAAATAGTGTGAAAGGAATTTTTTGTTGTTATTCACTATGAGGTACTTTTTGACTTTTCCAGCAAAAGTACGAGGTGAATGTTTTTTAAACGTATACAGCATGATCAGATTTTTACGTCTTCATAAATCCCTATTTACATGAATCTTACTTTACACTATTTCATGTTTTTATTCAAATAAATTTTTTTCTTCTATAATTGTGTGAAATTTTGAAAAAATAAAATGTTTTTGAAGAAGAAAGGATATTTTTATCAAGAATTAATTTCAAGTGGTTTATCAAAATTTTTTTCCATCTACGATTACACTATTTAAATACGGTCAGGTTTTTATACCTCTTATTACAATTATATGATTTTATTATTTATGGAATGATATATTATATAGATTATGTTATGATTTAATGTTGTTTAAGAAACCCACTTTATTCAATGGGTTATGCTATGATGAATGATTTATGTTTTTGTGAAACACATAATAATTACTTCATTATGAGATGGGTGGGACCTATATCTCTCTAAAATTAATTAGGTAAGGATTAATTTTCATGATATAGAAATTACTGGAATGGTAAGTAAATCTGGTTCAGTAAAACAGGGTTGTAACAACATGTAAACTCAGTTCGGTAGTGGACATTGTCCGTTATAATGATATTGGCAAAGAGCCTTGACTAATATGAAATGATTTTCTTTCCTCGTGTGTATGTCATAAAACATGATGTATTATATCATGACTTTTAGGATTATTTCCATTAATTGTTATAAACATTTATCCCATGACATGATATCAAGATATTTTATATACAGGATAAAGATTCCAAATGTTATGTTCTTATGTCTTAATATTGTGATATGATTGATATTTCCCTTGTTTACTCTTATTGAGCATTTGAGCTCACCCTTTCATATTTTTATTTTCCCCATGTCATGAATAAGGGTATTAAGTAATATATTTCTAAAATTTGTATAGTTATGAAGATATAAGTGGGAGACAACATAGATATTTTATAAACAAGATGTTTATGTTTCCCAGTTTCTATAGACACTATACCTATATAGTTATGTCATGGATTTATTATATGTTGTAATGAATATATTTTAATATTTAAGAAATATTAATTTATGTAAAGTTTGGGTCTTTATAGCTGGTATCAAAGGAAAGTTATAGTTATCCTTTAGAAACCAGGATGAGAAATCCTTAGTAAGAACCCAAAGGAAATGTCTAACTGTAGGTTACAATCTTAGTGTTTTAGAAATGAACATGGATAACCTAGGATAAAATGTAACGTATCCTAAATTGAAATTTTATTCTTGATTATGTGGTTTCTTTATTATTATTAGTGTTCCTCGCATGATTATTATTTGTTTTAGTCAATAGTTGGAACCCAAAGGAACCACGTTAATGCTGAATGTGATGGGCAATGCAACAATTGTCCTCTTGAGCAACAAAATGTTATGGGAGTTGGAATGAAAGATATTATATCTATTCTCAAACAACTTTATTAAGCTATGAATCATGCAGGACTTCCACATGAGAAAAGGATTGATTAATATTCAGTTGAGTCCTTCATGAGGCATTGTCCACTATCTTTCAGTGCATCTTCAGATCCATTAGTTAATGAAAAATAGATCTGTACCAAAAAGAAGATATTTTATATTCTACAATGCTATAAACATGAAAATTCATCTTATTATTCTATCATTTAGAAGGTGAATCCGATCAATGGTAGAATATTTTCAAGAATACGATGAAAATAGATGAAATTGAGTCCTTGAAATGGGATGAGTTAAATAACTTATTTTTCAAAATTTATATTCCACGTATTATTCAAAAAAAGATAAAGAATGAGTTCCTTAAACATAAGTAAAAGGATTATGATTCTGTTGGTACATATGAAGAAAATTTTACAAGATATGCAAGGTACACTTATGGCATTATTATACAGCATGAGAGTAAAATTGATCAATTCATTAGTGCATTAAAATATAGTCTCACAAGGGCATTATCCATAAAAAAAATTAAAATATATGAGGATATTTTTTGATGTGATCTCAAGGTTGAGATGGATATTTGAGTAACCCATTAGTCCTATGGGTCTGATAAGAAGAAAAAAAATAAATTCAATGGAAAATCTAATGACCACATGGAAAAGATTATGTGTTTTCCATTATGCTCAAATTGTTTAAATAAACATGGAGGAAATTTTCTTAAAGGGACTATTAAATGTTGTAAGTGTGGAAATTAAGGTCAATAGGCAGTTGAATGCCGATGTGATGGAAAAATACATATAATGATGAGAATAGATAAAAGGCTACAAAGAATTCACCTCCAACACTTGAATGCTACAAGTGTAATGAAATGGGGAATTATGACAATAAATGAACTAATTAAAGGGTTATTGATTATGATCAACGTCATGAAAAATCTTAATTCCATAAAAAATGGGAATTCACAAGCAATCACTATCAACGAGGTGGAGTATGATAAAGAAGTGGTGAAAGGTGCACTTATCATCCACTCTAAAGTAGTTAATTTTTTATTTGATTCTAGATTCACACAATATTTTATTCCTGAATAATTTTCTATGGTTATCACCATATTACCTCAATAGTTAGATTTTGAGTAATCTGTGACAAATCCTAATAGAACAACGGTCGCATCAATACCCTATAATTCTTCTTCGGTTGAATTTTATGGGAATGTTATTCCCTATAATCTTGTGATCCTTCCTATAGTGGAATTTTATATTATTCTTGGAATGGATTGGAATTCTATATATATAGATCATATCAATTTCCAATGGATGGAAGTCACTTTTCATATTATAGATCAATCTATGATCATATATCAATTCAAGGATGGATATAACCATCTAATAGAAATTTATTCTTTATTATGGGTCTTCATACCTATAAATGAATGTTATCTATCTTAAATGGTTGGGTAGAAACTCACAATAATGAATAATCCCATTTTATAGTATTTTTATGTTGTCTTTCTAGATTAATTTCTGTGCCTTCCACCAAATTGTGAAGTTGAGTTTTCAATAGAACTCTTGCTGGGTTCTATGCCTATTTCAAATACACCATAGAGAATGTCCCTAATTGATTTGCAGAAATTGAAGAAGCAACTCCAAGAGAATGTTGACAAGGGATTCATCCACCCTAGTGAGTCACCTTGGGGAGAACCTATTCTATTTATTAAGAAGAAAGACGAATCAATGGGATGCTTTAGGGATTATCAAGAACTTAAGAAGATTACTATCCAGAACAAATATACTCTTCCCCACATTTAGGACTTATTGGACCAACTACATAGAAATAAATAATTTTCCAAGGTTTATCTTCATTAAGGATATCATCAATTAAGTGTTAAGAAGGATGATATATACCAAAGAAGACATTTCGTACAAGGTATGCACATTATGAATTTATAGTGATGCCTTTTGGTCTTACTAATGCCCATGTTGTCTTCATGGATCTAGTGAATATAGTCTTTAGAGACTATCTTGATCAGTTTGTGGTAGTCTTAATAGATGATATTATTGTCTATTCAATGTGGAAGGAAGAACATTAAGTCAACTTGAGGATTTTTATGAAGACACTGATAAATGATAAGATTTATGTAAAATTTACCCAGTGTGAATTTTGGATTTATAAAGATTCATTTTTGGGTCATATAATTTCAAGAGTTGGGATATCTATGGATCCATCAAAAATAAAAGCTGTTGAAAGTTTTTCGAGACCAAAAACAGTAAGTGGGATCTAAATATTTCTTAGTTTGGATTGATATTATCAACGTTCTATGAAATATTTTTCACGATCATCTAATACACACTCCAAGTTGACTCAAAATGGAGTTATGTATATATGGATGGAGGAATGTGAAGATAATTTCAACAAGATAAAAAATAAAATTAGTCATACACCTATGATCACACTGCCTTGTAGTGGAGAAAGGTTTGTGATCTACTGTGATGTATCCAATAAGGGACTGTGATGTGTTCTCATAAAAAATGATACGCTAATATCTTATGAATCAGGGAAGTTGAAAATATATTATCATAATTACCCCCAACTCATGATTTGGAGTTAGGTGTGGTAATATTTGCATTAAAGATATGTTGGCATTATCTTTATGTTGAACGGTGTGATATTTATACTAATCACAAATGTTTATTGTTTATTTTCCAACAAAAATAATTGAATATGCACAAAAGAAAGTTTGTTTTAGTTGATTGAAGTTTAAGAGTACTCAATACATTACACCCAGGTAAAGAAAATGAGGTGTAAAATGATTTGAGCTGACAAGACCATGCTAGCATATCCGTAATAAGGATCACAAAATATCCAAAATTTATGGATTTTCAAAGGATGGATCATGAAATTTTAAAAGAAGGGGATAAATATTATCTTTCTCAAATAAATTTTAAACCACCTATACATGTGAAGATTAAGGAGGTGTAGAAGGATGATATAGAGCTTCAAAATAAGTTGATAAATGTTCTTAAATTCAACCTTGATTGTGATAGAATAATAAGGTTCAAGAATTTGGTTTGTATTCCCCTCACATCATAATTAAAGAAGGAGATATTGGATGAGGCCTATAGTTATTCATTATCTATTCACACTAAAAGAAAAAAGATGTAAAAGGATATGAAATAGTATTTCTAGTAAGATGGAATTAAAAGAGATGATGTTGAACATGTCTCTTAGCGTTTGGTTTGTCAGCAAGTTATAGCTGAGGAATTAAAGTCTAAGGGGATGTTATAACCATTACCCATACCAGAATAGAAATGGGAAATTATCACTATTGACTTCTTCATCAGACTTCCAAATGTATTAAGGATATATAGGTTTTAGATGATCACTTTACGAAGGTGACACACTTCATTTCAATTAGAGAGGATTTCTCTCTTGACAAGATAGACAGGATATATGTAAAAGACGTGGTATGATTTTATGATGTACCAAATTCATTATAGTTGATCAGGATCTGCGGACTACCTTGATTTTATGGCAATGTCTTTAACATGCTCTGGATACAATGTGTAGTTTTATCACTACTTATCATCCTTAGAAAGACATTCAGTCTAAGTGGACAATTCAAACAATAGAAGACATGTTGAGATTATTCTCTATGGGTTTCAAAGGTGGTAGGGATCAACACCTTCATTTGGTGGAATTTTCTTACAAAAATAGCTTTCAATCTAGTATTCAAGTGGATACTTATGAATACCTCTATGGAAAGAAGTGGGGAACTCAAACTAGCTGGGAAGAAGTCGGGTGAAGAAAACTATTAGGACATGATCTTGTTAATGACATAGAAGAAATGGTTAGATATATTCAACAACCTAAAAGAGAAAATTATAGTCAAAAAAGATATGTTGACAATTGAGGAATAGAACTATAGTTTTATGTGGGTAATAAGGTGTTTTTATGAATACCTCTTTGTAAGATAGTAATGAGATTTGGGAAAAATGGAAAGTTGAGCCCTAGGTATATTGGTCCTTTTCAAATTATATATTTTGTTGGGAAGGTAGCTTACCATTTGGAACTTCCACCAAATCTCTATCATCTTCATGATGTGTTCTATGCGTCTCTCTAGAGAAAGTACATACCTGATCTTTCACATGTACTAAACTCAAATTTCATACTACTGGAGTAAGATATTTATTATTAAGAACAACAGATAGAGATTCGGGATCATAGGGAAAAAGTTATACGATGAAAAACCACTCACATGGTTAAAGTTTTATCCTTAAACCCCTAAGTTGAGGAAGATATGTGGGAACATTAGGATATCATGAGGGAGACCTGTCCTCATCTATTTATTTTTAAGGGACAAATTTCGAGGGAGAAATTCAGTTTAAGGGGTAGAATGAAACAAATGGAAGTTTTTATGAAATATTTTCTTTAAATAATTTTAATTAATCAGTAGATTTCATTTCTAGAAATCGTGAGTTTAAAACAACTATGATATTCACATAGTATAAAATTATCATTATTTCCTAGATGTTAAGATAGTTGGAATATGTATAACTTACTTATGAAATTGCATTGTGAATTAATTGGCTACCAATTATTTATGAAAAATATAAATCGATTAGATATTTTTAGTTTTGAGTGAGTTACTAATGGTAATGAAATTAATTAGATATATATGTTATATAATATATAATATATTATTGATATTCATCCAATAGATATTTTAGAAATAGGGTATGGATAAACCCTACTTGATGTATAGAAACCTATATTGTTTAAAGGGGGATTTTACAACTTTGAATCGAAAACCCCTTTTAAATTAGGATTTTGACACATTAATAATTTTAATATGACAAATTAAATATCTTATTTTGAATCAGGGTATAAAAATTTACTTTGGATTATTTTTTGATATTTTTCTGATAAATTTCATGTTTTGATGAATAGTAAAAATACACTAAATTATATGAAAAAACTTGTTCTCATAAAAATAATTTATATGGTAAAATTAGAATATTAAATGGATTTAAATTATAAATAGAATATATTTTTATCCTTAAATAAAATGTATTCCATTAAAAATAATTTTACATTGAATTCATATTTAAAACATTTCAATATTTTCAATCTTTTAGCTTTTAAAACATGTTCTTTATTTCTAAAAATAGGATTAATTTTAAATTATTGATGCATATTCTGTGTTTTGAATTTTTTGAAAATGGATTCCTTATTTTGAATCTATAGCTCCATATTATGTAAATAGATTTATTTTATTTTTTAGTCCTTATAAATAGTTACTTTGGTAATTTTTATCAATACAGTAAAAGGAAAAACCAGGTAATTAAGGGTAGAAATACTCATATAAAATTACCTATCACTTGTATTAATATAATTGGATGAGTTTGTTTCAATATAAATCATCCTTGGGTAGAAATGGTATCAATTTGAATCCACTTGTACAAGATTATGACATTTAAATTTTCTTATTTAATGAAAAGTAAATATGACTCAATTAAATTTTAATAACTAAATCATTTTTAAAATAAGGTCATAATAATGAAAATTTCAGTTATAAGTAATAATTTTAAAGATACAATTTTTTCCTTCAACAATGTAATTTATTTATAATTTTTAGTAAATAAATAGTTACCATAATATATTATACATTAATTATGTAGAAAGTATTTAATTGATGAAGAATCAATGATATAGATATTATTAAAATTTTAATACCCAATAAATGGTCCAAAAACTTGACCAAATCTTATTGGTAAAGTATATATCCACCATAATCATCCAGTTTCAAGTTATGGACTGTTTCATTCCTTATAGAAGATATTATGACACTTATTTTATTTTATTTAAAGTGATGTTAATGTTTCCCCTTCATAATTTAATAAGTATAACATTTTAAATATTGGATTTTATAGAAGATAAATTCAACTGAAAGTATTATAATAAAATATATAAGATTTATATTCATTATAGTATTTTATTTTTAATTTTTATTCAAAAAATAATCATATTAAATTATTACAAAATTGGTTTGTAGTAATTAATTTATTAAGTGAAATATCAAATAAATGTTATTAAAAATATCAGTGTAAATATAATTTGGGATAATTAACATGTATAATTAATTTTATAGATTAACTTGACCTCCTATAAATATAATAAAATTATAGGTTCGAAGTTATCTTGTTATATTAATATTTTTATAAATTAATGAATTGAATCATATCAAAATTAATACTATTGATTGTTTATCAAAATAATGTTTTATTAAATTATTTAAAAATCATTAAAATTTTAAAAATATATAATAATTATTATATTTTATAAAACGATATAATTTATTTAATTATGATCAATATTACATAAAATATGTAAATATTTCACCATTTTAATATTGATTTATTTGTTACTCTAATTAAAATTTAAATAAAATAACTATGTTCTAATTGAAATGATTAGGTTTAAATTGACCGAAACACCTGTCAAAAATTAATTGGATGATGATATTAGAAACCTATATCATATAATATTCGAAATTGGAGATTTTGGTGTTTTTTGGGTAGGGTTTTATTTTAGTATAAATTATTCTTTATGGAGCTTCCAAAAGTGTCTCTCACCTCAATTATAAATGGGAACCTCCTACCTCACCTCTTTACTTCAACTTGAGCCTTCCTGCTCAGCAATACCCAACTTTTGTTTCTTTTCAAAATCCCAATTTATATTATATAGGTTCTTTTCATCTTCAAAGACCAACTCTATTGATCTAAGAAGAGATTTAGATGAACCACGTCGAGGAAAAGGTAATCTCTTCTTTCGATTATTTCAAACTTCTTTCTTCTTATACTACCTTTTCATTAGTTGTTTCAGTATAAAGTAAAAACATCAGTATCAATCATATATTTTTTTATTTTAATTAATAAAAAACCATATTCCACACTCTATCTTTCCTACTAAAAATGAATTAACGACGTGTGCATACGTACGAGTTACCATCTCTACATCTTAGTGTAATTTGTTTTTCACCAACACCTTACATGTATGGTTATTATGATGAAAATAATAACTATATATGATTATTTTAACATTACACTAATTCTTAAATATTATGCACCATCCACTTCAATACCATTCAAAAATTATGGGAATGATATTGTTGCTCGTGCATACATACAACCTACCGTCTCCACGAAGAAATGTGATTCATTCTACATGATATTCATTAGACCATGATTATATAGATGAATGGAATGAATAAATATGATATATATTATACTAATATAATTATATTAATGATAATACTATAACCTAAGAAGTGTAACATCAACTTATCTGAAAAAACTTGCACAAGAACATACATCTTTTAATATTCGAATAACGAGTGTCAATGAAATGTTACTAAGAAACGAATGATCATATGATCATATATGATATCATAAAAAATGAATATTATAATTTAAAAAGTTAATAACCTTATTTAAATCATTATACAGGAGGTTCAGACTCATACGAAGGATATTGGACCTAATGTAAGGGATAATTTTGCAATGTCATTATTATCCGAGATTGTTTACATGTTAGAATTTACTAGGTTATATTTTCCAACCAGGTACATGTTTTCCTAGTCTGTAATAGTATTTATATATTTCTATGATTTTTTAATGTTAATTTTACCCTTTGGTGAGTTTTTATTAAATGGTTTGAATGGAATCTTTTTCTATTATTCGCTACGAGGTACTTTTGGTCTTTTCCGATAAATGTAAGAGGATAATGTTTTTATAACTTATAAAACATGATAGGATGTTTAAATCTGCATATCAACACATTTCCATGAATCTTCCATTGCATGATTCCAATTTTATCTTTAATTAAATTGTTTTCTTTTCAAATTACATCGAATTTTGTGAGAGGAATATGTTTTTGAAGAATAAAGTTTATTTTCCTCGATAATTAATTTCAAGTGTATTATCAAAATTATTTTCCATATATGATGACAATATTTGAAGAGGGTTATTATTCCATTCCTATTATTAATATTATTTTATTATAAAAATTATGGAATGATATTTTATATGTATTATGTTATTGTGGAATTATGTTTAAGAAACCCACTCTATTCATTGAGTTGTGCTATGATGAATGATTTTGGTTTTTGTGGAACACATAAGAATGAATTCACTAGGAGATTAGTGGAACCTATATCTCCATAAAATTCATTAGGAAAATATTTATATATCATGATATAGACATTTATGGACTGAAAGGTAAATATGGTTCAGTAATATAGAGATGTAATGACATGTAAACCTGGTTCAGTAATAAACATTGTCTGCTATGATGATCTTGGCCATGAGCCTCAGATAATATGAAATGATTTTCTATGATTATGTATATTCTGAAAAACATAATTTATTATTTGATGAATTTTTGGATTATGTCTATTAATTCTTTTCAAATTTTATCCCATGACATGATATCACGATATTTCATATGCAGGATAAAACATCCAAATGTTATGTTCTTATGTCTTATGATTTTGATATGATTGATATTTCCTTTGTTTACCCATACTAAGGATTTGTTCTTACACTTTCATATTTTTATTTTCCCCAGGACCTGAAGAAGGGTATCAAGTAAGATATATAAAAAAGGAGTCTATTTATGAAGATATAAGCTAGAGACAACGTAGTGGTTTTATGAAATAATTGTTTCTGTTTCCCAGTTTCTAATGAAATTATACCTGTATAGTTCCGTCGTGGATTTATAATATATTTTAATTAATATACATAAATATTGAAGTAATATCAATGTATATAAAGTTTGGGTCGTTATAGAATTGATGCATAAATTGGGTTTTTATCTTTTTCAGTTGAAAAATGCAGTGCTTAAGTAATGACCATTACACCACTTTTTGAACAGTACTCTTCTCATATAGATTTGTGTGTAAAATATGTATCCAGAAATATCAAAACCAAACCATATGATCACATTAATAGACTCCCCTTACATGACATTTCATTGTTTTGGATAAAAATATATTTACTATGGAATTATCTTTAAACCATGAAACAAATGACTTTTTATACGCAATCATCATTCATTTTTAATTTCTTTTTGTATATCATAAATTTAATTCTTCAATATGAGGTGATATATTTTATTAAACCTCAATTTTTTTATTCAAAATGTATAAATGTTCCTGATTCACTTCATTACGTGTAATTAACATTACCATTAAGCCTGGAATCCCTCTACATTCACTATCAACTATTATATGTTGAGATATAGTGAAGCTAACATGCTCCAATTCATACAAATAATTAGTACACAATATAATCACCCCTTTATATACATATTTTAGAAAAAAAGAGGCCTCTGGTCAATAAGGATTTGTAAAATATCCCTTAAAAAATTTCATATATCATTCAAAAGGACACATAAATATTAAATAATCAGGCCCACATATTCTTATCTCATGCACCAGATAAATCACCAGATGAACCATTATATCCAAAAAAAATTAGTGGGAAAAACATTTCAAGTTGAAAAATAATAAGATCATCTTCATTCACCAACATATCTAACAAATTTATATAAATGAATTTGATACTAATGGATTTGAAAAAATTATAGAACATGATGATAGTATTTTTGACAACTGTCAAATATATACCATGTAGTGGGATTGGTAGAATTTTTTGCATGAATACATGATAATCATAAGATTTCATACATATTAATATACAATCCTTAAATCACACAAAATTCATCACATTTTAAGTTTAACCATTGGGTAATTTAATACCAAGAATACATTGAAACAAATTCATCTTCCCAAGATTTTTTAATGTTTGATAGGAATAAGTTAGATATTATTTATATCCTTTCATAGTGGGAGCTAGCTCTAAATGTATTCCCATTAATACCATGCCCATTATATCATTTAATCCATCTTATTTTATTTCTCTTTATATCTAAAAAATCTCCAATCAAACAATCACATATGTTTTTTTCAATAGGAATAACATCGATGTTATGTTTTATATCTAAATATTTTTAATAACAATATTTGAAAATGATAGAGTATTTATTCAAGATATTTTCTGAATATCAAAATATCTTTCATTTTTAAATGTCAAATAATTATTTATCACCCTGCCATAATATTCTTCAACTAAAAATAGTCTTGGAGGTAGGATGTATCCCTATAAATCGTTAAATTATTTTTTCAATCTATGATAAGGATGATCAATTCATAAAAATATTTGATGTCCCATGTACACTGTCATTCTATCATTCTTCCATTGATAATATAAAGTCTCTTCTTCACAAATCGGACATTCATTATATCCCTAAACACTATATTTGAATAAGTTTCCATATGCAAGAAAGTTCTTTATAGTGATTATTATCATAGAACAAGAAATAAAATATTATTTCTTGTATGAATTGAAATCTTCAACACTAGTCTCCCAAAGTAGATTCAAATTAACAATAAATAGTAAAATACATACATCAATATCATTTCATTATGTTTTTGTCCAAAAATAATTAATCTCATCATAAAATATTTTTATTCATACAAATATGTGGGGAAAAGTTGTAAAAAATCAACAAAATAAGCCATGAACAATGTTGGCTACTTAGGCGCTGATATAGATTCATTCCATCAATACAAAAGCCCATATTTAGATTTCAAGATTCACCTAAAAAACACAAAATTTATTTTCAAATCTCTTCCACTTTGGTGAATTAATAGGGTCACATAAGTTACCATCAGAGATGCACTCATCTGAAATCCATCTTAACCTTTTTACATCAATTGAATTTGAAAATATAAGCCTCAAATAAGGAATTATTGGAAGGTACAAAATTTCATTAGTAGTAGCATTGATTCTGGTACCTAATAATGAATCACAACTGAATTATCTGAATTTTATGAATGAATTACTAGATGATATCATTACAATGTACAAAAATGCTTTTCCACGATATTAGATGTCAGTACATATGAATGAATATGATTTGACTTTTTATCCATCTCATTGCATGATGTCCGAAATATAGGGTATCTTGAAAAATAATAATATTCAATCCTATACAAAACAAAATTATTGGGTAAAGCATGTATATTTTTATAACCCAACCTCATTGGGAAAAATATTTTCTTCACCTCATAATTGGAATATGGAAGACCATTGCCTTCTAGTCGTAGCTCTTTAAAAAGCACAAGTTACATAAACATTTATCACTCCACCCATTTCTGTCATTCACGTTAACTAATCTCAAAAATGCTTATAAAAATGTATATTTACTACAAACATTGAATAATGATTTCTCATAATCTTCATACAATCATTCAATAGTTTATATTTTTTAGATGGTTTCGACACAAAAATCATGAATTAATTCATCAATATGATCCTATTTCTCATTATAAATATTGCATCAACAATAGATGTTGAATGTTCAGTCCTTTCACCAAACCAGATAAAAAATTTATAATTAAGTCTAAAACCATATAAAATGAGATTTTCTTGATTTATTTGGAGTTTAACATTCTAATATTCAAGAAATTCACACATAGATAGAAAATTAAATCTATGTTTTGAAGATTTTGTTTCAGAAATTCTAAGAAATCATCATAACCTTTTTCATATTCACTAGTTGTTCTTCATAAATATATCCAAGTACAATCTTATCAATACCTAATATCGCAATATGATTAGTGAATATATTAAAAAAATTAAACATTTAAATAAATATATATATATAATGAAATAACATAAAAAACATTAAATAAAAATGATTGGCAGTTAAATAGGGAATACAACATCCCTCACGGAATATGACATGCCTTCATACCACATAAATATCAAAATATAACATCAATGTGATAGACCACACAAATTATATCAATAATATATAGTGTGTTTATATTGATCAAATCACGTTATTATATTATATCAATATCACTATATAATATCAATGATTGAATAAGATTTTCAAAAAAATAATTTACCTTATAATTATATTAAATCTCATCGATCACCCAATATAAATTATCATAATACCATTTATCATGTCAAAAGGTCATTTAAACATTTAATTCTAACTATTCATATCATCATTATTAAGAAAATATAAATGAACATATTTTACTGCAAATCAATTTATTTAGCTAAATTTATTCAACTGCCACTATTCTTCTCTTTTTCTGACTATAAATTAATCTACATTCATCATCATCAGCTTACTAACATCTACTTATCCTTGGTTATATAATATAATTAAATATTACATTTATCCATAACCACACCTAGAATCCCATCATGATAGATAATGTTCATTCACTTTATCAAAAAATATTAATCAACACATTAATCAATATTTAACAGACATCACAATGTCAAAAAAAATGAAAGAAATAGATTTTACATATCATTGCTTCACAAAAACATTAATAAATATATATCGTTATGACCATTTGATAATTTAATCAAATAAGAAATTGTCAAAATAAAAAACCTCTAAGAACAATATTTATAAATAAGAATCAACTGTATACAAATAAATGAAGTAATAACTCAACAGGATAGAAAAATCCTAAATAATTTAACTTCAAAATTAAAAAAAACAAACAAAATTCAGATTTCACAAATGAAAATGGATCCCTAATTTTATCATTCTCCCCAAAACTCATTGGACTAACAAACACTACAATATATAACAAAAAGGTTTGTATAAAGGGATAATAAACAAGAACATAGAACGAAAATAAAACTGCATATTACGGTATTCCGAAAAATGGTATGTGAAGATAAATAATATTGTATATGATGAAATAATGATATAGGATGAATAATTGAGACTAAATATTGGGAAATGATGATAAATATCAATTAAAATAAAAAAAAAATCACCATTGGGATCACCAGGTCGTCGTTGGGCTTATTATGTGTCCATAGAGGGTTTCAAAGTTATAAAAAATGAGGTTTTCATGATCTCGTGTTTCTTTAAAAACATTATTGAGTCATTTTTCAGTAAAACCAATGATGATTTTTTTAAGATTTATGGTGTCCATTTTACTAGAAACTGATGCTAACTTTTTTTCATTTTCAGTGTCTGTTTTTTACAATAACCAACACCATAAATATACTTTGGTGATGTTTGTGTCATTGGTTTTTAAAAAAAACTAACACCGAAAACCAAAATAATGCTTTTTTGGTGTTGGTTTATGTTAAAACATTTGCCAAAATTTTATCCCATCTAAATTATATATCAGTTTATAAAAACCATATTCCATATATTCGATGTTGAAGCCGCTATTTCTACAAGTGAGAGTTCTTCTCTTCATTCCTTACCTGTCAGTAAGTAAAGGTTGAGTTCCAAGTTCCAATGGGTTTAGCTCAACCCCATGAGGTTCCAGAGTAAAAGTGGGATGATATATCTATGTAATTCAAGGTGTTATTAACACATATGTCCATGGTACGTGATTCCATCTAAGTTATTATAGAAAGACACGCCAAGTCATCCCACTTCATAGCTATTCGAGAGAAGAGTTTGGTAGAGAGATTGGGACAACTCCATGTCTAAGAGATATTCTTAATTCATGGATTTACATTATCAATAATCTTTGACCCTGATGTTGGCTTCAAATTTTGGTTATAGATAAGATTAGAGGAATCATCCAGAAATCAGTTATGCTTGAGAACAGAGTTTCATCCCCATAATGATGGCCAAACAGAGTGGACCATCCATGTCTGGGAGGACATGCTATGAGCATCCATATTGTACTTTGGCCATAATTGGTAGGACCACATACCATTGTGGGGTATTTTATACAACAGTAGCTACCCTTCCACCATTGGCGAGGAACAAATTGAGTAATTATAAAAGTGACCCAGATGGTCACCAATCTTTTGGACTAATCAAGGTGACCAAACACTCATGATACCTGAGATAGTATGAGCTACTACAAAGAAGGTTCATATCATTCAGGAGTGGATTATGATTAAACAGATCCATCAAACGGATTATGTGTATCTTGGAAGAATGCCTTGGAGTTCAAGCAGAGAGACAATGTGTTCCTTAGAGTCTCACATCGACATGGGTTAAGGACATTTTTTCATGGTGTAATTTTATCTACATGATTCATTGGTCCCTACTATATAATAAATATAGTTGGATAAGTGGTGTATTAGTTATCTATACCACAACAACTTGACCAGGTACATAACATATTCCATGTGTCACAACTAGGAAAGTATGTGCCGACTCATCGCATGTTACCAACTAGGGGGAACTAGATATCGAGGATAGAGCAACCTTTGCAGAGTACCCAACATAGATCAAGGATCACTTTGAGAGGATCCTTCATGGGAATTTGATTCCCCTTGTGCATGTCTAGTTGCGACATGGGAGTCTAAAAAAGAGCACAGGGGAGAAAGAGACCCAGATGTGAGCCCATAACATCTTCTTTTTTAGTAGTTTTTTCTATATAAATTATGAAAATACATATTTTGGGGATAATTTCTGGGCTTATATTTTCAATTTATTAATTTTGGATATTGTTTCGATCATTTTGAAGACCATTCACTGAGACAGATTGTGATTCTATGGTCTGTTTTTCCCATAATAAATGTTTGAAATATAATAAATATATAAAACTGTACGAGCACGTAGTTTTCCTAAAAAAGTGGATTAAATCTCTAGTGGACCCTCATATCAAAAATATGATGGAATCATTAAGTTAATAATGTGGGATTTACCCTAGGAAAGACATAACCCTTGTATGTATATGATGCTAGTGAAAAATTCCTCAAAGAGGTAATTAAATTAAGTAAATTGAATAATTTAGTCAAATATTTTTTTAATGAATCGACCTATTTTCTCCTAAAATTATATGGGTATAGAATATCCTTAGGGTTTTACACTGAAACCCAGGATATTTTAGACAAACCATTGGAGATATTTTCTTGGATGATGATCGTGGATTCAGATCGGATTGTGGATAGTTTCACCAAAAGAGACCATAGATCTCATTGATGGTGAGAATGAAGTTGTTCTTCATCAATGGATGAACCAAATAATATTTTGAAATTTTTTTGTTTTATTTTATTTCTTGTTCTTGATTTATATTATGAACTTGAATCAATTAATGAATATATTGATCTGCAGATCATTTATCTTGTTGGATGGGTTAGATTAATCATATTTTTGGAGAATTTACTCATGAATAATTATCTATTAATAATTTTTATTATTATAGAAAAAAATATAAAATTACACGAACATCAATCAAGGTCTATTCCTTGTTGGGTTCAAGTTGGGTAATAAAGTTTTTGGATGATCTATGTATTGTCTTTTATTGTCAAGGAAGTTTGAGAAGAAAGGAAATCACTTCACTTTGTGTAAGTGGGTGAGGAAAGACATGAATGTTATGATACATTACATGATAAACATGACAATGCTTTTCTAGTTTGAATTTCACAAAGAACATAATATGGTTGGAGAACATATTATGTATGCTTTATAAAAGAGTGGGGTAAAAATATGAAGCTAATTAGTAGGGTCAGTTTTATAGAAGGAGTTGTCTAAGGTGGCACAGTTTCCTAGTGTATTCCAAATTTTTTGGGTCCAAAATTTTTAGTTGGTATAGCATCGAGAAAAGTGGATTCCCTTGAATAGAACATAAAAATATGGAAAAGTCATGAATTTCTTGAATATGGGATTCATTAAATAGATTTCATGAAGACACGAATAATGTTTATGGTGTTCTTCAAGATTACGATGAGCTTTTCGAATTGCAGAGGTGATTATCTTCGAAAGTAAGCATTTTAGTGGAATAAAAGAAGGAGCATCATGGAGGAGAAAAGGAAGAAGGAGCATTACTGCAGTGCAAAGGATTTGATGGAACACTTTGTGATTATGAAGAGCTTTGTGAATCCAAGAAATATCCATGGTGCTTCATGAAACAGATTGAAATTTGGTAGAAATTTTGGAGCTTTGCGATTTGATGCTGATGTGGCATAGAGGTGTATGGAAGGTTCTAGTGTTGGTTAGAAACTCCTATAAATAGGAACCTACACCTTTCAAGATATGTATAGAGACTTAATGATAATTTTAGAGCTCTCTAATTGTGAAGATGGTTTGCAGTGAAAGTGAGCAATACGAATACAGTGAGCTCCGCAAAGGAAAGGAGCTTCGTGGAAAATCATTGAGCTTTTAGAAAGTAGTGAACTTCCCAAAGAGCAATCTGGGATCTATGAAATAGTGAGCTCTCCAATCTAGTAAGCTTTTGAAACTATAAATCTTTTTGAACTAGAGTATTCTTCAATATTGGGAGCTTCGCAAAGGAGCTCTGCGAGCTGAAGATTTGAATCCCCAAATAAAAGTGTGTAGTACATTCAAGTGGATCAATATATGACTTGGGTATAAGACTAAGTATTATAATTAAGTCCATCTAGTTTTTATCATCTTCTGGATAATAAATAGAAGAGTTATTTTCAATGATCATATTTGAGAATGTTTGTCAAGAAGCACGTAGATTTTACATTACCCCATTTGTTCTAGGAAGGTGCTCACATACTTTAGGATATATGCCAAGTACTACACGAGTGAAGTGGAATATATTACTCATTGTATTCCATATAAAATTATTGTTTTCTAGTGGATTTTTTGGTACTGTATTATTTACATAACATACCAAGGAGGTAGCTACTCTTGTTGAGTAGTGAACCTTGTAAATATTGTATTTATGTGGTTGTGTGTGTTCAAAAGGCAAAAACTTATTAACAAGGGGTGAAGGTTGTTTCAAAACCAAGAAACATAAAAGAAAATGATATCACGGATTCAACCCCTCCCACTCTCAGTGATACTTGGATCCTAACTAGGTAACTTCAATTAGTATTAGAGGGACATGTTCCTTTTATTTGTTCATGGATGATGTTTTTAGGATAAGTTTTGATGGAGAATATGAATTTCGTAATGGTAAGGGGATTTTGTTATTTTGTGGGAATAATTATCATATCTGGACAGATAGAATTATTCCATATCTTATGTATCTAGGATATGATGTTCTTGACACTACAATAGATGGATTTTCTGAAATTGATGACAAGGTTCCTCTTACTCCTGTCAATAAGAAGAATATTGAAAATGATGAAAGATCTAACAATGCATTAATCTAATCTCTTTCTGAGAGTAAATTTCTAAGAGTGAAAGGTGTTTCTATAGACAAAATAATCTTGGAAAGATTAAAAAATTTCTATGAAGGAAATACAAAAGTGAAGAAGAAAAAACTTCAAATCTAGAGGCTAAAGTATGGAGACTTGAAGATGGGTGAGCATGAATCATTTGGGGACCAATTTACGAGGATAAATGAAATTGTTAGTATAATTAGATGTCATGGTGAAAATATAAGGAATTCTAATGTTGTTGAAAAAATCTGGAAAATTCTGCCTGAAACATTTCATGTTAATGTTTCATCACTGGAATATAGAGACCCTGAAACATTATATCTAGATGATTTTATTAGAACTCTAATCACTTATGAAATTAGAAGGGAGATGAATATGAATATCAAATAAAAAGATAATAGAGAAATGTATTTCAAAGATCTAATGAGTGAGAAGTTAAAGAAAATTCTTGTTGAAGAAGAAGCTGGTGAATCGAACTCTAAAAATGAGATATATAAAAATTTTGATGAAATTTTATCTTAGTTTTCTAAAAATGTGAAGAGGAATAGGGAAATAAAAATGGAAACTCCCTTTGTAATTTTTTGAATGTTGATTTGTTGGCCACATTGTAACTAATTTCCCTCAAAAAGGGAAAGATGAATATAGTGACAAAGAAGATAGAAGACCATTAAAGTCATTGAAGAAATAGGGTAACAAAGATAAATATTATGGAATAGGTAAGGATAAAAAGTTCATCAAATAAAAAAGAAGAATCTTTTTTTCAAAAATGAAGAAGATGATGATAGCGAGACTGGATCTGAAATATCTTTTGTTGAGAAAGCTAGAGAGAGTACCTTTTTTATAATAGTGAATAATGATGATTATGAGAGCAGTAGTACTGATGAAGAGGAAACTCAACTTGAAAAGTGTCTAAAAGAAGAGCTAAAGGAATGTTTAAGAAAGATCAGAAGGCTTGAGAAGGAAAAAAGGAAATTGAAAAATAAAAACTCTTCATCAAATGACCATGATGGTTTTCCTGATAAAAAAGAAAAATTTGAAAAAGAGATTGTGTAACACCCCCAATATTTCATAGTACGTTATTTCATCAAAGTAATTCAATAACTTTCACTACATGCAACAATGAGTTCAAGTGCACTATGACCTACCAAACTAGTCGTTCAAAAGCTGTTATGAATAGTATTAACTGAATTTTTAACTTTATATAATCTTTATAATTTTAGAATCCATATTATGAGTTTCTTAGACATAATATAAGAGAAAATTCATTTTTTTCAGATGAAAGAAATATTTTTTGAAAAATGCAATTTTATCGCCTTTTAAGGGAGAACTATTTTTAAATCCAATATTTGAAGATTTTATATATTCAATTTGGAAAAATAAACTTCTTCTTTATAATCGGTACATAATAATTTAGTTTCAATAATTTTTTGGTGTTTTTCTGATAACTTCTATATTTGGGTGAAAAGTGAAAAATACTATATTTTAACTGAAAACAACTTTTTTAATCAAAAAATTTTATAGTGTTAAATTATACATTTTAATGGTTTGGAAGTATAATTAAATTATATTTTTACCACTTAATCTAATTATTTTCATTGTATGTAATTTTACTTTGAAATTGGACATAAACAAGTGTCAATATTTTGATAGTTATTATTTCTTAAAAATATGCTCTTTGGTTTTGACAATGGGAATCAATTTTAAATTAATTAATGCAACTTCGATAATTTGAAACTGGTAAAAAATAATTCATTTTTGAACTCAGAATATCAAAATTTTCTTAGGGTGAATTTTTTGTATTTTTCTAAAAACATTCAATTTTTTATGAATAGTGAAAAACACTAAGTTATTGTTAAAAAATGACATTTTATTTAAATAATTATTTATTTTATATAAATTTATTCTAGGTAAAAATAGATAAAATATACCTATATAAGTTCAATGTAATTAATTGGAGTTATTTTATAATAATTTTAGATATATAAACATTTTATTGAACTTTTTACCGTCTTTTACCCACCTTCTAGGAGTATTTTCAAATTTAAATAAAACTTAATTTTACCGCTTCTATGAGTTGAATTTAGAAAATCCAAGAAACGCAGTTAATATCAAGGAGTAAAATTTGGTTCAATAATATAAGAATAATTTTTGGTGAATAATATCTTTTTACTTTTATTTACAACAGTAAAAGTAAATAGGGTAATTAAGGGTAAAAATTATATTATTATTACCCTAACACATGTCCTAATTCTATTGGATAAGTATAATTCGACCAAAAACAAACTTAGGAATAAAATATGAAACTCTTTATTCCACTTGGACTACATTAGGATATTTATTATTATTTAATTAAAAGAATTGTTAAAAGTGTTAAATTCAGTGTTTAATAACTAAACCATTTTTAATATAGGTTTACACATAAGATAAATTCAACTATAAATATTCATTAGAAAGATAAAAATATTTCCTATATAATGGTAGTTTATTTATATTTTTTAGACATTATTCTACATTATTTTCATAAAACACATATTATTATATATATTCCTAAAATCCAAAAATGATGTAAACACCATCAATGATAACATTAACCACTTTTTACACAAATTGTTAATCAGTTCCAATGTCATAAATACTATCCAATTTAATTTATTCACATGAAACATCTATTATACGAACATCATTATCTCCACATCAAGAACATATTATGGGTTATCTTTCCTTAATCAAGTGCTTTCTTTAAAATATCACCTTTATTAATATATCACTTTTCTATTTCATCAGTATCAATAAACATATTTTTTTAAATATTTAATGAAAAACTTATACAAAACAATCCTTATATATTTCAGGATTCATATAACAAAATTCATGAATTCAAATACAAATACACTTCAATCATTCCATTTCATTCTTAAACCATTAACTGTTATATATCATCTTATTCCTTAATAAATCTTTCCTAAAATTTAAAATATGAATCATGAATTAACATTCATCAACCTTAATTTAATATTAATTCTTAGTTTATACCTAAAAAATATGGTTAGAATAGCTCATACCTTTCATATGTCATTTGTGGTCTCATCATCATCAACAATATAAACATTACTCGTACAAATGTGCTAATTCACTTCATTATCTTTCTCTCTACAACATCAATTTGAAAAATTATCATTCATTACACTTTTAAGGCATTTAATAGTCGATGATACGTTAGGGAGAAAATTATTTCCATCCATTATGTTAACAAAAATTTTCATTATTTTATTGTACTTACATTATTTTTGTATTTCTTTTCCACACCCAACACATATTATCATCCCTCCAATACATTCCCATGATTTATTAATCCCATATACTAGAAATATAAGAAATTTAATATTATTTCATCGATGGTCTCCACTACCTAAAATTTCTGGGAACTCTATCTTTCTCTTCTTTGGTGACTCCGATAGTTGGTTAAGTTGTACATTGTTAATCATGTTTTGTGATAAGTAAGTAGGGATAATCACAATATCCTTGACTATAGTAATCATCCCATTTAGCTAATCATTATTAAATTGTCCATCACATTCAATGATATCCTAGTTCCTCCTAGTTCCAACCATTTATTAAAACTAACAAACATAGTTTGAGAAACACTAATCATACTGTAAAACCACATAATCATGAAAAAAACATATAACATGTCTAAATCATAAAACCTCATTTTTAATCTATGAAACCATAGGATTATCTAATTTTATTCATTGTAATAATCTATTTTAATCATTCAATATGGGTTGTAAATAATTTTTAAATTTACAAAGCATATCCCCTAAGAGTGTCAATCCGGGTGTGAAGTAAGGCCTGTTATCATGCAATAAGTGACAATCTAGTCTGTCTCAACGTTCCATTTTCAAATTTATTATTCTTGGGTACCTTTATGCCAGAACCACATCTACATGTAGTGTCTATAAAGGAATAAATTTCTTGTAAACCCCTTTCTCTGTCATTTTCAAAAACTCTATGACATTTTCCTATACTTTTAATCATCCACAATATAATATTTAGAGACATCCATATACATATCATTAAATATATCTCGTGGGATCTCAATAAATTTTTCTCATTCTAATTTTCAATGTTTAACTAAATATATACTCTAATACTAACTATATAAACTCAGGATGGTCATATATAGATATTATAACTTTTTAGATGAATACAAAATAAATTATATAAAAATACGCCAGGAGATTGTAATAGTTTAGTTCATTTGGATACTACATACAAAAACATTTAATTTGGTGAATTTTATTCAATTTATCTGACAAATATCTTCCCATTTTTTAGTCTTCAATGATACACCATACTCAAAACCATTATTCATAACCTGCGGAGAGGAAACATAAAAAATGGAAAGCTCATATGCTCAATAGGGGTAAATAAGGGATATAAGTAACATTAACATGGGAATAATGGTACGATAACATGATCATAACATTTTTAATACCATTCAATACATAAAAAAATTCATAATCTAGAGTCGTGACATAAAAAGTTTCAGTACATAATATATGAATCATAAGTAAATCAAAGAACGTGAGCCAAGAGAGAATAAAATTGGAATAATACAAGGAATTATGGAATATAAATCAGCTTATAAATATTTTAAACTTGTATAAATAATAAAAGTATCACTCATTGGGATATGGAAATTAAATCAGGACCTCACACAAACTTATGGAAATATAATCAGGTACATAAATTACATTATATACATGAAAGATAGGTTTATGAAAAACATCATGAACATGAAATCAAGTTAATTCATAACATTTTGAACATGTTATTTGGTTCACGAATAACATTGTGAACATGTAATCAAGTTCACAAATAAAAAGGTAAAAATTTAATATTGTTCATTCATAACATTTAGGTCATGTAATCATTTTTACACTTAACATACTTACTAATTATTTATCCATATTTATCCAATGCATTTGATAGAGATATAGGTTGCACCCATCACATAATGAAATTCATATATATGTGTTTGGAAAGATAAAAAAACTCATCATATCATAACCATGAAATGAAATTGGTTTCATAAACATTTCATCATATTATAATCTATGGAAAAGATACAGGTTTTATATTCATTACACCATTTTATCATAGCATATCTTGAAGAAAAAGAAGTGGGTTTTATAAAAA
Organism: Viscum album; assembly: GCA_963277665.1. NCBI lineage: Eukaryota > Viridiplantae > Streptophyta > Magnoliopsida > Santalales > Viscaceae > Viscum > Viscum album. The sequence continues at coordinate 785,646,660 of OY728137.1, read as the reverse complement.
TATTATCATGATATTACCGTAGGAAAATAAATTGGTTTCATAAACATATTCCCATGAAAATATTTTTTGATAATGAGTGATAATTGTATCCATGGTTCATATCCTCAACAAATCATATTTTACATCAAAGGATTTCATCTTATATGGAGAATGCTTTTGAAAGATAACATTGAACATCTCTTAAAGAATATAACATTTCTTAAAAAATTAATATATTAAAACATAAAATTCATACAACATTTTGAAAATAATTTTATTTGAAAATAACATTGAAATATTATAAATGAAGCTTTAAAAATCATTGAAAACATTTCTTGGGGAAAATAACATTTCTTCATTGAAAACTCATTATCAAAATCTTATTTTTACTTTCAAATCACTTATTTAAAATATAAACATTTCCCAAATATTAAAAACAAATCATTTGAAAATTAATTTTAATAAATTTAATGTAATCATGAAATCTTTTACTATTCATGACAGTGGTAAATACTTTTCACGCCATGCATGTTAAAAGAATAAATTATATTCACATTCAGAAAAAAGGAAATCAAGCATTTTTTAGAAATATACATGAAGATTAATTTTTTTTAAAAAACCTTAATGAAAAGTAAATAATTGATAAAAAATGACTCTTAAAAATCATGGGTGAGTAGTAAACCATTTTTAAAAAAAATGGTTTTTAAAGACAATGGATTTTTGACCCAAGAGAGAAATAAATTCAGATATGCTTAAAAACATTATTTTGAACCATTGAGAATGAAAAGAGAATACAATGAATGGAAACATGTATTGTTATGAAATAACCAGTGAGAAATGAAAATTCATGAGTTTATTGATAAATTTAACATAATATTTCATTATTGGAAACAAAATCATAAAATATCCTAATAAATGATGAGATTGCCACATAAAATCTTCACCACATTAGTCACCATGATTTGTAAGACCCTTGAAGGAATAACAATAAATGAAAAATAAAATATCTTAAGAATAAATTAATTTATTATATTACATGAACAACATTATATATATATACTTTATAAACTAATATAGGGGAATAACATAACATATGTCTCAAGGAAAGGAAATTTAGAAAAAAAATCCCATACAGTATTGGTATATTTGAACCATAAAACCCATGAATGATAGATCCTATAATGGATATTTAAATACAAATTATTATAATTATAGTCATTATAAAATATTTTCATTGATATTAACACACCACATAAAATAAATAGTTGGTGAATATGGTATTTGTCTCATAGAAGAAAAAATTGAGATGGAAATCCATTATAGATTTACTAATATTTTCGAATCAAAATACCTAATAAATAATAAAATGAAATGAAACATTAAATATAATTAAATGAAATATATTAATGATATAAAATTAAAAAGGGGAAGTACATAAACCTCAAAACCTAAATGAGTGGTGACTTTACAAATGTATCCCTGAAATATAAGTTAGACTAGAAATACCTTACATTAAGTTTCAAATTCATTTGTAAAGATTAGAACCACGTATATAAAAAATATAAGTTTATTATATGTATATTATAGAACCATATTTATATATATTATACCATATATTATTTAATTATGACCATTTATTACTTCTTGTTACCAATTTCTTGTTAAAATCATATTTCAGGTAACAACCGCTTTGTTTTTCATATATTATTTGATTTGTTATCTTTTATCCTATTACATTGATCATGGTTCAGTAATATCCAGAATAAAAAAAATTAATATTTATCATATTTATAAATCAATTATTCTTTTAATACCATTCATTAATTATGGTTTTGAGAAATGATGTATGTTATGATCATAGATTTAGTAGGTCGAATGTACACATGAATAACATTTCCAATGTTCAATGTTCAATGTTGAAAGGAGGTAAGTATTATTTTATAATTAAATAATAATAATAATATCATAAATAACTTATTATTTCTTAAAATATACATATAAATATCATCCATGACTTTTTTTATGATAAGAGAGAGTCATATCGCCTTATGAAGGCGGTAGTCCACAAGTATAGGAATGACGTTATCATCTTTTAGTGGCTGAAAAGGTGAGAAATAAAATGATATATTATCAATTTATATTCATAAATATGTAATTAATATCACCATTATGTCATTTATATTACATATATTCATTAAATTTATCTGTATTAACTTCCATGTATATAATTAATTAAAAATGAATCACATCACTTCGTACGGTGGTAGTCTGCCAAACACACGAGTGACACTATCGTGTCGCCTACAAAATAGAAATTAATAAGTATTTTATGATATATTACTCCATTGGTATAATTATGTTATAATATAACATATATACTTTATATATATCATCATACCCAACTATGAGAGGTGGTAATGGAAAACTAATGACATTGGTTCGCAAGGTGGTAGTCTTCCGTACACATGAATCATGATTTCAAAACACATTTGATTGAATTTGGAATGGATTTAGGTAATTAAAAACATATAAATACATCTAAATACATGTAATATATTTAGTTTTTTATATAATCATGATTTTATAAAAATTTAAGGAGGTGGAGTAAGAAATAACATAAAAATACTCGTTGAGGAAAGGTACATCTTCTACTGGTAACCTCATAAGGTTTGAAAACAAAATACAACCAAGGGTGGATTTGTGCCAAAACTAAGGCTTCTATGATGAGAGTATATAATTTTTCAAGATATTAGGGTATTTTTTAGATAAAGTTATTTATTTTAAGGTATTAATAGAATAGGGTAGGTGGTGGCATTTTATAAGTGAGGTGAGTGGCACACTTATAATATTTGTAAAAAAAAGGGGTATTCATGTTTTTCACATGAAAAAAGGGTATAAAATATATTATTATAGAGACTTAGAAATTATAAGTTCTAAATATGGATATAAAATAGATTTTATAAAAAACTTATGTAATTTTAATACATTTATTTAGTTTAACCCTTAGAAACACCATTTTAACCTTAACCATAGTATAAGGTTTTTACTGTTTTTATTATTCATTATTATTAATGGTTATGTTTAACTTAGTAGATAATATATATTATATTTATTCTTAATATGGTATCAATTTTTCCAAATTCCATTCACATAAGTGAACAATTTTAATTAAAAATTAATCTTGCAAACATGACATGAAATCCAGTTTTCAGACATAAAATTTTCATATGTTTACAAGGTTGTTATATGAAACATTTATATGAAAATGATTAAAATTGACTAAATGGTATTAATATATATATATATATAGTTTAAATAATTTTAATTTAAACCAATTTTAAATATAATTTATTTATTAAAATAATTTAAATGAAAATGCAGTTGTTAATAAAAATTCAGTATTTTTCACTATCAACCAAAAAATACACTTATCAGAAAATTGAAAAATTGTCACCATAAGATAATTTTGAAATTATAGTTTAAAAATGAACTTTATTTTTTCAAATATATTTTCATAAAAATTCAAAAACTACTTTTAAATTATGTGCGCAAAAAAGATTACAAATCATTTTTTTAATAATAAGGTTTTTTAAAAATAAAATTGGATTTGCTATTATATATTATCTATAAAACACATAAAATGAATGTTAAATATTTTATTAATGATAAAATATATAAATTTCATTAAAATAAATAAATAAAATATGTTTTATTAATTTATTGATCTAAAACACATTTTTTCACACTAAAATAGGTTTCTATATACATTATGTCCTTCATTTTTGAATGGTGTTTATTTTCCCTTCCAATTAATTGGTTTCTAAAGAGTTCATATTATATACATATGTAAACCTTATATTTTCATGATTTTTTTAATCATATTTGTACCCTCCATTCAAATTTCTATTAGATTAATATCATTTTAAATAATAATATTTTAATAGTATGTTGCGTTTTGTTTAATCTCAAAGCTTCATATAATTCAAGATAAACTCATTGTTTCATGTAATGTAGGCTAAACTCAGTGTTTTGTGCAATGAAAAATCTAAAAAATATTAAATTCATTAAAAAAATAGAAAAATATTATGAAGTTACACCTATTTAGTATTGAAATATCTATGGGAGTTAAGACCACATTGTGTATTTTTTAATATATATTATGGTTTTACATTTAAAATAATTTATTTTTATGAATAATAATTCAAATAAACTATACCTATAGATCCTTTGATTGTAATTTTTGAAATTATGTTAAAGATCAAGAATTAATATGTGTTTGAGACTTGGGCCTCATTAGTTTGTATCAAGGTAAAGTTTAGTTTTTTTAGAGACTAGGATTAGAAAACATCATTGAAAACCATATGGATAATCCTAATTATAGGATAATATCGCAATGTTTAGGAAAAGAATCAAATATGTTGTTTTTTTATTACATCCCAGCCATGATAGAAGAAATTGGATGTGGTTGTGGCATAGATGAACCTATGGGTAATCACCCTGAAAAGGATTGGTTGAGAAATGAGTTGATCATCACTCTAATGAATTTGAGTGGTCTTAAGACCACTCACCTAGATAGAAACACTTTTAGGATATTCTTTGGATGATAATATGATATTTATAAACCTTTTTGAAGGATATAATTCTTAATTACAATGATGGACTCGGTTTATAAGTAAAATAGTACCCAAATTAAGGTGAAATAAGTTAAATAATGAAATATATAGGTTGAAATGTGGATTATATAAGTTGATCTAATAAAAATATAGGTTAATATATAAATGATATAGGTTAAAAAGAGTGATATGTAATGAACTAAAAGAACCATATGATAACTTAATGGTATTATAAAATTTTACATCTTCAGGTTAAATTTCACTTTCGTTATCTAGGATACTTCTCTTATGATGATAATTTTTCATCACTCATGTTAACCAATTTTGGTTTTAGTAATGGTTAGAACATGATGGAATGAAGTTATAAATAGGTGTTATGGAAAATTTAGTGATTACCTAAATAATGAACCCTTGAATGTGGGATATGGGAATAAATATATGTTGACTATACAGAACAAAATATCCTGAAATATGATTAACCATGCAATAATAATTGAAATCCTGAACCCACCAAAGAATATAACAATAGAGTCTCATGGGAACTCATGTGATGAATATTATGAGGGAAAGAATACTAAACAGCCTAAATGTCCATAATATAAGAATAATCACCATGCTAATTTCCTCAAGGGTAATGGATTATTCTTTACATGTAATAATGTAGTACATCAAGAAATATGTCATTGATGCAAAAATAATGATACAATAATGGAAGATACTGTTCACCCTAAGGATCCACTAATACTTAAATGTTTTTAATGTCAGGAATTTGTGTACTATGAATCCTAGTGCATAAATCCAAGGGCTTAGGTGTAAAACCAACACCAAACACCTCTTAAATCATGGGAATAAGGAAAATCTTATACAAATACTACAACTGAGGTTGATAGTGATTTCTCACTCCATATTGTTTCATGGATTATGTTATGTAAGATTTAACCTATTTGGTATTTATGTATAAATAAAAAAAATTGGTGGTATAATTATTAAAAAATAGTATATGTAACTTCTTCATGGCTTGAGTAAAATTATTCCTTATAGAATTTTTTCTTCACCACTTACTATGATTTTTTTTGTAATGGACTATCTCATTTTATAAAGGGCCCATTTCAAATTGCATACATAGATATATCACTTTATATCCTAAATCATCCCATAATCAATAAACTATGTATGTTTAATTAGGATACCCATATAGAAATTTATCCAATCGTATGAGTTTAAAAATTTTGATGAAACTTTTTATTTGAGGGGGAATGTAACGACCTAAGATTTCAAAATTAATTTTACTATAATTAATTATAATATGTTTTGTTTCTCGCTCGAATCACAGAAACTAAATAAAATTAAACCATGATATTTTAAAAAAATTAAAACAAATCCATTTAATTATTAGGTATGAATCAGATTAATTTCAATACAAAATAAATTAATATATATTTTTATATATTGAAAGGTTATTTTATAGAAATTTACTAAATTCATTATTGTGCTTAAAAATATATCTGTTTATATGTTATAATTTTCATTAAATAAAACCAAGTATTTTATTTTTAAATGATTATTTTAAAAATATATAATATTTATTGATGAATTCTATCTTTATTAGTGTTTTATAGAAACAATTAATAAGAACATGTACTATTTACAAAAAATCCTAAAAAAATTTCTCATTGTATTTCATAATTTTTTTTAAAAGGTAAATATTAAATTCTAGAAATTAAATTCAAAATGATAAAATTAGTTTTTGGTTTTATAATTTCAATATTAATTTTCGATATTTTTTTGGGTTTTTATAAATATTTTGATTTTAGGTTAATAGTGTGAAATTTCATTTTTATAAATAAAATGACATTCATTATATTATTAGTTTATAAGAATGATTTGAAAATTTATTAATCCTTTTTTTAAAAGAAATATTTATTTTAAAAGTGACTTTAAAATTTTAAAAAAAAATTGGTTTTAATTTTCGAACCCATATTTTCCATTTATGAACATAAGTTATATATTTCAAAAACAATATCTCATTTTAAGAACATATATCTTTATCAAATTATTATCACACATATAATTTAGATATATTAAAATTACTTCCATTTTTCTATTCACTATAGGATAACTAACATGGGATTAATTTTTGGAATTTTTGAAAATAATTTACTTTCTAGATGTATTGTGAAAAATAACAATTTTTTCAACTTGGCGACCTTTATTACATTATTGATATGTAAGAAAAAATTGAAGTTTTATAAAACCTTCTAATTGAAAAAATAATTACTTAAGGAATAATTTTATTCTTTTTAAAGATATTTTTAAATTAAATTAAATTCTATGTTTGACCTTATAGAACATAAGTAATATATTGACTATAATAAAAACCTATTTTTGTACTTTTTATTTAATTAAGCATCATTTTAGTAAAATTATATTTTTAATTGATTTTAAAGACACATAATATTTATTTTTTTAATAAACCATTTTATGTCTTAATAATGAAAAACATTGATAATATTATTTCAAAAATAAATATTATGTTTAAAATGAAATTTTTCTATGAAATAGTTTTATCGGTTATATGCGAAAACAACAATATAAACTTATCTAAATAATTGATATTTAATTTTTTCAAATTATTTCCATATTTGATATCTAAATTTTCAGATTATTAAATAATGTTATTTTTATTTATTTTCATTAAAATTAGTTACCGAGGGTGAAAGTGGAGTTACTAGGGTGTGGGTAAAGTACAGTAAAAGTGTTTTAACGTAACGAAAAGGGTTAATTTTTTTTTAAAATAATTATATTGAATTTTGGAGGAAATTTCAACCTTATATCTTTCCTGACATCATTTTGGACTTTTATTTTCTTATCCCATGAATAATGGAATCACATTATTTTAAATTAATGACACTTTACAAAAATATCACTCTTTAAACATAAAAGGATCTCACCTACTCCTCATTTATACACCCATTAAAAAGACATTTATCAATATAAAATATTCCCTAGTCTCTTCTAATAACCCCTCCCATGCTATTTAATCCTTGTTCTCACCAAAATACCAGACTAATGAGCCTTATGGAGTTACCCAAGAGAGAATAAACTAGGGAGATGTAATGCTCTCAACCAAAATTTTCTAGTTAATTTCTTCTTATACATCCCTAAATTCCCCTTTATATATAAATTTTTGAAAAAAAAACTAGCATTGATATTTTTATTGAATTTATTAAACAAATAGAGTATCTATTCTAGTTCTTCCTCAAAAATAATTGAGAAAAAATAAAATGTCGCCATACATTTGTGTGAACTACTTCCACCACGAATAGCGGGTAATTTTTTTTATAAACCTTTTCCATGGATTGATAAAAATATTGATTTAATAAAAAAATATAATAATTATAACAAGGTTTATATTATTAAATGATAATTATTTTATTTTTATAGCATGTTCTCATTCTATGAATACTGAGAACGTCTGTGTACATATAGACTACCACTTCCTCAGAACACTGTATTTTATTTTTCCTTAACCACCTAACATGAATGATTTTAAAATAAATATATTATATAAAAAATAAATTTAATAAAAAATTAATTATATGGAGTTATAATATATTTTCATATATAAGTAATAATAATAATAATAAATAGTTATAATAACTTTGACTTCCTTAAATAAACTTTTCAAGCAAACTTTTTAATTTGGTTCTATTTTGAGATAACCTATGAAAATGTGTAAGTATAGTTATAATTTCACAATAAAGGACATAATAATCATAAAATATGGATATCATTAATTTATTTAACAACACATTATCCCACGTTCAATAAACTATAATTGTTAAAATGAAAATAACCGAACAACCTTGAGTAAATGAAGTAACCTGAAATGATATTAAAAATTAATAAATAAAGACTATAAATAAAATATAGAAAATTAAATATAGATTTATAAGGTTCTAGGTTATATATTAAATTTAAATAATTTAGATATTATCTATGTTATTTTCAAGTTTATAGCCCTTTCAAACATGATGGTTGATAATCTTCTGTACCACCCTCATTACCTTGGAGTTACACGATATCTTTCTTTTTCTCCATTTTTATGAAAAATTATTCTCATGAAATTACTATATTTTTTATATAGTTATCTAATATAAATATAAAAATATTTAAGTATCTTTTCCATTATTTTGGTTATTCATGTTTTTAGTTTCATTCAATATTCCCTTTTTTATTTGAAACCTATTTAGGTGGACTTTCCTATTTCTTGTCCGATTTCAAGAATCACCCCCTCAAAATGTTGTACAATAGATAATACCTTTAGAAAACCATAATTTAATAATATAAAAATAGCTATATTCAATTTTGGTTTTATAGAAAACTATAATATCTTTCTTTTATTATAAATATCAATTACATATCTCACAAGCATCAGCTAAGTGGTTCATTTTTATTCTATCTTTTTATATACATCGCCGGTATTTTCTAAAATATAAAATCATGATAAAGACCAATATTGTTTGTGAAATTATGAATGTTCAAAATGATTTTATTACTTATTATCTGGTGAATCCTCATGATTTAGCCTTCGGTTATGCCTCAAATTAGAATTATAAAACTCACTTCCATCTCATGGGTTTGACAATTCTTATGATTTATGTAAGGAATCTTTCCTTTATGTAGCATGCTTATATGTTGTTTTCATTATGTTCTGTGTTGTCTTTAAATTATATATACCTTTAATTTATTGGGTAATGATTCCATCTCATGATATATTATATATGGTTCAAGGGTAGTTTTCCTAAGCACACTATATTATGTGATGGGTTGGTTGGGAATTATATTACCCTCCAATGAATTTGATGAAAATTTATATCTCATGAGATGTTAGTAATTTTAATAGAAAGTAATCATAACCTAATATGAGACATTTTCCTCTATTTTCATGATAATGGGCCTTGAATAAAATCAATTAAGATACTTTTTACACTTTATGATGATGGTCTTCAAAGTAACCCTTGAAATAAATTAATGAATTCATGTCTAATTTTTTTTCACATATTCCACACTTCACAAATATTATGATTTCATTTTATTATGCCATATTTACATTCTTATGATCAATTTCATTGTGATATCATTTTATAAAAATTAATTCAAATTTTATGCTTTATTTCTAGGTTAATTCCCTTACTGGGATTTCTAGAACACCATTTTCTATAAATATTTTCACCTAGGTATCCAATGTTCTAAGAAAATATCTATATTTTCATGTGGTACTATGTTCATTTTGAATAAATATTTTGTTTTTACATTTAAGATTAGGTATTTTTAAATTTAATCTTCAAAAATAAACTATAAATCTAGATCATTGGATTGTTTGTAATGACTTGGTTTTTTCAATGTAAAATATTTTAATATATTGAGTAATGTTTTAAAGCCAACAATTGAGATGACACACGATTATGATTCCTGTTTATCCCAAAATTTATATTTGAATAAAAATAAATATATCAACATCGCACACATGTATTTTTTGTAAAAAAATGGAATAAATCTCAGAGGGAGGATTAGATATGAAATATGATGTCAATGTTTAGTTCATTATGTAGGTTGTTCCATGGCGTGATAAAACCTTGGTCTATGTTGGGAGTTCATGAAAAAGTTCTCATGGGTGAAAGTAATAAATAAAATAGATTTATTAATTTCATTGATTGAATGACATAATTCCTACTCTATATATACCCAGTTATTTTAAAATATTAGGGTTAGCCGCATAATCTGAGAGATCAAGAGAAGAGTCGTTGTTGATATTTTGGAAGATAAAATCAGATGGAAGGATGTGATTGGTACCACGTGGATTTTTTATACCAATGAAGTTCATGGATTTTACCAATGATGGAAACATATAATTTTTTCAACAATAATCAATCCAAATTTCATGTAGGTAATTTCTTTATGGATTTATCCCATTTATTTTTATTTTGCTGAACATAAATAAATTAAACAAAAAATAATTGATTTTTTCATTTATGGTTAATTTTTTTATTGTTGATTTATTTTTCATTAGTGGTTATTCTAGTTTATTTTTCAATTCTACAACAATGGATCTAGGTTGAAGCAGATTAAGGCCAAGTTTATTCTAATTTTTTTGGCTTTTTTTCTACAATTTGGGTCCATACATTCATCATAGGAAATTTTTGTGGCTTCTAGTTTAGTTAATAAAGAGTACCTTATTAGTTTTTTACTATTATTTGGCCTAAAAAACAAATAATGTGGGTGATGTTCATGATCAAGGGTGTGATCAAGGTGCAACAATGGTGAAGGGTGAAAGAGGTAGATCAGTGTTTGATCGATGGTTCCTTTTTTGCAGTTTGGAATGTGGTGAGGACCCAATATAATATGTCTGATTCCTGATCATATATGGTAGCTAGATTCTAGAGATAGGTCACAATATGTCTTGGTAGTACAACATCCACATTTCTAGATGAGACCAATGGTGGAAATAGAAAATTCGAAAGATGCATAAAGGATCCACAGGATATGGAAAATCCCAAGGTACAGTGTGTGTAATCTAGATTTACTTGACATGTGGGCCCCCCAATGCAGTTATAGGGTATTTGTGGAAGAAATTAGGATCACACTCCATGTTTTCCCAACCACACACCATGTAACCACTGTCAGGAAGCATGTTATGTATCTCAAAGGATACACAGACATGGGTCGAGTAGACAGGAAAGCCCGTGAACTTGGATATGTCCTGAGTACATGGCTTGATCCCTATACTTAGACACATGTAAGTGTACACAACCACTGCCCATGTTATATAATCATGGGTTGAGTAACATTGGAATAGACATGGGTATGTCTAGATTTATAGGTACACATTGTGTTATATAAGTACACATCGCTAACCCAAGTACACATCATGTACTTCCTCAAAGATGGCTTGGATCCCTTTATGCCATTAGTATAGACTAGGATCAACAAATAATGACAGCTTATTTTTCTCTAATGAGGGTATAGTGTATAATTTTGTCCTCAAAATATCATTTTGATACCCTCTATGGGTTTGGTATTTGATAGATTTTGGTTTTCCCCCAATGGGACCCGGGTGGGATCCTCTATCATCCCATGGTGGGGTTCACGGTATCAGCATGACCACCATACACAGCGCGTCGATCCCCTATCTAGTAGGAAAATCTAGTAGGGTCTTTTTTTGTCCCCCAGTGTCCCTGGGTGTGATATTTTACTTGGAAGAATATGTCATTAGAGATCATGTGAGTACTTCTTGGGCATATCCCAAAAATCATGACCTCTCAGATGAGCACCACCAATGATATCATAAATCATGGAGTGTATTCTCTAAAAATGAGTGTAACATGAAGCCTCGAGTAATATAATATGGTTGGTAGTATTGGTTCATGTCACTTGAGACTTGTATACTATTATGAATATATGTGGATGTTTTTGTCTCTTACCTTATTGATATGTCTTCTATTGAATTGAATACTCATAACGATTTATGATTAGTGATGTCAGTCTTTACTATTGGGTATTTTTATACTCACCCCCTACATGGTCTTTTCTGGAATATTTTCTATCTTGTGTAGATGAGAAACATATTGAATATGTCCTGGGAGGACTGGGAGTAGGTGGAGTATAGTTCTGGGCTAGATAGACCGAGGTGTATAATGGTACTTCATTTGAAAGAAGTCTCATCATTCATAGTAGGTTATAATCTTTTCTAGTTTTTATTAGAATTCTATTTGTCCCCTATCACTTTCCAATAATTCTTCACACTTTTTTGTGTGAGAGATGTTATGCATGCATTTATATTGTCATTTGGTTTTACTTTCTCTGTACTCTGTGGACTTGGAGATGTGTGCATGAATACAGGTACATTTGGCTAATGCCTCCCATGTATGGGATTTTAAGACTTGGCATAGGTCTCCAACACATGAACTATTAAAGTTAGGCTTAGGGTAGTTACAATCATAATATCCTTGTCCAGGTGGGACCTAGTGGGTCGGGTCGTGATAGAGTTGTATCAGTGTGTGGTTCAACTTTATTATCGAAGCAAAGATTTTTGTCTAACTATGATATTGGTTTGGAATTTATATAAATTGTGTTTAAGTGTTTTGATATTGTATTTTAGGGTATGGACTATATTTTTGGCACAAAATTCAATGTTTCCATTCACTAGGAATTTTATAACCAACTTGTTTAATCAGTATATGATGGAATAGGTTTTAGGGAAAACATTGGTGCATGAATCATATAGAAATGGGTTGCGGTTTCCATTTTCTTATTAAGTCATCTCCCAAGATTTAATCATCAGTCATATCATAGCTTTATTATTTCAGGATTCCTCCTTGAATATAGATTTCTAGGATTCCACTTTGTGATCATTAGGATGACCCTCCGAATGATGAAGCATTAGGACATGGGATTGTACATGTGGTAGTACCTATAGGTGGTTTTTATTTATGTCTACACCTATAGTGAATTAGTTATCTCTAGATATACCAGTAGAGGATGCACGATGGAAGAGTGCATGACATGAGTTTCATAGGTAGTCATCATTTAGTTTTCTAGGTGAGACAAACCCCCAGATAGCTAAGTAATTTCTGGAGACAATCACCATAATTTTTTACCTTATGAGGATGCCTACAAATCAGATGATAGTCCTCATAGTGAGTTTTATCTGGGGATCTATTGGCCTATGGTGGAGTTTTATGACTCATTATCATGACAATAAAGTAATATATTTTTCATATTTCAACCATCTTTTTAGTGAAGAGTTTTATCCTTCTATGTTGCAATTATTACCCATATAAGATATTCTATATTTGGGGAAGGGAATCAAGATCATGGAGGTGTATTAAACGAGATTTAATGATCTATCATGGTACTCCCAAGATATGGTGTGAGTTTTTTATATAATAGAACTTAGAGTGGGTATTACAATTACATATTAGGTTTTCATTGATATATCTCTATATTTCAACATATGTTAGAGTTCATGAGAGGGTCTTAGTAGTGGAGTGATTCCCGAAAGAGCCAATGCCGATATTGGGCAGGGGTAATGGGAACCCAGGATTATATACCTTGATAGTGGGTTGCTGACTGCCATTATCAGGATCTGGTTAAGATCGATGCTTCATGAGATGATCCTAGGGTAAAGGATTTTTGGTTCATGGAACTCATGATGGCTCGACCCACCCAATGGAGTGGTGGTTCTTATCTTTTGATAGTCAAGGACATGTTTTATGGGATTGTCCAAACCATCATATAGATAATAAAGAGATAGTCGAAGGACCACCTAGGAATATAAATACGTAGGATTAGCATGGTTTATTGGGTGGAGGAAGTGGTAGACGGGTCGATAGAATAGAAAGAGGCGGTAGGTGGTTTGACTTACTACTACCACTATCCATATGTGGTCCACACCAACCTCTAGGAGCCGGTGGTCAGGGATGTGGACCGCTTCTGACTGTTAAGGCCTATGAACATAAGGATCTCAACATGATTAGACGTATGATATGTGTCTTCTCTTCTTTATCTATATTAATAATAGACATAGGTATAAGCCACTCCTTTTTTTTCTACATCTTTTGTTCATGACTTAGAGATTTCAGTTTAGCCCTTTGGTCAACCCTTTCACTTAGAGACTTTCACATGAGGTGACTTGGGTATCATACACTTCTGTTAATAGTGTGACCTAATTCTTAGAGGTTATAGATTCATATGGGATAAATTTGTGGCAGTGATTAGTCCATTAAACATCATCTTGGGTATGGACTAGATATCAATTGTTTATGCCCAGATTGACTGTTTTAGGTATAGTATGTTGTGTATCCATACTAATGGGATAAGGTTTTAATTTTTAGGTATGAAGAAAAACCAAGATGATTAGGATATTATCATAAGTATTAAACTATTTCCAATTAATCACTAGTTAGCTAGAATGACTCTAGGAGAAATGGATTTTTATTGGATCCTAGTTTCCTACGGTGGTGGAAGAGTATAAAGACAACTTTATTTTAGAAATTCCATGCTTACGTCTACATAGAGATAATGAATTCTGTATTGACTTACACCTTGGGATAGCCACGATATCAATTTCTTAATAGATTTTGGCTCCCATAGAATTTTGATATCTAACGGTGTAGTTTGAGGACTTGTAGAGGACGGGATTCGTGACATCCAGTGTTTCCCCATGGGCTGCCACAATGTTTTCTTCTAATAATGTGCATCAGAGCTTGAGGATCTATGTGGATTATTGAAACCCAAATAAAGTGATTTTGAATAATAATTATCCACTATTGAGGATCAATAACCTCTTCCATAATTTTACAGGGATGTGATGTTTTTAAAAGATTGACCAGATATCGGTCTATCAACAACTGCAAGAATTTGGTGAGGATATATCAAAGAAAAAAAAATTGATGTCACTACTGTTACAATGAGTACACAATAATGTCTTTCAACAAGATTAAATCCCAAATAGTTTTCATAGGACCCATGAAATATATTTTTCATTCTTTTTTAGACTACTTTATTGTTGTATTTATCGATGATATCCTAGTTTACATAGTGTTCTAGGAGGAGCATGTGAGACACTTGAGGATGGTTCTAGACACACTTTGAGATCACAAGATTTATGGGAATCTCTCAAAGTGTCATTTCTATATTTATGTGGCCCACTTGTTGGTACATTTCATCTCATTTTTTTGAATATTAGTGGACCCATAGAAGGTCAAGTCAGTGTTATCATGGGATCCACCTTAGTGCATGATAGAGGTGTAGATCTTCCTTGGGTTGGTAGGATATTACTAGATATTTGTACCCAATTTCACTAGGATATCATCTCCCTTGAATCATTTGACTTGGTAGAGGAATCATTTCCATTAGATGGAAATGTTCCAGTAGTATATTTAGCATTTTTGGATGATGTTAATGAGAACCATCATCTTGATATTTCTTGATAAGGGTGTCGATTACATAGTGTTTTTCAATTCCTCAGGGACTAGATTTGGTTATACATTGATGTAGAGGTAGGATATGATATCATATGGGTCTCATAAGTTGAATTCACATGATTAGAACTATGTGAGTCATGCTTATAATTTGGTAGTGGTAGTATTAACCATAAATATGTGGTGACACTACCTTATGGGTGAGTGTTTTTTCTTCTACTCTAAACAACAGAGTCTCAAGTATATATTATATCATGAATATATTAACATGATATAGATATGATTATTGGATTTACTCTAGTACTATGAATTAAAGATATTTTATACTTCCTGGAAGGGGAACATGGTAGCAGATTCTATCAGTTGGAGATATTTCTCATAGTTGTTGACTAGGGATTCAAAGTAGTTAGACTCATTTCAATTTTCCTTTATGGAAAAGTAAGGTGTATTGTTTCTATAGTTAATATTTTTTACCCCACTGCTTCTACAACAAGTCAGGTAGGCTCGTCATGGAGATACTGAATATGAGACCGCAAGTGATCAGATATCCACTTGACATGCTCCTCATTGATTTCCAAAAGGTGGGGAGAGTGTTATTCTTTTTATATAATATATGATAGTACTCGTGATGTTGTTGGGGGAGATTTTTATGGAGTTTCATACATCCTTATTAGTGGTACATCTAGGAGTATAAAATATGCACCAAGTCCTTTGGAGTTATTTTTGGCATCTAGGAATGAGGAAAGGTGTATTAAAGTTTGTCTCATAATGCATAACATATCAGTAGGTGAAGGTTGGTCACTGCATTCCAGAAAATCTAACTCAACCCCTTGAGTTGACATAGTGGAAGTATGGTGGGATATCTATGAACATTGTGACGGGTCTTCCATGGATGTCTATAGAAAAATATGACATCTCAGTGATCATAGAACCACTTTCCAAGCCAGATCACTACCCAACTATATGATAATATAGTTATGTAGAGAGACTCAGACACCTTTATAAGAAAGAGATAGTCCAACTCCTTGGATTTCCCACAAAAAATCATTTCTGACTGTGATTCTCTTTTCACATCGCGATTATAGAGAGGATTTCTGGAGGTCTTTAGAACTTCATAGAATTTGAGCACGGTGTTCCACCGAAATACTGATGGCCAAAGGGAGTATGCTATTAAGGTTCTAGAGGGAATGTTGTGGGATTTCATGCTGGAATTTGGCTATAGTTGGAAGGATCACTTACATTTGGTGAATTTTTCATATAATAACAGCTACCATTCAATTATCGTTATGGTACCATTAGTGGAATTGTATGGGAAACACTACAGGTCACCAATTTTTTGGAAAAATTCTGGTGATTCAGTACTTAATGCCCATGAGTTTCTGTAAGCTATGATGTAGAAAGTGTAGATCTACCCAGAATAGGTTAATACTACATAGATCCATCAATAGTCATATGTGGACCAATGAATGAGGCCTTTGGAGTTCGATGAGGGAGACCATATTTTCCTCAAATTCTCTCATTGACATGGGTTATAGATATTTTACTAGGGTTGTAAGTTATCACTAAGTTTAGTTGTCCCTTTATAGACACTATGTTGGTTTGGTGAGGTGACTTACCTCAGGGCCCTACTATGATAGTTAAAACAATACATGAAGACTTCCTCATTTCCTAGCTAAGGAGATATGTGCACAACCTATTGCATATTATCGACTGGGGTGAGATGAATCAAGGATGAATATACCTTTTAAATGTACCTAGTGGTGATTGAGGATTAATAGGAGAGGTTTCTATGTGGGTGATTGATTCCTTTGGTGTGTGTCTAGAGGAATCATGGGGATCTTCAAGTGAGAACTAAAGAGTGAGAGGCACAGATGCGAGCTCAATACCCACATATTTTTGAGCAATTCTATTCACTTTTCAAGATAAAAATCCCAAAGGTGGGGATAATTTAATATCTCATTTTTTAAATTTAATACTCTTAGAATATATCTTGTAACATTCCCAGATTTAGGCGCTAAGATAGAGCATGATTCTAAGGCCAGATGAACTGAGGATTGATATTTAAATAATATTAAATATATTAATATCATGTGCATGTAAGAATCATGAAAAATTAGAATAAATCCAAATTAGAGGCACATATCATAAATATGAGGCCTCTATTGACTTTATAATGTGGGTTTTACACTATGTGTTACCTAACCTTTGGCAGCATCACGTGTTTGTGAAAAAGTGTTCACTGGAACAAATAAAAAATTAAATTGATTTATTTATTTAATTGATGTAGTTAAATTATTCCTCCTCTATATATACCCAATTATGGAAAATATTTGGCTTATTCACATAACCCTGATATATAGAGAGAAGTTGTTGGAGATACATTAGCGGATGACAATGAATTGAAGGATCGTATTGGTGCTGCATGAATCTTATACATCCATGGATTCCATGGATATCACCAATGATGATAATGAAATATCATTCTTAATTAGTGTTTGATCCAAAAATTAGGTAGGAGGTTTTTATTTTGTGGATTCATCCCATTTATTTATCCAATGTTGAATGCAGATCAATTAAATGAAAAATAATTGATTCTCCCATTGAAAATTGATATGTCTTATAGTTGATTTATTGTTCATTTTTTCTTATTCCACTTATTTCATATGTTCTAGGATAATATATTTTGGTCAAAATGAAAAAAATATTGAGGTTTTCTGCTCATGTTTATATCTTATGTCTCTCTCTCCCATTTCTTCAAATATTTATCATGGAAAATTTATTTGGCCTACAGTTCGACAAATACTGAGTATTTGATTATTACGCAGTCAGTATTTAGCACAATTGATCAATGTACAAGGTCCATATCATGATGGACGGTGTGATCGTGGAGCGATAACAATGGAGGATGATTAGTGGTAGATCATGGATAGATTGGTGGCTCCCATTTTCCGAGTTTATCTAGTGTAAATAGCATGATACAGTGAAAAACATTTGTAATCGTATTTGACATCTATATTCTAGTGAGCGGTGATAAAAAGTCTTGGCTAGATGAGATCCATATTTCCCATTGAGATTGATGGTGGAAGCAGACGATTCGGACGATGCATGAAGCATTTACAAGATCATGAGAATATTATGGCACGTTGCATGTAATGCAATGTTACAAACCATGTGGGGCCCAGGATTCTATGCTACAGTTTCCATGGAAGAGATAAGGATCACACATTTTGGGTTACCTACCACATGACGTAAGACCTATGGATGGTGGCATGACATGTATCATAGAGGATCCATGGGAACAGATCTATGTAGAGACCCAAGCTTGACGTACATCGATATTTCATTTCTTTTTCAGAATACTTAATAAATGAGACAATCAAAACCCAAAAGACCGTATTAGTTTATTTCCATTAGAAACTCTGAACAACATCTTCTAATCATGGTGAAAGATCTTCAACATCTCCCATAAAGATATTCCCCATTTCATTTCCTACATAAAACCATTGTTTATATCCTAGAAAAAATAAAACATAAAAAGGGTGACCTCAAATGTTCAGTAAGGGTAAACATGGAGAACATAAAACAAACCAAAAACATTTCAACGTAAAAACATGAGAATATAGTTTAAACCTCAAAATATTTAGCAATGATATAAATCTTGGAAGTACGTAAGGCATAGATCTTAATGGAATATTAACCATGATAGAATAGAACTGGAATAAAACCTATAATTGTGGAAAACTAATAAGCACATATTAGGATACCATAATAGCCAAGGAATTACTTCAAGAAAATCATAGTGGACAAAATCCATTACTGGACTGTGTTTACTTGACGTTCGAGCCATGTATTAGTGAATAGGATTCACCTGTTGTTCCATTCATATATATCTCATGATATATTAATCCTAACCCAACACATTGGATGCAGATATAGGTCTCACCCATCTCATAATGAAATATTTATTACATGTTCCATAAAAACATAAATCATTCATCATAGCATAACACATTGAATAAAAAGGGGTTCTTAAACTTCATTTCATCATAATATAATCCATATAAGATAAATAGAATTCATAAAACTTAATCCCACCATAAACACAATCAACTCAAAATAATAATAGGTATAGAAACATAACCCTATGTGTTCTTAGATGGAAAATAATTTTGATAAAACACTTGAAATTAATTTTTGTGGAAAATATCCTTTCTTCTTAAAAAATGATTTCTTTTCTCAAAATGTCATGTAATTTTGAAAGAAAAAAATTTAGTTTAAAATAAAATTGATATATTGTAGAGAAAAAATAATGGAAATTAGGTATTGAGAATATGTAAAAATCCACTAATTCTATATAAGTTATAAAAACAATTCTCCTCGTACTTTTACCAGAAAAGTCAAAAAGTACCTCGTTTGGTAAATAAAAGAAACATTCCTTACATAACATGTAATTAAAGTTAAAAAAGTTAAAAAATAAATTTACCAATAAATAAAATAATGTTAAAAAATTTATGAAAATATTTTATAAAACATGTACATGGATGATGAATATATCCGCAGATAATACTTACGTATAAACAATCTCAGAAAAAAATTAGATTTGAAAAATTATCCCTTAGCTTTGGTCTAATTTCTTCTATATGTGTCTGAAAATACTATATAGTGGCTTTAAACATATTACTAACTTTTAGCATAACCATTATAATATTTATGATATCACATATGATTCACTTATGACTTTATATTACCCGTTCATTTATCAATTCCACGTTAAGGCAACGTTTTAGGTAATAATTATTTCATTTATCATACGTTCTTGGCCTTGTTATTATTCATATGATTACTTATGTACTTATTTACTTACTTCATGGATGTAAAACATTATTTACATATAATATATTTTCACTATATAACTATATGTAATAGATCGATAAATGGAATGGAATACAATGTTCATGGAGACGGTAGGTTGTACGTGTGCATGAAAATGTTTTTGTTTCCTTATTAAATTGAATGGAATTAATTAACTGAAATATATATATATAAATAAATCCATTATAATTATTATTTCATATATTTCATTATTATTTATTATACACACTTTATAATCATTCTTGAATGGTTAACATGGATAATGGGTCTCATCACGTCGTGGAGATTGTAAGCCGTAAGTACGAACGAGCAATGATATTATTCCAATAGTTCTTGAAAGATATTAAAGTGGATGGTGTGTAATATCTCATAATTATTATAATATTGTAATAATCATATATAGTTATTATTTCTTCCATTATCCCATCCAATAAGGTGGTGGTGAAAAACAGATTATACCCAGGCGTGGAGACGGTATGTTGTATATACGCACGCATGATGATTTCACTTTTCATAGGATGGATAGAAGGTGAAATAGTTTTTATTATAAAAACATATCAGTATATTTTTTTATTACTTTATAATGAAACTACTTATGAAGAGGAAGTTGAAGAAGAAATAATTTTGAAAGAATCAGTAGAAGATATTACCTCTTCCTTGATCTGTCTTCATTAAATTTCCTCTTAGGGAACTAGAGTTTGTCTTTTGAGAAGACCAGAACCTCTAGAATGTAACTAGGGAAGTTTATAAGAGAAATTAATAAGGTTTGGCTGAGCATGAAGTATCAAAATGGAGTTAATCTGAGAGGTAGGAGGTACCCTTTTATTAGAGAGGAGGCACTTTAGGAAACTCTCAAAACTATTAATTTATTAAAAATTAAATTTAGATTTAAAATGGTCCAATTTTGTTTTAATTATACAATAATATGATTTTTGTTCAAATACCCATAATCCAACAATTTATTTGAGGTTTTAAATAGTTTTTTATCCTTATCTTTTTTGTTTTTTCCGTATTTTACCATTTTTAATCTTATAATGATATCATGTTATTTACAAATTATGGGTTAATATAATTACCATATCATGTCAAAAATCCAAAAAAAAAAGTTATTTATGACATATTTTGACTTATATTAACCATTTGGCAGAATCATATAATTTCAATAATTTAATATAATTTAATAAAAAAAATTATGTTTTAAGTTTGGAATTGTGTAAATTTTGGACACTATTCATACATGACTTTTTAAAAAATTCATAACAACCTTATTACAACGAAACAAAGGCATTAAATAAAATATAATATGTTAATATCATCCAAAAAATTTGAGAATGACATCAAAATAACGAAATCAAATTTGTTTTTGTATTTATAAATTCATTTATTTGAATCATTCATTAATGAGGGAATCACTACATCAAAATTGTGTCAAAAACAAATATATTTACCTAATGTCTAAAAATTATAAATAAAATACCATGATGTTTGAAATATTTTTAAATTTTTAATTATTATTTATAAAAATTGATATCTATTAAATAACCCCATATTAAAATCAATTTAGTAAAAGATATATGATTAGATTATAATTATCTTTACTTTAAATTAATTCTTATAACGTATCATTTTCACATCCATGTAAATCCATGGGGCCCTAAAATCGGCCAACTTATTCCCATGGTCATAAATATATCATCCAATAGGATTAGTTCAAGTGTTAGGGTATTTTAATGTTATTATAATGTTATTCTTAACCCTTAATTACCATATTCCCCCTTCAACAATGGTAAATAAAATAAATACTGAAGTTAATATTAATAATGTACAAAAATAAAAAGTACCTATTTACACAATTTTAACCTTTTTATTCCAAATAAGGAATCCATTTTTTCATATTCAAAACACATAATTAGTCGTAATTAATTTAAAATTAATCTTGTTGTTGAAAAATGGGTTTTTTGTTTAAAACATTGCAAAAGATTGAAATGTTTTTACATTTGAATTCAATGTAAAATTATTTAAAATTACATAAATTTTCTTCAAATATAAAAATATATTCAAATTATACTTTAAAAAATTAAATAATATATTTAATCCATATAAATTATTTTGATGAAAAAATATATTTTCAATTAAAATTTTGTGTATTTTCACTATTCATCAAAATATGAAAGTTATCAGAAATATATCAAAAAAAAAATTTAAACAACATTTTTATGTCCTGATTACAAATAATAAGTTAATATTGTCAAATATAACTTATAAAAGCATCAAAAATGAGATTTCAAATGGGTGCTTCATCAAAAGGCGGTAAAAATGCTTTTTTTAATACTTCTTTTATCTGAAAATTTGATTTTTTTTTTCTCATATAATGTGTAAGATGAATGATAATGTTATATAAAATTCAAAAAAAATTAATACTATTCATAACAACTATTTTATATAATATTTTAATAATTTATCATTTTTTAGTGAAACATGGTAATGCGTACCATGAAAGCTATCAAGGAAAGTCGTGCAAGCCATATCAGTGTTGTATGTAGTGAAAACTTCCTTTGGTGTTATATATAACATTATAAAAGCTTATTTATTTTATAAATTGAACAAAAATCTATACTGATTGTTGTTTGAAATGAATTCTATCAAAAGAAATTGAAACCGTGTGCAACACAAGCCAAGAATAGTGTTGTGAATACAACAAACTAATACGGTGTTCCATATAGCAGAATCTAATCTTGATGTAGTGTACAACACAAGAAATCAATGAAATTAAAAATAATATATCTCATAAATTCATGGGGTGTTACATTCTACCACCTTTAAAATGAATTTCACCCCCGAAATTCATCAGGGTTATAAATGGTTTTCTATTTGAATGTTTCTTTTAGGGAAACCAACATTGTTAAAAGGGATACTAAGAAACCATTTTTAAAAAGAAGTATAGAAAGTTAATGGTTACCCAAAGTAATTCATCACTTGGTTTCCACATAGGATAACATAGGTTGGAAGTAAAAACATTGATATGGAAGAGAAATCTAACCACTAAGGTATGCTGGATTGTGATGAAGAATAAGTTTTAGAGAAAGTTAACCACTAGAAAGACATAAATATGTGATTATTTAAGGTACCATATGATTCTTCATATATTAAGGTACTAGGATACCATTTTTAGATTTCAATATCCTCTCCCAAAATTTTATGAATTTTTCATGAGAATAAATACTTACTTGATTTTGGAACAATTTCATTATTATTCATGCCTTGAAAAATTTCTAGTTCATCTCTTATTTGAAGAAATGAAATCAAAATTTTTATTCTTGTAATTTTATCATATAATGTGATAGAATGATAGGTTATTCCATCTGTATCTATACCAAATTGGTTAAGACATGTTATTAAATATACATAAGTTTATCTATGTTGAGATTAATCGTATATGGTTTTAAAAAATGACTTATACTTCATCTATAATAAATATTTATAAAATAAAACTAACTTTTACTAACCAGGGACTTCCTGTAGGCCAACAGTAGGTGATAAAGGAATTTCACACTTTGGATGTGGGTTCGATTCTTGCAGCCTTGTCCAATGTGATGGGTTGTCGCCCATCCTGCGGGTTGTATTTTTTCTAAAACTATACTATTATAACATTCTAGAAATAATTTAAAAAAATTATATCCTTAAAAAATACTATCTGATGTCCAACATAATCCATTCCATCCTTTACGGTTATCCATAATAATTATGTCCAATCTCACAATACAAAGAAAATAATTACCAGAAAGGTCATGTAACAATCATTTGAATACCATCATTTATCTCCCATATATCACAAGATATATCTTGTTAGTCACATTCCGAACATTTGAAGGAAATCATCAAGAATTATCTTGAAACATTATAATAACATAAATTACTATAGAAAATGAGTGAAAACATGAATTCTATTAAAATTAACACTTTCCACACACCCAATATACCAAAAATTCTATATACTCAAACCATGATATCAATTTGTCCTTTTATCTGTCATGTGATCATTAATACTATCAAACATATTATTTTATTCTTATCCCTTCATTATTCACATATCATCTTATTTCCAAAAATATTTCCATCACTTTTCATGGTTACCGGTACCATATAATTATAGAAAACCATAATAGACCACTATATATATATGTCCTAATATTCCATAATATTATAAATGAGATTCGACAACATTATTTTAAAATCCCATTACATAAACACTTAATCATTCAACTACATCATTTTCATACTTAACATCACCAGTGGTGATCATATGTGACTTCTCTTTGTCTTTTAACTTACGATATTGTTGATGTAAATCATCATTTACCCTTGAATTATGGAATTGTTTAGCATAATTCCCCATTTACTTGCACTTATATAATTGAAGTGTTGGGTGTGAATTATCTATATTCATTTCTCCATTCACAACATTAGAAACCTTTTTCCCATTACTTCGATACTCAACTGCTTGATGGACTTTTTTTTTCCACAACTAAAACATTTTATAGTCCTTTTAAGACAATCTCCAACATGCTTCTTTCCACACATTGAGCATAAGTTCTTCTTTTCACCGTTGATTTGATATTTTCCGCTGTACTTCATCTTTCTTTTCTTATCAAAACCATGAGATAGATAGGTACCACCAACTTACAGTTATACCTTGATAGAACAACTCAAAATCTCTTCATATCTACTGAAGGCTCTTATAGATAATTCCCTTCAAAAACATGGTTTTAAGCCACTAAAGTTTTAATCATATTTAATTTTAGGTTGGATGATAAAGCAAGAATCATACCCTACAGGTCTTGTAAAATTCTCCATGTATATACCAACAAATTCATCATCCTTTTGATTAAGCTCGTGTAACTCCTTTTCCATATTTGTTTGAATAATATGAGGGAATTACTTATTTAAAAACAAGTTCTTGAAGTCGTCCAGTTCCATCGATTCAATTTCATCTTAGGGCCTTGTATTAATAATTAGAGTCTACCAATGGCCTGCATCACCTTCTTATTGGAAGATAGCCAAAATGACCTTTTCATGTTCCAGATAGTGAAGGATGAAAAATATCTTTTCAATGGTACTGATCCATGGTTCAACAACAAGTGGATTAGAAGACCCACTAAAATAATGTGGAAGTTTCCTCATAAAGGACTCAATAGAATGTTGTTCCCTTATTTTCTCGTTTGGGAGTCTAGAATGGTTCGTGGATGGTGTAAATATAGAAATAACATTTTTCATTCCATCTCCCATAACATTTGGTTTTTCATGAGGAAAATCACTGTCTTTCCCATGGGCATTGATAATTAACATGGTTCCTTCGGGTTCCATCCATCGTCTAAAACCCAAAAAGAATAGTGTGAGGGGAAATAAATCATACTAGGAAAACAACCTAGTCATGAAAAAATACCTTAAATATATAATATATTAGGTTTAATTATAGTTTATTCATGATCATTACCATAATTTTAGGACAGTAGACTATGCTTATACTTAATCTTAGGGACATCCCTATACAAAACATAGAAAAATATATTGGGATCTCACTAAAGTTTTCACATCATAGTTTCTAAAGGTTGACTAAACCTTTTCTCTGATACCAAATGTTGAGACCCAAGCTTGATTTATATGCATATTACATTTTTTTGGGTGAGTTCTGGTCAAAAGACCATAACTTAGAGATTTATTCAAAAGAAAAGAGAAGCATACAAGTTACATGAGACAGAAAGAGGGTAAATTTCTAGAGTCCTTAATAAAAAAAGGTGTCAACTCTGGAGGGAGGTCATTCCTCCAAGTGATCTCTTGTGAGACACCCATGTTGGAAATCCCATCAGCGATCGTATTAGCCTCATGATAGGTATGAGTGGTAATAAAGTTGAGGCCATTGAGCGTGGTGAGGCAGTCCATCTAATAGGGGGTGAGAGACCAAGCAAGATGAGCATCACCCTTCCAGATGGCTTACACAATAGTAGTGGAGTCGCTCTCAATCCAGATATTATTCCAGTTGGAAAGCTTTTCATATGATATGGAATGAATGGTAGAAAGCATTTCTGTCTCCAGTATAGAAGAAATGACATAGCTTCCATATAAGCATCCAAGGATCTGATCTTGATGGTCTCTGAAAATTCCTCTGCATCCCGAATGTCCAGGGTTTCCTTTTGAGTCTCCGTCCACATTAACTTTATTCCATCCAGGTGGAGGTGCCTACCAGAAGACTTCAATAGTGTAGTGTGGCTTCGAAAAATTAACTTTGACACCAATTCGGCTAAGGGTTTCAAGATATATGACAGAATTATCACAATAGCCCTTTTGGATTTTGGCCGCCTCTTTTATAGCAAGAAGAATCCTCATTTTACCTGAATTAATATTAAAAGAGTTATTGTTGAAAAAAGAATCATTTCTACCATACCATAGAATATGCAGAAGCTCCGTAACAGCAGTAAGAAAGAGATTCATGATTTGGGGAGACCTCAGAAACTCCAACGTTCTTTTCAATTGTGAGAAAATAAATGTTTCCAAAAG
Source organism: Viscum album (assembly GCA_963277665.1). Classification (NCBI taxonomy): domain Eukaryota; kingdom Viridiplantae; phylum Streptophyta; class Magnoliopsida; order Santalales; family Viscaceae; genus Viscum; species Viscum album. The sequence continues at coordinate 785,619,656 of OY728137.1, read as the reverse complement.
CTATCTTCACTCAAAAAGGTCAAAGATGTAATGCAAAAGGGTCATAGCAGTATCACAAGATAAAAAAATATGATTAATTCCCTCTTGATTTTGATTTCACAATCGACATTTAGAATAAAGATAAAAGCCATAAGATTGCAGGAAAACTTCAGTTGGGATTTTTTGATGAGAAGTATTCCACATGAGTGTAAAACAAGAGGGCTTGATCCAGGGCTGATTGAAAATTTTAATCTAATTATAATTTTCATCCTAATTTGGGAAATGATGGTAATAATATTTTTTAGAATCCAACAGGCCATTATGAGTAGGTTCCCAAACCAGAAAATCCTCATTGGAAGTGAAATAATAATTATCAACAATATCTTTGATAGGATCCAAGAGTTGAGAACTAGAGGAATTGATCATATCCCTGATAGAGCAGCTCGTGGGATTAGGGGAGAAAGTATTAGGCATATCCGATATGAGGGGGGATCTAGTCCAGTTATGAAACCAAAAATTTAAAGAATAATTATTTCTAACAAGACATCTAGAATTTTCCAAGATAGAGTGAAAAGAAGCTTTGATCGATGGACAGATAGAAGAAGTCATGTAATGAAAGGAACCAGATTTAAGCTCATCGAGGAAACGAGTTTTGAGGAATCTCATGGAAAGAGAGTTATTATATATGAGAGACCACGTGAGTTTGGCTTGAAGGGCCTCATTAAAGGTTTTAAGATTCTTAATACCAATGCCTCTATTTTCAATGGGTTTACAACAAGTGTCCCATGAAACCGTAACCAATTTTCTATTCAGAGTACTTCCACTCCAGATGATGTTTTTTATAGCAGTATTTAACCGTTTAATCTGGCACAAAGGTCATTTGAAGACCATCATGGAATAAACCCACTTAGAGACAATGGTAGATTTGACAAGGGAAATTCTTCCAGCCATTGAAAGGGATTTCCCATTCTAGGAAGAAAATTTCTTTTGAATTTGATCTACAATGTGTTGAAAAGAACAAGCTTTGGGACGACCCCAGAAGATGGCAACACCAAGGTAAGTGAAAGGTAAGGTGCCTTCCTTAACCCCTAATACATTGGTGATCATAGTTTTCCTATTAGAGGGGAAATTTTTACCAATGTAAATAAATGATTTTTTCCAGTTAATACACTGGCCAGAGACCTCCTCATAGTGTGAAATGATGGATTTAAGTTTGTTGATATTTATTTTATCTCCTTGGAGGAAGATAATAATATCATCGGCATTGAGAAGATGTGAGGGAGAATGAATATTTATGGAAGCAATAATAGGTTTGATTCTGCCTCGCTCAATATTAAGGGAGAGCAATCTTCTAAGGTAGTATTTAGCAATAGAAAAAATTATAGTAGAGAGCGGGTCACCTTGTCTGACTCCTTTGGAGCATTTGAAGTATCCCCTAGGCGATCCATTAATAAGGATAGAGATATTGGCTGAGTTGAGGATGTTTTTTATTTTACTGACAAAGGAATCATTAAATCCAAAACTAGAGAGGACTTTAAAGATGAAGGTCAAGTCAATCATGTCAAAGGCTTTAGTGATGTCCAACTTAAGAGTAACATTTCCACCTCTAGTGTTTCTATTCAATAAATTAGTGGATTCTGAGGCAAGGAAAATGCAATATTGTATAGATCTTCCTTTAATAAAGTCGAACTGGTTCCAAGAAACAATTTTGTTGAAGATATTAGAGATCCTATTAGCAAGGATCTTAGTTATAATTGTAAAGAGAGAATTTCAGAGGGCGATGGGTCGGAAAAAGAGAATTTCATCTGCATTTTCAAATTTAGGATTTAGCGTGAGGAATTGAGAGTTGAGAGCATGGGGGAGAACCCCCTTTTCAAAGAATGATATAACTAAATTACAAACGTCTTTTTGAAGGACATCCCAGTGTTTTTGATAAAATCCATTGTTAAAACCATCAAGACCTGGAGAACTGTCTGGATTCAGACCGAAGACAGTGTATTTAATTTATGAATCAAGGAGAATGCTATTGAGAAAATGATTATCCTCTGAAGTAACCATGCATGGGATAATGTTCGGCAGGATAACTTTGTTAATTTTGGGACCGTTGAAAATATTAGTGAAGTAGGAAACAACATGATTAACAATCTGTTCCTCTGAATCAATGAGTTTACCCTCAACTCTTATTCAAGAGAGAGACTTACAAGCTTTCCTAACATATTGAAGAGAGTTGTAAAATTTGGTTTTTCGATCACCATTATTGAGCCATTTTGTTTTTAAGATTTCCTTCTTTAAGTTATCTTTAAAGTTAAGTAGAGAGATAAATTTAGTAGAGATGTTGATTTCTTCATCGGGATCAGTATTGAAACTAGATATGCTATTATTATTCTGAATGAGAGTCAAATCCTTCTCCAAATCCTGAATATCTTTATCAATTAAAGCAGATTTAGCAGTGCACCACTTTTTAAGAATGCTTTTAAGGTTTTTCAATTTAGTGGTGCAAGCAAAGGCGTCATTGTGGATACCCATATTAGTCCAGGAAGAATTGATAAGATAAACACACTCTGGGTCCAAAGACCACGCCAAATTAAATCTGAAAGGAAAAGAAATTATCTGAAAGTTTTTAGGGGTGCTGACTAAGATCGAATGATGATCAGAAGCAAGTTTAGTGAGGGTAACACACAAGATCTTCTTCCGTTTATCAAGGGCAGTCTCATTAATGAAATCCTTATCGAGTTTACTCGCCACCACCCGGTTGTAATGATGTCTATACCAAGTAAATTGGGAACCTTTAAGGTTAATCTAAATAAGATTATTGTCTTATATGGTATATTTTAATTCTTTAGCAAAGATTGAGGAGAATGAATGACCACTTTTTTCAGAGGGCGAAAAAATATAATTGATGTCACCAACCAAGACCCAAGGGTCTTGAATCTTGGAATTGATGTCTAAAATCTCATTCCAATGGTTATGTTGATTCTATATGGATTTTTTATCACTCTTCACTAAGGTAGTCTTCAGAGCATGACCAGAGAGACTAAAAATATTGACATTTTGTAGTGAAGAGTGATAAAAAATCCCGATATAATCAACATAACCATTGTTACAAGCACCCAACAAAGAAAAACCAAGAATTCACAGATTCAGGAATCTAGGGGCAAAGATAACTTTTGGTTCAGCAATGGAAAGCAGGATAGGACGATGGGTAATAATAAAACGTTTCAAAACATTAAGGGTGTTAGGTTTTTCAATCCCCTGACAATTCCAGTATAGAATATGAATTATAATTTACCCTTGGGGTTTGACCCCCCTTTCTTTTTATATCTAGAAATTTGACCTCTAGTTTTCCTTGGGGAAGTTTTCCTGTTGGAAGTACAGGTTTTATCCTTTTTACCTGTGGGAGAAACAGGTTTAACAATGTTGATTCCTTCCTTTAAATCAGTTATTTTACAATTAGTAAACAAGCAGGAAGGATTTCAAATAGGGTCTATATCCAAGGGACCCAAATCTGAAACATTGGCATCAACCAGAGCAGGGGGATTTCCATCAACCAAAACAGAAAACCCCTGATGGAGGGCCACAGACTCAGAAAATCTTGGTAAATTCCTTGAAACCGAATCAATTTCAATGGGTTCGGAGGATGAAAAAATAGCATCAACTAAAATAGGGGGAGAAGTCTGCATTGAAACAGTGTTAGAACAACATGAAGATAAAGCAAACTAGTTAATGGGAGAAGTTGAGTGGCCAAGTGGAGAGGAGGGTCTGTTTTTAACCAAAGGAGCAGTGAGACCAACACAAGGAATTGAATTGGTATCTTTCCTATTGCATTCCATTTTGTTAAAAGTGGGTGAATCTTGAAAACATGCTGGTGAACAATCTGAAACAGTAATGGGGAGGGGGAGTGTGAGCTGGGTTCCAGGAGGTGGGACAACCACACTTCTGGTCAAGGAGGACTCACCCTTAAGAATGAAATTCTGAGAAACAGAAACTAGAGGATAATCTTGAGGAATAATGCCATGTCCCAAGGTTAGGGAAGACTTAATGTCAGCTTTGGAGTGAGACTCAACCATGGAGGTTTTGCTGTTAAAGCAGATCCTGAAGTGATTGCACAGTGCCAAAACCTCTGTAAGTTTTCCTTAATGGGACGTGTCTCATATGCTAAAGGAGACAAACCCTGGTCCATTGTTGAACTGAAACAAAGAATCTCAATTGACTGGGGTACAACAAATTAGAAATTGATCCCTTTGGGAAAAGGTTTTTTTTCATGTGCTACTTTACTCTCAGGATGATCTTAATTGTGTTTGGAAGATAGGTAATTTAATGCTGAAGCCTGGATTTCTGAGACTTTCAGATTGTGATTTTTCTTTCAATCAAAATACACAAAGAGGAATATCTGCACAAGTTTGGGTTAGGTTCCACAACTTGAATTGGTTTTTTTGTCACCCTAGGATACCTAATGACTTATCAGCCTACATTGGAACTGGGTTTACATGTTGTTCCAACCAAGTCTTATTGAACAAGATTTACCTATATTTCAATTGATCTCTATCTAATAAAGAATTAATATATACTAAATTAATTGGAGGGAGATATTGGACACACCCATATCATAATGAAATCAGTTTTACTTGTTCCACAAAAATATAAATAATTCAACATAGCATAACCCATGAAATAAAATGGGATTCTTAAACATCATTTAATCGTATAATAATCCATATAAAATTAATGGAGTTCATACAAATTAATTTCATCATAAGATAAATAAAATAAATGGAATAATAGGGATAGAGACTTAATCCTTGGCCATCATAAATGTAAAATAATTTTTATAAGACACTTTAAATTAATTCTTGAGGAAAATATCCTTTCTTCTTTAAAAGAGATTTATTTTCTCAAAATATCATTCAATTTTAAAAGAAACTAATTTAGAAGAAAATGAACTTGAAATAGTGTATAGGAAGATTCATGTAAATAAGTATTTAAGAATACGTAAAAATCAGTTAATTCCATGTAAGTTAAAAAATCATTATCCTCATACTTTTACCGTAAAATTCAAAAAGTACCTCGTTTGGTAAATAAAAGAAAGATTCCTCCCATAGCTTGTAGTAAAAGTCATAAATGGGTAAAAGGAATTTAAAAATACAGAGAATAATGATAAACATTTTATGAAAACAATTTTATAAAAAATGGACACAGACGAGGAATATATCCCTAGAAAATACTTATGTATAAACAATCTTAGATAAAAATGAGATTTGCAAAATGATCCCTCTCCTTAGGTCCGATTTCTTCTACATGTGTCTGAATCTCCAGTATAGTGGGTTTAAACATATTACTATCTTGTAACAGATCCATAATAATATTTATTATATCATTTATGATTCACATACGACTTTATATTACCTGTTCATTTTTCAATTCCATGTTAGAGCAACGTTTTTTGTAATAATCGTTTCATTTATCGTATGTGTTTGGACTTTTTATTATTCATATGAATAATTAGATCATGATTTACTTACTTCTATAATGAAGAAATAATTTATATATCATATTTATTCAGTATATAAATTTATATAATAGATTGATAAATGGAATTGAATACATTATTCACGGAGACGGTAGGCCCCACGTATGCATGAACGTTGTTTTCATTTCCTTATTAAATTAAATTGAGGTAAGTAAATGACATATATATATACATAAATTCAGTAAAATTATTATTTCATATTTCTCGTGATTATTTCTTATATATACTTAATAATCATTCCTTAATGTTTGATAGGGAGAATCTATTTCATCGTGTTGTGGAGACGGTAAGCTGTATGTACGCACGAGCGATGACATCGTTCCCATAGATATTGAATGACATTTAAATGGATGGTTTATAATATATAATAATTAGTATAATGTTATATTAATCATATATATTTATTATTTCCACCATTTTACCCATCCATGTAAGGTGGTGGTGAAAAACATATTACACCACGGCGTGGAGATGGTATGTCGCACGTACGCAAGCACGATGATTTTGTTTTTCTTAGGATGGATAGAAGGTTAAATAGGATTGATACATATTTATAATAACATATCTATATATGATGTTATTACTTTATAATGAAACAACTAAATAAGAAGATGTTTAAGGAGAAATAAATTTTAATGAATCAGTATAAAAGATTACATCTTCTTTGATGTGCCTCCTTTAAATTTCCTCTTAGTGCTCTAGAGTTGGTCTTTTGAGAAGACCATAACCTCTATAATTTAACTAGGTAAGTTTATAAGATAAATGGACAGGGTTTTTCTGAGATTGAAGGATCAAAATAGAGTGAAGAGGAGAGGGAGGAGGATCCATTTTATAAGAGAGGAGAGGGGTACTTTAGGAAACTCTCAAAGAATATTAATTTATTATAAATAAAATTTTGATTTAAAATGGTCCAAAAATTATTTAATTCTAAGAGACCTTAAATATATATTTATGAAAAATTTGGAATTATATTAACCATTTTGAAATATATTAGAGTTTTTGAAATTCAGTATCATTTAATAAACTATTTTGTGTTTTATGTTATGAATTTTGTCAATTTTGGTCACTATTCATACCTGTCTTTTATAAAAATTCATAAAAACCTTATTACATCAAAAAAGGCATTGAATCAAAGATAATATGTTAATATCATCCAAAAAAATTATGGATGACATCAATATAATAGAATTAAATATGTTTTAATATTTATAAATTCATTTATTTTAATATTTCATTAATGAGGTAATCACTACATCATAATTGTGTCAAAAATAGATATATTTATTTAATTTAAAATAATTATAAATAAATTACCATGATTTAGGAACTATTTTTATATTTATATTTAATATTTATAGACATATATAATTGTAATATAACCCCACATTAAAATCAATTTAGTAAAAGATACATGTTTAGGTTAAAATGATCGTTACATTAAATTAATTCTTATATTATGTCAATTTCACTTCCAAATAAATATATGGGTTACTAAAATCATCCCAAGGATTCCCAAGATCGGAAATATCTCATAAAACAGGATTAGGGTATGTTTTATTGTTGTATAATATTATTATAATATTATTTTTTATCTTATTTACCAGATTTACCCTTTAACCATGGTAAATAAAATAATTACTGATGTTACTATTCATAATGTCCAAAAATAAAAAGTAAATATTTACCCAATTTGAACTCTATTATTCTAAATATGGAATCTATTTTTCTAAAATCAAAACATAGATGTTGTAGTAATTAATTTTTAATTAATCTCATTGTCCAAAAAACAGGTTTTTGTTTAAAACATTGCAAAAGATTGAAATGTTTTCCCATATGAATTCAATGTAAAGTTAATGACAATGAATTATTTATTCTTAAACTATAAAAATATATTCCATTTATAATTTAAAACCATTAAATAATATATTTTGACCATATAAATTATTTCAATGAAAAAATTTATTTTCAATTAAAATTTATAGTATTTTCACTATTCATCAAAATATGGAAGTTATCAAAAAAATATCAAAACATTATCCAAATTAAATTTTTTCTTGTAACTATTCTAAATAAAATGTTTATATTTCTAAATATAACTTATAAAGTCATAAAAAATTACATTCAAAATTGGATCTCTATCAGAAGACACTAAAATTGCAATTTTTATAAAAAATACTTCTTTTATTCAAAAAAATGATTTTCTTCTCATATCATGTATAAGATGAATGCTAATGTTATATAAAATTAAAAATTTGGTTAATAATATTTATAATGAAAATGTTATATAATATTTAAATAATATATCATTGTTTAGTGAAACTTCGTATTGCGTACTACACAAGCTATCAAGGAAGGTCGTGTAAGCCATATCAGTGTTTCTTGTAGTGAAGGATTCGTTTGGTATTGCGTATAACTTAATCCAATCTTAGTTCATTTATACATTGAACAAAATCTATACTAATTGTTTTTTGAAATGAATTCTATGAAATGAACTTGGTATTCTGTGCAACACAAGCAAAGAATAGTGTTGCATATACTTTAAACTAATACAGTGTTGTATATAACACAAAAAAATATTGGTGTAGTGTACAACACAAGAAATAAATGAAATTAAAACGAATATATCTCATAAAATCTTTCAGTGTTACAGTCATGTACATTGGCTAATCCATGTACCCATACGTGGCTAGAGTATACAGGCTGAGACATGTACTTCGAAACCGCCAGTTGTACACAGAAATTGCCTAAGGTACACATGAATAGCCATATGAACATGATCAAAGACATGGGTAGGTGTATATTTATAGATACATTCCATGTACCCAATGTGTATTCCATGTACTTCCTTAGAGATGACATAGTTCCCTTCATTTATTAAGCATATAATAGGTTCAACTAAGTGGGATACCTTGGTCCTTTCATGCGAGTGTACAGTGAAACATTAAATCCTTAGAATAGTATTTTTATCCACTCTATGGGTTCAAAATCTGATAGAGTCTCTTATATCCCTCCATAAGACTAGGGTAGGATCTTCTATCATCCCTAAGTAGGTTTTGTGGTATTATAAATACCATCATATATAGAGAATTAATCCCATATATGGAAGAAAGATCCATTAGTTTTTTTGGTATCCCCTTATCACCCCAATTGTGATTCATTACTTGGATTGTGATATCTTTAATGGTATATTGAGTACTTTATGGATGATTCCCAATTATTATGGCCTCTTAATTGTGTGTCACCAAGGATTTCATGTCTTGTGGAGTTTATTATTTTAGAATGATAGTTATCTAGAAGCCTCAAGTAGTATCCTTTAGTTGGAATCATTAGTTGAGACCACTTGAGACTAGTTTTTTGTTATTGGTATACTTGGATGCTTATGTATCTAATCATGGTTACCTATATTGTGTGGATTCGGATACTCTTTATTCTTTATTCTTAGTGATTTCAATGTATTCTATTGGGTATTGTTGTACTCACCCCTCTAAGGGATTTTCATACATGTGTAGTTTCTTATGCATATGAATGGGCTATTAATAGTTTCATAGGATTATAGATAGTGGGTAAATAATAGTTTTCATCCGTACATGTTTAGGTGTATATTAGTGTACCATTTGATAATTTCCCCCTCCCTCTAAGAAGGTTGGACTCTATTGCAATTTTAGTTAGTCTTGTATTTGGCCCCTTATTTTTTCCCATACATTTTTGAACATTGATATGTGATAGATGATAAGCATGAATTTATGGTATCAATTGTTATTTACATTCTCAATATTGTATAATCTTAGAGATGTGTGTGTGTGTGTGTGTGTGTTTATAGGTAAATTTGGATAATTCCTGCAAGGTGTGGGATATGCCAACTCTATGATAGTCAGTAAACCCTATCGCATAATAGGTGGGATTGGGGGAGTCAAAGTCAGTTTATCGATGGCCAAGTGGGACCTAGTGGTATGGGCTATAACATTGAATTTTTAGGAAAATTTTGTAAAAAAAATGCGAATTAATATGTGTTTAAGGCTTGGGTTTCTATATTGATGGATTCTCTAATGGTAAGAATCACATCATTTTATTCAAGGGGTGGATAATAGTTCCAATGGTGTAGCATGAAGAGGGGTTTAGTGAATTCACATTTTCTTGTTGGTGTTATATCCTAGTGTGACAATGATGTACTATGATCTTAAGAAGATTTATTAGTAACCAGGCATGATACAATGTGTTTTTGAGTTTATAGAATGGTGCCTCACCTAATAATGGGTGGAGGGTGAGGACCATGGTCTCATTGGTTTAAGACAACTTATTATTGTTCTAGTATATAACTTGGACAATATATTGATCATTTTCATGGTTGTAATTCCTTGTTCAGTGAAGTTACATGTTGAAAGATTGACTAAGTTAGCACAATTGATCCTTATTTAGGAGTAGAGCTTAGTCAAGATTATTGGAACCACGTTTTTTTCTAGAAATTTAGTATAGTTTGTTTTTATTGATAATCCTTGAATGGAAGATTACGTAATTTGTAAGACAAGTGATCTTACTATAAGGGCTGACATTAGTGTTAAAGGTGGGTTTGTTTCCCAGTGTTTTTAAAATTTTTGGACCTCAAAATTCGGGGTTTATAATTTTGGAAAAAGAAGGTGTTATGAAAAGGAGTCTGTAAAGAATGGTTCTCGAACCATGAAACACAGTTCGTGGACCACTAAAAGAGGTATGAATAATAGAGAGGGAAAATGGAAAAGGTAGGATTTCTATATAGCAGTGCAATGCAGACTACAAAGTGTAGTATCTGAATGATGTAGGGAAGACGGTTCACGAGGAGCCTTATCGTATATGGAATGTAAATGGTTCATAGAAATAATGAGGTATGTGGGATTGCACAATTTTTTAGAATGATGATGTGATTTGAGGAGCCATGAAGGAAGAGAGGCAGTACGTAGACCACAGAGAGAAAAATGTTTTGTGGGAGAGGTAGTCTATGGTAAATCATGTACCACATCAAAGATTTGAGGAAATTATATTAGCATGATTTTTGGATCTATTTTACTATATAAGGATTAGTAATCCCTTCATTAAGATGAGACACTTCAATTTGATATCCAAAATTAATTTCAGGACGTCCAAAGTGGTTTTTGGGAAGACAACCCCATGATAGTGAAGAGGTTCGTAAAGAGGATTCCATGAAAAGAGAAGTGGTTCATAGAGATAGTCAATAGGAACAGTTTTGTAAGGCACTATATCCTACAAAGGAAAATAGTTTAGGAAGAAATTTTAGTTTTTAGAGATAGTGCGTGGAGGCAGTACATAGAGGTGGTATGTGTGGGTAATATGTGGAAGTAATATGCTGATATGGATTATAGAAGAAGAAAAACTCATCTAAAAAGTATGGGAAATTTACGAAGGAGATACAGTACATGGATGAAAATATAGTCTGCAAAGAATAAGTGGTTCATGAAGCACACATTCTACATGGTGCATCACAGTTTGCAGAGGAAGCAGGGTAGTTTGTGAAGGAAATGTTCATGAACTATCAGTGCATGGAAAAGTGGATTACATATATGGGTATAAGTGGGACTTCAACAGAGCACAATTGAGGACTTGTTCTTTAATGAAGATGAAGGCACCTACAACTCCAAAAGTTGTGTTTTTATTTCTCCCATTGAAATGGTCTATAGAGAGTTTATAGAGGTTTTTCAGGGATGTAGTGAACTATCCCTAAAATATTTTAATGGTAGTGTTCCTTGCACATAGTTACTATGTTTAAACACTTTTTCATCAAAACTATTTAAGATTAGTGGATTTAGGTAGAACTAAAAAATATTCGGCATATTCTATGTGGACTAGCCTTTAGTGGTGAACCAAATAAAATTATTGTGTTCAATATTGAATGTGATTTTTTTTACTATTAATTCTCATCAGAAAGGTTTAATAGGTTCTTATGAACATGGTAATAAGATCTGTCACTTTTGAAGAAAAAGTTAACTACATGATTCACCACTCCCCTCTCCGGGTGTTTTGAGGTACTTCAGAGAGAATATGATGGCTATATAAGGATAGTATCATATATTTTCATGGAGTTACATAAACAATAGTATTTGAATGTTATCATTGATTCACATGTTGTTTGTGGAAGAGTTTAAAAGAGGATTTTGGGACTTAGTTGAGATTAGTTAAGGTATTCCACCCCCAAATAGATATCCAAACTATGATGACTATTTAGGTTCTCGTGGATATGTTTTGATCGAGTGTGTTAAATTTCATAGAAGTTGTGTTGATATGAAAATGTTAGTAGTGTTTTTATAAAGAAACACATATAACTCCACTATCATCAAAGAACCTTTCAAGGCCATATATGGAAGACCCCTCTAGTAAACCCTTTATTATGTAGATATTTGATATATATATATATCTTGTGGTTTTTTAGTTGGTTCATTTGATGATAGAGAAGGTAATAGTGATCTAGGAGAATGTACGAACATCCCATATTTATTTGAAGTGCAATGTAAATTGAAGAAGGAGGCCTTTAGAGTTTGAGGGGAGGGGGTGAGTTATATGTTCTTAATTATATATCCCAAACATGGAATGGGGATATTTATTTTGGGAAGACAGTTTTCCTCAAGATTCATTGAGTTGTTTTAGATTTTATATAGGGTATGAGAGATTGTTTCCATAAGGAATTTCCTTAGTTGAGGAGTTGGTTATACAACAACTTCCACATATCACATCTAAGGTGGTATGTGCATGATCTATCATACATTATCAATTAGGTTGATTTGAATATTTTGGGAGGAACCATATTTTTTGAGTACATGGTGGATATTTAGGATTGGACGTTGAATATTCTTCATAGAAAATATATACCATTCGTATTCATTATTTGGTCACATGATAATATTTGGGAAAGATCATGGGAGGATGAGAATTAGATGTAAGCATAGTAACCTCACCTCTTTGATTGAGTTTTTCTTTCCAAGATTAAAATCATTAATGGCGGGGAGTATGTAACAACCTGGATTTTCTATAAAGGCCTTTTCAATTTTTATTATAACTCTTTATTATGTGATCACATAATTATATTTATTTTATATTTCTGTGGGATATTATAAAATAATTAATGTATTTAAATATATAATTTTTTTGTAATTTTATGTAGAAAATTAACATATTTTTAATAGATACCCATACAGAAATTCAAACAGCGTGGGTGTGTCTAGAATGGGTAATATTCCCTAGGATAGGAATAATTTTAGTGTTTGAGATTTAGGTCCTCGACTGAGCCTTCTCGGGTTTTATTTATAATTACCTATTGATGTAAATAATCATTATAAATATGATATTATTCTTTAAATGGTATTATTAGGCCACTGGTTTCAACCCAAACCATATATTATATTTAGTTTACCATCATGTTCTTCATAGTGGCATCAACGACATCAAACTCACAGATTAAAGAGAAATGATCAAAGCATAGGCAAATACACTCTAAGGTATAGAATTTTATATTTAATTTTTTTACCTCATTCTTTTGTGATTTTATTTATAATTATAAAACTAAAACTATTCAATGATTCATTGAATATCATAATCTTAAAATTGGATTATTGTATCTTGTTCTTGTTTTATTTAGGACATTGTATTTAAAATTATTTTTTTACTAAATTTTAATTGAAGGATTATTTATAATAATATAATTTATAAATTTTTTATCCTATTTTTCTATGAATATCATTATTAATTTAGTAACCATTTTTATTCAATAATGAACTTAGTTTGAGAGAAGTATTTTTTGGCAAGAACTGCACTAACAAGAAATTTCTATCCTATAACATGAACATCCTTCTCTCTCATGAATAATGAGTTATGGTTCCCGAGAAAATGGTAAAAATTTACATGAAGATATATTTGGGTCACAAAATAGTCGACGATTAAAAAATTTTGACACTGAACTAATAAGTTATAATATTAGAAAAAATTGACAGTGTGGAATGGTGATAATCAGTGTAAAAAATAACCATGGAAGATTTTCTTCTGAAGGTTCTATGATAATATTGTAACTCAAACATAGTGTATTTTTCCAAAAAAATTATATCAATAAGAGTGATTTAAATGACCAATAGAGGTGAGGTTGTGGTACCAAGACATATTGGGTGGCACATCACACATTGAAAAATGTGATAAAATTTGAAACAGTACAGAAGATAGTGATACATATGGATATGGTGAAGAAAATACCACTACATGGGGTATAGTAAAAAAACATGTTTTTTTATTTTAACTATAAATCTAGGGTTTCCATAGAATGTTAAATTTCATGTGGTGTGAGATTCTTTATTCCTCCATAATTTCACTTTAAAATAATACAATCCTTCTCTAATCTAATGCCTCACTCTTCTCTTGGTATCCATTAAGTTTTTCTGTAAAATTCATGTGGTATTCTAAGGTACAATCTCTTATTTTACCCCATTCTCCCTTCATATACTCTCTAATTCACATCCACTTTCATGTTCTCTATTCTTATTTTCTATATTTATCCATTGTGGTCATGTTTAAGACTATTGTTTGGTTAATATTATATTTTATGATTAATTAGGTCCCTTAGGGGTCTATCTTGTTCTAAAATTCTTTTTTTCGAAGGAGGAAACACGGTTTCGATTAATCTAGGTAGGTGTCTCTATATATTTCTATTTTCTTTGACATAATTTTAGTAATTTTATTTTTAAATATACATTTGATAATATCATATCAATATCAAAAAAATTTAGTAGTTTATAATTATTTTTCATGTCTCTTCAATTTTTTATTTGAACAAGTTGGTATTTTCATAGCTTCCAAGTGTTATTTACCATAAAACATATTTTCTGTCTAAAAAGTGTTTTCTAAATTTCTATAAAGGGTTTTTTAGGTTCAAATGTATTTATAAATATTATTTAGAAATGTATATGATTTATAAATAAGTTTTTTATGAAATTTATTTATGATGTGAATGAAGAAATCATGTTTGGAAATGTGTGTACCAAACATTAAAGATGGTTAATCTTATTGTTTACTTGATTTATTAATTTTTATAATTGATTAAACCCAATATTACAACTTATGTAAAATGATTTAGATTTGACATTGATATATATGGTTACCTTGGGTATATATGTAGTTAATTTGGATGTGGGATACTGTAGTTTAGATCTTACTCAAAAAGTTCCCCTAATAATGATTTCTCTCAAACGAGGGGGTTCTAATTAGTGAGGAAAATCGGTAATTCAGGATCCAATTCAGTCATGTGTAAGATGGGTTAGAAGGTGTTTCTCTTGATAGTTCCTAGGTTACCCTATTATGTTACATGATGTTTGCGCCCCACATATTTCATTGTAAAAGGAATGTTTTATGTGCAACATTTTTCTATTTTGTGATTCACATCATATATGATTCATTTTATTTGTTTTCATATACTATGATAATGTAAAATTACAAAAATTGTTTTTAAAAATAAAATGAAACATTATTCTATTCTTACTTATAAAAAAAATTTCATTTATAATTAACTTTTAAACTAGTTCAAATAGTTTCTATAATGAAAAGTGTTATGTAGGTTTAAGGTTGTATCATATTGGTTATTCAACTCACACCCCACATTCACCCTTTAGGTGCATGTAGACCTTTATTATCCGATGTAGATAATGGTAAAGGTTTTAATACCTTTGGGTGAATGTAGTTGATTCCATCTTATGGATCGATTGTGATTATAGATCCTGAGATGATAGTTCATGTTAGTCATTTTAGGGCCATCTTATGATCAGTTTTATTTGTATATGTATTTTCAATCTCATATTTATTTCTTTTAGTTTCATTTGGCTTGCACATTCAAAGTATCTCACTTTATCTTAATTTTCAAAATTATGTTTGGATGTTAATTTTTTATTTTACCTAATTGTTTTATGGTTTTTATGAATCTATCATGAAATATAATATTTATATGGAATTCATGTCCAAGTTATGGACACCTCAAACTATATTCCCAACAAGAGTCCATTATATTATTCACTTGACTTAATGGGTGATAAAAACATAATGGTAATGTTCAATAACCTTAGTTCCTACCACCAATAGGTGGAAACTAGGAACATGCTTCAGGATATATGGCGGAAAAAAATGGGCGATGTGGAAGGTAAACCTAGGATGGGTTGTTACCAAGTAGTATTAGATCCATCTTTTTATTCATGGATTGATGGTATATTGGATATAAGTCTATCGATGCTCGAGAAATAGATAATGGGAAGTGTCTGGAAAACTCTTTCTCATATTTAACTTTGAGTTTCCAAGGGTGTTTGGGAATTATTTCTCGAATTTGGGATTTATTTACAAATTAATTTGAGATAATTTAACATGATTTTTTGTTAATTCGAGAGTTATAAATGTTATATGTGATAATTTACGAAACTCCATGTTTTAAAATAAAAATGGGGGTAAAATTAGGGGTCTATAGTTATTGGTAATGATCAAAAAAACCATCCAAAAATTGTTAAAAAATTTAATGATTTAATTTAATATCATATTCACCTTTAGAAAATGGAATCTTAAATCATGTATAAAAATAATGTGTAGTTATAAATTTTAAAAAAAATTTGTTTTCAACCATTTGTGTTATTTAAACCTCTTGATTATTATTATGACCCATTTATGAGAATTTTTTTGAGTATTATAGTTTATTAATGTCATTTGAGTTTTTGTTTTGTATTGATTGATTTTTATGTTTCATGTTTTTATAGAATATCCCCCCCATAAGTACTCTCATGATCTTTAGAGAGGGAGTAGTGGACAATTATCCATGAGGAAACCATCTTAGAGACCCATGATTTGTTCAATCAGTTATTTAGACTAGTTAATACATTGATAAAAAAGGTGATTAATATTAACCTTGGGTGGTGTATCATGCTCATGAAGTCTCTATGTAGAATCTTTTCTTATTTTTTTGGATTAAGGATCTCGTAAAAATAATCAATGAATGGAGAAAGTTTAGTGTATTTTTAGTTGTCTTTATATACAAGATACCAATAGAGCCATGTTATCTATATATGTCTTGGAAGGTCTAGTTCATAAGTTATGTGAGTCACTAGTGAAGGATAATAAGCATGAATAACACATGTGGTCTAGGTTCAAGTAGATGTTCAACCAACAATTTTACCCAAAGACATTGATGATAGATAAAACTAAGGAGTTATTGACTCTAGAGAAAGGGAATCATTCTGACTTGGAATCTGAAACTTGCTTATAGAATCTAGGTTAATTCTCACATGCAATCCTCTCGAATGACTACCTCAATGATCATAGTTTTGAGACAGTATTGAAACCTAAAAAATAGATCAATTTTTGTTCTCTTTTGTATTCCAGAATATGTTTTAGGTGTCCAATAAGTATGCAATGACTGAGCCTAATATGGAAGGGAAGATATGATTGGGTGTTTATTTCATTATAAAAATAAGTAGATATGTTTCCCCATCAGGATAGAAGTGAAAGAATAGTGAATCTCAAAGAGGTGGTAGTGGGAGAGTTCAATGATCTTCTATTCCCCTTCATCCAATCCATCAAGACAATGGTCCTTGGTGTGCTTCCAATATGTATGGTTGGGGAATTTTAATCCTAGTTATCTAGAAGCCTTAAATAATTTTCCTAGTATGGTTGACTAGGTTATATTTTTTGATTGGTTAAGAATTCAACCCACACCAGAACAAAAACAATATAAAATGAAGTGTTTATAAAATAAATTATTTATAAATAACATAATAAATGGTTTTTTATAAAATATTCAACTTAAAAAACTAAACACCTATTTTTTCTATAACATTCTGAGCCTTTTGACCAATTACATTGTGGTAAAAGATGTAGTATAAGTTACTAGAGGAGGTCCAAAGTAGTTTGGAGATGTTTTGAGGGAAAATGGGTATTTTGGAGGTTAATAGTTGATTCGGTCTATAGATATGGATGGTATATATTGATAGTAGATATTTATAGTAGATCATGGCAGTAGTATACTGAGTTTGGCAATACCTTCTGATAGTAGATTCTGGTGGTATCTTCTGTTGCTAGATCCTAATGGTAGATTTTGAGGGTCTATCATGATGGAATATCCTAGTGGTAGAAGACTTAGTCTAGAAGTATCTTTTTTAGTATCTTTTGGTGGTCGAATCTCATAATAACTTCTTATAAAAGTCGAATTAGTCTAGTGGGAACTTCTGGTGGTAGCTTCTTGTGGTAGTATATGATGGTATATTCCCAAGGTATCTTCTGAAAATGGTGTTAGAAAACATAGTGTGGGGGTATAATCTAGTGTTATATCCTAATGGTAGATTTTGGAAGTAGCTCTTAATGGTAGATCCTAATGGTAGCTTTTGATGGTAGCTCCTGATGGTTTCAGTAGATAGTAACACCTAGAAAAATAATGTTCTGGCTTTCCAGAATTTTCATTTTCTCCTTTTTATGTTTTCTTACATAAAACTATTTTAAATCCTTAATTAAAGTGATTATGATCTATTTAATTTTTTTTTATCCTTACTTTTTTAAAAGTTAGGATCTTTTAAATGGGTCTTCCACATTGAATTTATTTGGGTCCATGTTAACGGTCGACTAAAATCATATATGAGATGTAAAATTCCAATTTTTTGAAATATATTGATTCTAAGATGTGGATATTTCCTTTGTCCTTTCATGTTTTCTTTCTCTCTATAATTTATGTTCAATGCCTTTCCCTAGGAGTGGTGGAACCCTATTTCCATAGTTGGTTTGAGTTTTTACTATGTGTGGATCCATCATATATGTGGAACCCATAGTTTGGGTGTTCAAACTGTATGAAGCCTCTTCTTTTTAGGTTAGGGTTCCTTCATCTCTCTCTAAGTTGTATCATGTGATAGTTTCATGTTTTTTATCCTTTTGGAGATGGTTTTCACCAAAAATAATGAAGAAAATTAATTATATTAATTTAAATTTAATGGGGGTTTGAAATACATGTTTTTACTGATTTTATATTATTGATATTTTGAATATACAGGCTTAAAATATTTCTAAAAAACATGTTTGTTGGCTATTTTTTTGTTTTTTATTTGATTTATTATGAAACCTCTATTTTTTTATTGTTTATATCACCCTAAAGAAAGTTTACTCTCCATTATATATGGTTAATGAAATGGTTTCCCCTCGAAAATTTTTCATGTGTGAGAATTCCATTAAAAGTGAAGTGGATATGATTAAAATCCCCTAAAAATTTTCAAAACTGATATGTGACTTATTTTAGAAGGTTTTGTGATATTTTAATGAGTTTCATGATTTGTGGTCATTCTATGGTTCAATTGTGGTGGAAGGTTTGGGTGATGTGAATGTTGTGATCATAATTTGGTTTTAGATGTGATGGTGGCTCTGTGGGCTTATTGGTGTGGGGATGATGGGATTTTTATTTTCATGATGTGATGTATTAGGCTAGTTTCCCAACTAGTAATGGAATCAAATTAATGATAATGTTAAAATTGAAATGGTGTGTACTAGTTTAAAATATGATTTTAATGGTCAGTTAATGAATGCATAATAATGGGTTGTTTGGATAAATGGGGTTGATGTTAAATTTGAAATGACTAGCTAAAATAATAAACCAATGGGATGGAAACTAATTTTGATGTTTTAAATGGTTTTGGTTGGAAATTGGGAAATATGGAAAATGTATTTTTTTGAATTAGAAAGTGAAATATGGAATATTCCTTGTGTCATGTTTCATATTGTTGAGCATTTAGTGGTGATAGCTAAAGTGGGTAACGTTGTGAGTTTCTTGGTACTATTGTTGTGAACACCGAGGTTGGGATTGTGTATAACTATTTTAAATATTTTATATTCCTTTTGATTTATTTAAACACCAAAACCATGTTGAGAACTATGGGATGACAACCATATATGTAAGGGTTATTTACACAATATCGTGGTGGTGAGGATAGATGGATAACTACCCCAATCTCATTCTATCTCTTCCATGTGAGGTTTATAAACATAGACTATAATGGAAAAAAAATCAAAAGTTCATGATTGGGATAGATGTTGAACAATGTGATGAGATGGAATTTGGTGAGGGTCATGCATGGTAGGAGGAGGGAATGAGTTTGATCTTTTTCATGTTAAAAATAAATAATTACTATGGATTTTGAAATAGTTGTGATGTGGTGATAACCCAAGTGTAATGATGTTAGATAATATTCAATGTCACAGTGTTGTTGTTTATGTTGTATTTTTTGTGATACGGAAGATATGGGAGCACCAGGACATATGACATTGGGGTGTGAGAGTGTAAAATGAGTGTTAAAGTGGTGTGGGGTACCCTTTATCAATATGCTTCCTATTATGATATTATACATAGATGTGTTATTTGGTGAGTGGTTTATGGTGATGTTGGGATTGGTTAGTTGACCTATTTAGGTGTTGTAGGATCTTTTATTTTCTTAATGGTGTTTTGGTATGATTTTTTCACAAGTACATGATATGCCTTGGTTTTCTTACTAAGTATATTTTTATTCTCACCATGTGTATATAATACTATTTTCATGTTTTTAAGAGGATTACATGAATTTTTATAGAGATTACATAGTCAAAACATTATACATTTGCTGTGTTTCTACATTATATTTTCTTTTGGGTATTTATTTTGGAGACTTTTATATGTATCTGATTATTTTATTCATGCGTTTCGGGGTAGTTTTGGGTTCATTATTATATTATTTCATGGAGTTTATTATAGTGGATTATAACTATCTTTTGATCCTATTTTATTATAGAGGGTAATTCCTCCCATTTATGATATTTTTATACCCTTGGAAATATTCACAATCCTTGGGCCTACTAGAGGAGGGACTCGAGTGTCATTAACCCTCTTCTCTCATTGTTGTATATTTTGAATACATGAGGTCATGAGGGATTGGTATCAGGGATAATGGATGAGATATGGGATGGATTTTAATATTATGAACTATAAGGATTGCATGGTTTGGTAAGGAAATGGTTTCAGTTGATCATGGTACATGACATATTCTAAGGAAGACTAGCCAGGACATAGGATTTTTGGCCCCCCATGATCCAATGCAATGACATAAACCTACCAAATAACCAAGTAATGTGGTTCCACTTGCAGGTCAGATACCTCGGATAGTTACATTCATTATGATGAATTTTGTTCATAATTAAATTTGGGTGTTATTTAGGAAGTTAAAATGAATTAAATAAATATTAATGAAATTTCATACTACTGATCCTATTAAATATTTCTTTCCCTTTCATCTAGGGTTCATTTTTATCTTATGTGTTTGGATTAAGTAGTGTTCGTTCTATCGGATGATCGGGATGATCACTAAAGTGTAGTTCTGGTAGAGGATGATTATTATTGGAAGAATATATTGCATGATTTTCAGCGTATGTATTTGGGGAAGTATAAGGGAATTTCTTCTAGTATATTGACATATAGATGTTTGGTGAATCTTGAGGTATCTTTTTGATTTTTTGGGTCCCATCAGAGAGTTATGCCCCACTGGAAGTTAGTCAAATGAGAGGATATAATGACCCATAATTTACATACAATGATATTATATTAAAATTGAATAATATCAATTATAAAATATAAAGAATCCATGACAGTAACATATAGGTATAGTGTATTTTTTAAAATGTAAACATAAAGAACTATTTCATAAAATAACTTCATTGTCTCCCACTTATTTCATTATAACTAGACCCCTTTTGAGATATCTTACTTAATACCCTTCTTCACGACATGGGGAAATGAAACATATGAAAGGGTGATCTCAGATGTTCAGTATGGGTAAAAAAGGTATATATCAATCATATCATAATCATAATACCTAAGAACACAACATTTGAAAATCTTATCCTACATATGAATGATCGTGATATCATGCCATGAGATAAACCATAAAAGTTATTAATAATCAATGAATATAATCCAAAAAGTCATAAATTAATACATGAATTTTTTTACACATAAACGTAGAAAATCATTTTATATTATTCATGGATCATTTCCATGTCCATCATAGCAGAAACATTCCATTATTGATATGATTTCACTCCTTGTTCCAGCCATGTACTACTGAACTGAGATCATTTTCCATTCCAACCATGTCTATCTCATGAGATATAAATATTTACCCAATTAATTAGAGGGAGATATATGTCCCAACCATCTCATAATGAAATCATTCTTATATTTTCCATTACAACATAAATCATTCATCGTAACCCAAGGAATAAATTAGGTTTCTTTAAACATCATTCCCTTATAACATAATCCATATAAAACAAATAGATTTCATAAATATAATTCCATCATAAATACAATGAAACTATAAGAACAATATAGATATTATAATTGAATAATAACCCTATTAGATGACTCCACCTTATATGGAAAATAAATTTGATATAACACGTGAAATTATTTCTTTAGGAAAATATCCTTTCTTCAGAAAAAAAATTTATTTACTCAAAATTCCATGCCATTTTAAAAGAAAAGAGTTATTTTAAAAATAATAATTAAATAATTTAAAAAAATATTAATATAAATAAGTCATTATGAAAATATGAAAATCTATTTATTCTTTATAAGTTAAAAACATTCTCATTGTACTATTGCTAAAAAAGTCAAAATGTACCTCATATCAAAAAAACAAAAGATTCCTTTCATACCATTTAAAAAAAATATACCAATGGGTAAAATTGACTCTATATAATTTTATAATAATATAAATAATATTTTTGAATACATAATTATGAAACATGGACATGAATGATAAATATACCATAATAAATACTTATGTATAAACAGTATTGGATTATAATGAGATTGGGAAATAATCCCTTACATTAGGTCCGATTAAATTTATCTGTATCCAAACCTCCTATATAATGATTAAAATAATGTAATTGAATAATTTCAGAATAATAGTCATTTTTATGATATCATATATGATCATATTACTATCCATTTGTTAGTAAGATTATTACTCATCCATCGGGTGTTAACTTCTTTATTTTCTTACACATGTTTTGTCGGATTAGTTATTGTTTTTATTCTTATGTCATAGTTATATAATTTATAAAATTATATCATTATAATATATATCATATTGATTTATTCCATTCATTTATATATTCATTCCTTAATGTATATCATGAATAATAAGTCACGTCACATCGTGGAGATGGTAATCCATACGTATACACAAGCGATGATATCATTCCCATAATTGTTGATTGGTATTGAAGTGGTTTGTGTATAAAATTTCAGAATAAATATAATATTATATTAATCATATGTTTTTATTATTTCCATCATTATACCCCTCTATGTAATATGGTTGTGAAAAACAAATTACACCATGGTGTGGAGATGGTAAGATGTACATACACATGCATGGTGATTTTTCTTTTCATATGATGGATAGAAGATGGAATATGGTTGTTTTATAATCATAACAACATATTTGTATATAATTGATACTATAGTTATTAATTTATAATGAAAAGACTCATGAATAGTGAGTATTAGAATAAAAAAGTTTGTATGAATCTGTAGTGGAGATCACCTCTTCATCGGCATGCTCCCTCTAATTATCCTTTTTAAGCACTAGAGTTGGTATTTGAAAATGACCAGAAACTCTATAATGTAACTATAAAAGTTGATAAAGAAAATAGAAAGGGTTTGGTAAATCATTAAGTCTCAAAGATAATTGAATATGTGATGGAGGAGGTTCCCATTTATAATTGAGGAGAGGGGTACTTTTGTGGTCTCTATAAATATTAATTTATAATAAAGTCCAACACCATCCAAAAACCTCCTAAATGCCCCAAATTTAGAATATGAGATGATATAGGGTTGTAATATCATCAAAAAATAAATTTTAGACAATTTATTCTTCCAATTTAAACCTTATCATTTTAATTAATAGCTATATATTCTATTTAATTTTTAACTAGGGTAACAAATATTTTAATATTAAAAGGATGAAATTTTTACTTATATGATGTCAATTAGACCATAAATAAATAATTTATAACATTTTAGACCATATAATAATTATTATATATTTTCTAAAAATAAATATATGATTTTTAAATAATTTAATAAAACATTATTTGAATAATAAAATTATTAATGTCCAATTTGACACTATTCAATTAATTGATTTATAAAAATATTAAGATGACAATTTAACTTCGAACGAATTATATTATTATAATTATAATATTTAAGGTCATATATAAAATTAATTGGACATATTAATTATCCCAAATTATATTTATTTTGATATTTTTAATAATATTTATTTGATATTTCCCCTAATAAAATAATTACTACAACTCTATTGTATAATTATTTAATATGCTTATTTGTTGAATAAAAATTAAAAATAAAATACAATGATAAATTTAAATCTTATATAATTCATATTAATACTTATAATCAAATATATATTCTATAGAATCTATCATTAAAAATGTTATAATTAATAAAATGTGAATGTTAAATGTTTATCATAACTTTAAATAAAAGAATATAAGTGTCATAACTTCTTCTATAAAGATCTAAATGGTCAATAAATCGACACTAAAAAGTCCATCATTGATATATAATCAACCAATAATATTTTTCCAGTGTTTGGGTCTCTTAATGGTTATTATCACTATAATAGTTATTATTTTATTGATTTATCAGCATTTAAATAATTCTTGCATCATTACAGTATAAATCATTAATGTAATTATTTATTTTCTAAAAATTAAAAATAAATTATCATTATTAAAAAAAAATTTTATTTCAAATGAGAATTTATAATTGAATTTATCTTTTGTATTACCTTATATTAAAAACTATATAGTTATTAAAATTTGAATAAGACATATGTAACTTTTATTTTAAAAAAATAAATTAAATGTATTAATATAATCCAAGTGGCTTCCAAAGGAAAAAATTCAACCAAAGAAATATTTTGATCGAAACACACTCCTAAAATTATATTATAACAAGTTTTAAGAAAATTAAATAATATTATGTTGACCCTTAATTACATAATTTACCCTTTTGTCGTATTAATAAAAATTTCAGAAGTTCCTATTCATAAAACGCAAAAATAAAAATAATCTATTTACATAATTTTTACTTATTTTTTCCAAATATGGAATCCATTTTTCAAAATTAAATTCATAGAATTCACATTAATTAATTTAAAATTAATCATGTTTTCAGAAAGAGAGAACGCGTTTTAAAAGTTAAAACATTGTAAAGGATTGAAATATTTTTACATATGAATTCAATGTAATATTAATGACAATGACATAAATTAAATTAAATGATAAAAAATATTATATTTATAATTTAAAACCATTAAATAATATAATTTCATCATATAAACTAACTCTATGAAAAAAAAAATTCAATTAAAATTTAGTGTGTGGTTACTATTCATCAAAAATTGAATATTATCAAAAAATTTCAAAAAAATTATCAAATGTAAATTTTTATATTTTTCTTCCCAATAACATGTTTATGTTTTCATATCAAAATTACTAATATCTCAAAATCTTAATTTAAAAGGGTTTTTTCAATGAAATTCAAAAAATTATACTTTTGAAAAATATTTGTTTTTATACATGGAATAGGTTTTTTTTCATACCTTATGACAAAAATATCTATTTGATGAATTTAAAAAATATTTTTTAAGTGTATAATATATATATTTAATTAATTTTATTTACTAATAGTAATTCACTCTATTTATAAATATAAAAATAGAAATATATAATTGATTTATATTTTTTCATAAATATTTGTTAGCAAATGAACTAACCATACATTTTCATAAGTTAGTTATATTTATTCTCTCCAACCTAATGGCGAGGTTGAAATAGTCATTTAATAGTAAGGGTGTCTCTTATTTCATTTAAACCCATAGTTTCATGCAATGAAATCTATTGAATAACTAAAATTATATAAAATATTTCATAAAACCATCTGGGTGTAACATTTTACCCGCCTTAAACGAAATTTCAACCCCAAAATTTATTATTTGGAAACAAACAGATGAGGATAATTCTACCTCATCACATCCTCAAGTTCCCACGTAGCTTCCTCAAATTCTTGGTTCTACCATAAAACATTAACCAAGTGAGTGGTCTTGTCTCATAAAACGTTTTCATTATGATCTAAAATAAATATTTGTTGTTCTTCATAAGAATGATCTTTCTCCTATGGTGCAACTTATGAGTTTAGTACATGTGAAAGATCATGTGTGTACTTTCTTAGTAGAGATACATGGAACTCACTATGAACATGACAGAGAATCAGTGGAAGCACCAATCAGTAAGATGCCTTCCCAACATGATCCAGAATTTCAAAAGGACCAATATACCTAGGGTTCAGTTTTTCCTTCTTTAGAAATACCATTAATCTCTTCTAAGGAGATATTCATAGAAATACCATGTCAGCCACTTCAAACTCCATGTCTTTTATTTATTTGTTAACATAAATTTTTATTAACTTTGAGCTTCTCTTATGTGTTGTTGAATAGATCTGACCTTTTTTTCATTTCATCAACAAGATTAGGTCCTAATAGCTCCCTTTACCTAAATTCATCCGAGAAAGTTGGACTTCTTCACTTATTTCCACATAGGTCTTCATAAAGAGCCATCTGAATACTATAGTGATAAATATTATTGTAATAAAATTCTACCAAAGTTAGGTGTTGATCCCAACCACATTTTAAATCTATAGAGAAAACATTCCAAATGTATTCTACAGATTGAATTGTCCTCTCAGACTAT
This sequence comes from Viscum album, assembly GCA_963277665.1. Lineage (NCBI taxonomy): Eukaryota > Viridiplantae > Streptophyta > Magnoliopsida > Santalales > Viscaceae > Viscum > Viscum album. Next base: position 785,593,300 of record OY728137.1, on the reverse strand, counting down.
CAGTCTATATAATGATGATAAGTAGTGCTAAAACGTAACTCTATATCGAGAACCAACTGAATACTTACCAGTATGTAGTGGTAAACTTTAGAACCCCATCAGATATAATGGAAAGTGTAACTCAATTAAATCTTAATTATTGGATCACATAAATCCTAGATAGCTGGTGAAGAGTGAAATCCTCTATAATATCAATGAAGTGTTCTGACTTCATAAGGCAATCAACTATAACCCATATTGCATTACGTCCTTTAGATGTTTTGGGAAGTCTGATGACAATGTCTATAGTGATGTTTTCCAATTTGAATTCTGGAATGTGTAATGGTTATAACATCCCCTTAGACATTTTTCTCTCATCTTTAACTTACTGGAAAACCAATCACCGAGAGATATATTCAACAACATCTCTTTTCATGTCATCCAACCAAAAATACTCTTTCAGGTATGAGTACATAATTTTTCTTCCATGATGAATAAACATTGAAGAACTATGAGCCTCATCAAATATCTACTTCATTAATTCTGGTATGAGGGGAATAGAATTCTAGTTCCCAAACCTTTTTATTCCATCATAATCAAAGATGAATTCTGGAACATTTCCCACCTTTTGTAGCTCTTCATCTTCCTTCTATAGCTCCGTAATCTTCACTCATATAGATGGTTGAACATTCAATTGGGAAAGATTATTTTTCTCTATATCCATTAAATAATCAAGATCCATCCTTTGAAAATAAAAAAATATTGGATCTTTTGTGATCTTTATCCTGGATTGGCTAGCATGTTCCTTTGGAATCAAATCATTTTCCATATTGTTCACATTTCCAGGGTGGTAAGTTATTGAGCATTCATAATCTTTAATCCACTCCAACCATATTCTTTGATGATTATTATGATCCTTTTGTGTTAAAATAAACTTTATACCTTTATTATCAATATAAATATCACACCCTTCATTATAAAGATGATGTCTCCATATCTTTAGAGAAAACATTACTACAGTTAACTCCAAATCACGAGTTGGGTAATTTTTCTCATGGATTTTCATTGTCGTTAGGCATAAGCTATCACCATATAATTTTGCATACGAACAAAACCCAACCCATTCTGGGATTCAACAATGTAGATTAAAAACATTTCTTCACTACAAGGTAGTGTGAGAACAGGTGAAGTTTCTACCCTTTTTTAGCTCTTTGAAATTAAATTCACATTCCTCCAACCACATAAACATAACTCCATTCAATGTCAACTTGATGAGTGGATTAAATAATCATGAAAAATCATTCATCAAACATCGATAAGATCCACCCAAACCAAGAAAACTTTGTATATTAGTTACCATTTATGGTCTTAGACAAATTTCAATAACTTCTATTTTTACTGGATCCATTGATATCCCCTCTTTTGAGATTATGTGATCAAAAAATGAAACATTCTGAATCCAAAATTCACACTTGTTAAATTTTGGATAAATCTTATCATTTCTCAGGGTATTCATTTCAATTCTAAATTGATCTTCATGATTATCCTTACTCCTTGAACAGATAAGAATATCATATATAATGACTACCATAAACTAATCAAGATAGTCTCTAAAGACACTATTCTATAGATAGATGAATATAGAGGGGGAATTAGTAAGACCAAAAGGCATCACTATAAATTCATAGTGTCTATAACTTTTTTAGAATATCGTATTGGTATATCCTCCTTCTTATCCCTTAGTAGATGATGTCTAAAATTGAGATCAATATTGTAGAAATATTGAGCTCTATGTAGTTGGTCAAATAAGTCATCTATGAGAGAAAGAGGATATTTTTTATTGATAGTGATGTTGTTGAGTTCTCAATAATCAATGCAGAGTCTCATTGATCCATCTTTCTTCTTAAGAAACAGAACAGGTGCACCCAATGGTGACACACTAGGGCATATGAATCCCTTGTAAAAATTCTTTTGGAGTTACTTCTTCACTTCATTTAACTCAATTGGGTCTATTCTATGTGGTGACTTTGATATAGTCATAACACCCGGTTTGAGTTCTATTGAAAATTCAACCTCACAATTTGGTGGAAGACCTAGAAATTCATCTAGAAAGGAATCATCAAACTATCATAAAATGGTTATATTATTAACTATGAGTTTCTCCCCAACCATTTGAGATATATAACCTTCATATATAATAATCAAGACCAAGAATATAGAAGAAATTACTACCGGAAGTTCATATTCATCCTCGCATCGATAGATGATCATAGATTGATTCGTAATATAAAATGTGACTTCCCTTCCTTTGAAATCAATATGATCTCAATAAAGTGAATGTCAATCCATGCCAACAATCACATCAAATTCCACTATAGTAACGATCACATGATTTTTAGGAATCAATTTCCCACAAACATCAACCAAAGAAAAGACTCTCAAATCAGATTTTATATTCATTTTGGTGTTTTTCAGGGTTTCAGAGTTTCTTAACATTTTAGGGTTTGTTTATTATTTATTTATTATTTATTTATAATTTATTAATTTTTTATTTTTATTTATTTTTTAATTTTTTTGAAATATTTATTTATTTATTAATACTTAATTAACTAGTAATTATTAATTAATTAATTAATTAATTTAATTATTTATCTATTATCTATTAATTATTAATTATTAATAATTATAGAATATTTATTATATATTTAAATAAATATAAGTATATATATTACACACACACAGATATATTGTATAATTTTTTTAAAAATAATTATATAAATATATGTAATGATATATATGAATAAAAATATATATCATTAAATAGACAGAAAAACAACATGGTGTTGTTCTGAAGATGTTACATATTTTAAAGAGAGGTGCAGGGTTCGAATATATGCTGTGCACATGAGGTCAGAAATTTGCAAAGTGCTAATAAAGTGGGGGAGGGGTGAAAATCACGGATAAAGGGGGTGGAGCAGTGTTGAAGGGGTAAGGTAAGTGCTAATAAAGGGTTCAAATTCTCATGGATGAAAAATTCTTTTACCCACATTAATAGTGATTCTTTTATCAGCGTTAAAAAAGAGATGTTAGAGTCCCCATTTAACTACGCTAAAAAAATTCTCTTAAAAGAAACATTTAAAACATTAAAAAATCTTTTTAACGGAACCTTTTAACATCGATTTTTTAGTGTTGGTAATTTTTTCCATATTTTAACCACCCTCATGTTATCAGTGATTTTGTAGTACTAATAAAGGAATTTTCTAGAATAGTCAAAGGCCTTTTTTAGTATTGGTGGTATTCCGCCTTAGAAAAGAACGGTAAGTTCGTTACCCATTAGATGTAAGGGTGTGTAGGTGTAGATATAGACCTCCTAAAAACAATATAAATGTTTATTTCGGATACTGAAGTTAATATATAAGCATTTAATAATATTAATTGATGTGGTGGAGAATAAAAATAAATCAAAAGAGTTGGTGGAAGTATGTTACCTCTTCGTTGGGTAACTCTTATTGGTTTTCACCAAAGGGATTTCTTGATTGAATTTCTTCTCAAATGGATGATTCTTGGACAATGGTAGGGATTTTGGGATGTTATTTTGGTATATTTTGGTAGATAAAAATGGCTCGATGGGTGTGAATAAGTGGTAGGGTGGTGTTTCTTTTTAAAATGGAGGAGGAATGACATTCTTGTAGATTTTGGAAAAGAGAATTCCATCCATGTTTTCCCATGGTTAAGTGGCTCCACTAATGGTCCAAAATTGATTAATAGAGGATAGGGTAGAAATAAGAACATTCAATTTATTTTGGAAATGGTTATATGTCATTTTGGGACTTGATTTTAAGGTTTATTCATTATTATGCTAATTTTTCTAATAATCACTATTATTAATCTTAATCAACTTCACTGATATTTTGGGTCAAAAACTAAGTTGACCCTATTAGAATGTATAAATTATTTCATTTCCAAATATTTAATCCATTATTACAAATTCCAAACACATAAGTGTCAGAAGTTAATTTAAATTTAATCCCATAGACGGGACAACAAAGCGTGTTTTCATAGAAAATAGTTGAAAACATTGAAATATTTTTATATCCAATTTCAATGTGAATCAAATTAAAATGACTTAAATTGGATTAATTATTCAAAATTGATCTAATTATACTTTTTCATAAAATTAAAATATAATTTACATATATGAATAAATTATATGAAAAATCATTTTTGAATTAAAATTAAGTGTTTTTATCTATTCATTAAAAAATGATTCTTCTTAGAAAAATACCAAAAAAATTACCCAAATTAAATTTTTATATTAAGATTTCAAAAGTTTTAGTTTATTCTGTTAAATAAAAATTATATAAGTGTCAAAATATATATTTATAATGGGTTCTCCTTTAAAAGGGGTAAAATTATCTTTTTGAAAAATACATCATTTATTCATAAAATTAGATTTATTAATATCTTATACCAATAAAATATATTATATGAATTTAAAAAATATTGAATTATTATATAATATATAAATTTTAATGAAAAAATTAATCAAAATTTGTTTGTTTAATTTATTGAGATTTGTGTTTGTACTAAGATAAATTGTATTTTGTAGAAAATTAATTTCTTTATTTTCAAATAGTTCTTGCATTCACTTATGCTAATTGATAATTAAAGGATTCATTTTATAAAGATGTGTATATAATATTTTAAAATTTTATTTAATCTTATTCATAACTTCCAATCCAATGGTAGTGTGGTAGCTATAATAATGTTTTAATAATATTATTAATAGTATATTTTAGTTTGGTAAAACTCATCCTTGCATGTAATGAAAGATATATAAGGGACATGGTATTGTGTGTAATATAAGCCAAAAATAGTGTTTCATGTACCAAAATATAATATAAGTGTAGCATATAGTGAAATATTTACTTGATTTTGCATAAGAAAAACATAGTTCTTTCCTATAAAAAATCTATATTCATTGTTTTGTGAAAAGAAATATATCAAAAAGATTAAATTAATTCAAAAAAATTCACAAAATCTTGTGGTGTTACAGTTAAACTACCCATGGTCCTAAGTGTGAATCCTATTCAACTCCTGATATACGTGATCCACACAGTTACTCTGTGATTTGTATAACCATGTGAGTAAACCATGAAACTCGCTCAAAGAGGGGTATTTTTTATCTTTGGGGTAATTTTTAGTTGTCGTTTCATTCCTTAACTTCCCCCAATTATTTCCCCCTAACTTAGTCACATTTATTGGAGCTCTCCCCCTCTCCAAAGCTCATCCAACTGAATTTTTATTGGATTTATTGGTGATTCTTCTTCATGTTCAAGAGGATAGGGTATTCTTATCTTTCCCCTCTGGGTATATCCTCTTTTTCTCTCCTCTTAAAACTCTAGTGGTCATGTTTGGATGATTTTATTGTTTCGGGTCAAGGGAAATTATTTCTTTTGGTTTGAAATAGTTTTGATCTATAGTAGGAGTTCCTTTTCAATAGACTTCATCGAAGGTGACAAGGTTCCACCACTTGAGGTCATTTTTTCTATTTTATTTCATTTTATTTGAGATTTAAATTTATGATTGGGTTTTCAAAATTCATGTTTAACCTATATAATTGTGGCGTGGGTTATCTAGGATGTTGTATTAAATATTTCTTTGACTTGGTCAGTTTTCCATTTGGGAAATGTTTGGAATTTCATATTTAGAGTGGTTCTTTGTTGAAAATGGTTATTTTATGCATTATAAATCTTTAGAAAAAATACCTAGGATGGTTTTTATTGAGTAATTAACTTTTTAATTATATTTTAATCCAAATGCTCTTTTAAAAGAGAGTTTTCTCTTTTTTCAATCAAAGTATTTTTGTTGCCTTTAATGCGTGGTGTGGTTTTATAATGTGAATTAGTGTTCCTATATCTTGTTTTTTATGATTTTTGGTTATTATGATGTGATTTTTAATTTTTTGTATTCAAAATTACTTTAAAAATGGGATTTCCAAATGTATATTCTATATATCATCAAATTGAAGGTCTGGTTGGCACTTTGAAAAGTGGTGTTGATTGTGGCCGTGTTGAGCCCCTTGCTTGTTGATGATGGTTTTATAATCTATGTTATAGATGTTTATGATGTTATTCATGGTGTGTTTATGGATTGGAGATATTTCTAAGGGAAGTATGTGAGGTGGGAAGGATATTATTTTGGTGTTAGCCAATGGGGTTTTTTTATTATCATGTGATGGCATTTGTTTGTTTGTGGTCCACCTCCATCAAATATTACATGAGGAAATGAGGGTAATAAGTAGTAGGTAGTGGGATTTTGTTTGAAAGTTGATATTTATGCATTTTATATCCTCCCATAGTGGTGATTCAGGAACTAGCTAGTGGAATTTCACTAAGGACACTTGTTAGAGGGATTCATTTGATGGATGTGTGACCGTTAACCTACCAATAGTGGGTCCACTTTGTGTTCCTTATGCTATCCTATTGTTCCATGTGGTGTTTACTCATACTATATATCATATATTTTTTTATATTTTTTTGTAATTAGGTGGAATGTTTTTTGGATTTAATTTCTTAATGTGTTAGTTATTTTGTTGTTTTAGTCATAATGTTGACTAGTTTTACTCCATCCATTTATTGGAGTTATTTGTAACTTTCTGTAGGTGTGTTTTATTATTGTTTAACATTATCAGTGATTAATTTATATTTGGATGTATAAAATATTTGAAATTAAAAATGTGTAAATGGTTTTTAAATGGGTTTTCCTTGGATTTTACTTTTTAAGAATTTGAAACCAAATGTGGGATTATTTTCGAAAGTGGAGTGTATTAAAGATAATGCTCTGGTTTCATTTGAAATTGGAATGTATTTAAAAAAGAACTATATTTGAAAAATGATTTTCCAAATGGGTCACCATTGATAAATTTCACATTTCACACTTGTTTTACTCCCATGTTTTGGAATGAAACATAAAATCTATTGTACCATGCAATGTTTTTTTAAACATGAATAATTGGTTTCTTATATAAAATATATGAAATGGAATAATGGTGGTATCCTACTAACTTCATATCACACCCTACATACTATTGATGGTGGTTATGTATTCTTTATGTATTGTTCAGGGTTCTCCAAGTCTTGGATTTTGGGTTTGATCTATTTTCATTGACCTTGGGAGGTAGACGATTCATGGGATCTGGGTGTTGACTTGTTGGTCACATGGATATAGTGATCGGAACTTTGGGTTCATGGAATCTATTGGCTTGAGTTTTTTATCCACTTTTTTCTTTAATTTTATTTTATTTCATCTTCTATTTTATTTTTGTAACATTATTTTAAATTATTTTATGTTGTATGTGAATCTATGAGAATTTATCTTTATCTATTTATAATTATTCAATGTTTGGATATTTTTTTGGATTCTTTAGTTTGAAATATTCTCCAAAAATTATGATTGATACCCTTGACATTTTCATTAGCCTGGGGGATCATGGGCACTCCTCAAATATGTGGCTGGCCAGTTGGATGGTGGCTTGGTTTGGTTCGTTATAAGGTAACCCACTGACGAACCGGTGAGGTGTACAGGGTAGATTGTGGTTTGGGATAACTATTATGAGGATTCATTTGATGATGAAATAATGTCATAATTTCAGTCTTTTTTTCTTCAATGACCTACTATGAATTTTATAATATTCTGATTCTTTTTTCTTCAATAAATAGATTCCTATGGAGGCTTAAAAGAACACCTTGTTACCAAAAATGGCTCTTTGATCTTGATTTAAAAGTGAAACTCTAGAGGATACTCTCAATTATCCAACTACTTTCCTCCATAAATATCAAATTTTATCCTCTTAAATTATATATCAATCTATCATCCAATTATAAATTAGTTTTTAGAGACTATGGAGTGTAATTGTAATGGGTTTACAAAATAAAATATATCTCTTCTTATCGCCTTCTTTAATAGTTTATAACTACAACAAATGTATGGGACAAGTTCCTTGGATATTGACGAATTCCAAGAGGGTTCTCACAAACCGTAATTAAGAGGTAAGGGTATCTTTTTCATCACCAAGATCAAGGAAGTAATAATATAAAAAAATCAACCTAAGGGAAGTTAAATTAGGGGTCCAAATTGAGCTATTTATGAAATCCATTATCTAATTGTGTTTGATCTCTCATTTATTTAATTCATTTCATCATTAAACATCAAAATGCATTATTTCATAAATTTGATATGTTCACTTAATTATGTGCATAGTCACTTTATTAATACATATCTGATTTATCAATTCACAGCCTTATAAAAATTTTCATTTTATTAATTTATCATTTCATCATATATAAATCATTAAAATTTTAATTTTCCCATTGAATTTATCATTTTAATTTTTTAAAGTAAATTCGCCCCCACACACCTAATTACAATCTACATTGAACAATAATCGGTATCAATAGTTTCTTGGTGTTTTTATTAAAAAACAACTTTTTTTTCAAAAAACCAAGAAATCTTTTTAAAAAAATAACCTATTTTGAAGGTGGATATTTTTATGCAACAAAAGTCTTATTCGCACGCTCCAGTTTTTATGGAACAAATTATTCTTATGAGAAAAATACTATTTAAAACATTCTTTGTATAATTATTTACACTATTTAGATAATGGTTATAAAATATTATACTCTAACTAAATAAATTGAAGATTATGGGACTTCTGATGATGCTAAAATTATTAATCTTAAAATAAAATCCATGAATACATTAAATTGTTGTCTTGATCGAAATTAATTTAATCATGTTTCTACATGTAAAATTACACATGTAATATAGAAATTTATAAGAGTATCCTTTTAATGAACCAATGAGGTTAATGATATAAGATTATAAATGTTCATAGAACATAATTAAATCATTTATATGCATATTAATGAATCCATCACTAGTATGTTTACATAGTGTGATGAAATTGTTAATGGTCAAAATTTTATTAGTGATGATTTGAAAATAGAATCCTTAGTGAAAAAGATAATATGGGTCCTATCAAGAAATTGGTAACCAAAAGTCATATCCGTAAAAAATCAAAGGATCTGAAGAAAATAACATCCAAAGTACTAACGATATCCATAATGACAAATAAAATTACAATGAAGAGAAAAGCAGATAATGTGGCTAATGAAGCCAAAACTTTAAACAAAATAATCACCTAAAAAGCTACCAATGATGATTCATCCTAATTTAATATTCTTGATTTTTATTAAGTCTCCATGAATATAAATAAAAATTAAGTAAATAAATTTTTCAATTGTTCCATGAAATAGAATCAAAATGTGGAATTAAAATTTATATGTTATGAATGAAATAAAAAATTTCACATCAAGTCGGAATGACCCATATACAAAAAGAAGGTCAATGAAAGGAAACTATATGGGATGGGTATAAAAGTTTCAACATGAAGTGTATGTGATGACTCTACGGACTCAACTCCCCCAACCTATTTAAGTCACTCTGGTACTAAGTTCCTTATGGAACATTTTGATAAAGATAATGATGGTATTACTACTCTTCTCATCGTTCCTCTTCAATCACTTATCTTTATTCTTCCCCTTATTCTTATTATTATTTCTACTCAATTAACCTTATTTATGAGGACCTAAAAAATCTTTTTATCATCATGAAAATGGTTTCCATAATATTTTTTCATTATACAAAGAACATCATAATAAAAAAAATGATGTTCTTAATGAAAACGAACAACATAGAAAACAAAAGGATTGTCTATATAATGAAAAGTAATAATTATACATGACAATTAAGAATCAATATGATGTTAATAATCTTGAATACACAATTAACGACCTAAAATTTTATCAATAAAAAATTACACAATTTTGAAAATAATCTAATTAATATATTGGGCTCTCAAAGACATGAAAAATATTGGGTTTATCTTAGTTTCTCAGAACATGAAAGAACCTTAACAAATCCATCAAAACTACTTTTATTAAAGGTTTCATTCAATATAAATAATTCTATCATTGTAAAAAAATTTGGTTATATAAAATATGAATTTGATTTTAAGAATACATGATTTGGTGGACCAAAATCAATTTATCTTTCATTTGGGTACCAATTCCATTAGACATTTAATTTTTTAGGAAAATATTCTTGATAGAAAATAATGAGATCAACTATTGAACCTATATGATTTCTCAAGACACATGTGTGGGGACCTCTCCAAATTAAAACAAATCAATAAAGTAGGAGTTCAGAACACCATTTGTGATAACTCCATGATTAAGATAATCGGTGAATGTTCCATCATTTTTTCTATATCAAATCTTATCAAAAAAAAAATTAAAGGCTTAGAACAAAATTTTCTAAAAATTAGTCAATTGTGTGAATGTATTTTTAAAATATATTTAAAAAATAAATTTTCCAAAGTTTTTAACTAAAAATTAAATCTTTTATTTTACGAATTTCATTTTCAAATTGTTTATACAATCAATTTAAAATATCTTTTTATCCATGAAATCAAATGATTGAGTGCATAATTTATTGACTAATTCATTTGGAATATAATATTTAGTCATTGTAGAACACTATCACTTGTTAAACTTAATAGTTATCAACTACTATGAGATGTACCTAAAATTTATTTCAAATATGACATGGTATGTGAATAATTAAAAAATGTTAAGAAATACAAATATTTATTTAAATAAAAAAGGAATTTCTTCTTCCAAATCTCTCAAATTAATTCATCTTGATTTATTTGGACGTTATAAATTTGAATGTATTGGATGTTAATTCTATAGTTTTTTGTTTTTTATGACTTTTAAAGGTTTAAATGGGATTAATTCTTATCCTATAAAACTGAATCATGAAATCTATCATCAATTTTTCTAATAAAAGTTAGAAATAAAAAGGGATTTAAAATTATTTATATTATATGTTATCTTGGAGGATAACATCACAATAAGTAATTTAATGATTTATTTTCCTATTCGGTTTATAATCATTGTTTTTATTCTCCTTTAACCCCTTAAAAAAACTGGGCAGTAGAGTGTCAAAATAGAACTATCCAAGAAATTTATCCAACTATTTTAAATATATTTAATTTACCAAAATATTTTTGGTCTAAGGTTTTAAATACAATGTTCTTTAATATTAATTTCTTTCTCAAATTTCATTTCATAAAAAGTACCCCTTATGAACATTAGAAAAATAAAAAACCTAAAGTGGGATTGGAAAAAAAATCAGTTTCAAATATTTTATTCTCAACACTAAATACAATATTGGAAAATTTGAATCAAATTCTGATTAATGTGTCTTTCATGGGTACTGAAGCTCAATAAAGGTATACTGAGCCTTTAACAAAATAACCAAAACATCATAATAATCAATCCATGTTTTTTTTATTTAAAGTTTTCCAAAATCAATTTCTATTTATTTAAATGATGTTTTAAACGAACCATTTCAATATAAATTAGTTGAATTTGAATAATTATTACCTATAAATTCTTTTTCTAATGTTTTTAAAAAATATAAAGACTATACCCTTGAAATTATCATTTAATATTTTCAAGAGGAGACTTATTCTAGAACATCTATCCTAAATGAGACTGAACATAATTCATTTATCTCTCACTTAGAATATCAAAATATGAATGATTCTATTAATGATGTAAATTAGGTTCTTTCCATACAATAAGAAAAAAATAAACTCACTCTAAATGATGTATGGACTCTCATAGAAATACATAATAATCATCACATCATTGGATCTGGATGGGTTTTATGAATAAGTTATATGAGCTTTTTAACACCAAAATAAATAAAGACTCTATAGTTTCTAAAGTTTATAACTAATAAAAAGGGGTTTTATATGGTGAAACCTATAGAAAAATAACATGGATAGAATCAATTTGAATATTTTTTGCATTTAAGTCTCACATCAATTTCAAATTCATCCAAATGGATTTAAAAATCAAATTTTTAAATGGTTTTATTAATGAAACTCTTTTTGTAAAACAAAAACCGGGTTTTGAAAATCCTATTTTTGTAAATTATGTTTCTAAATTAAATAAATATATTAATTTTTTAAAATAATCCCCTCAATATTGATATGAATATTTGTCTGATTTTATTTTATCAAATGGTTCAAAAATGGGAAAATCATATTCAACTCTTTTTCTAAAAAACATATCAAAAGATCTTTTACCTTTTCAAATTAACATTGATGATGTGATTTTAAACTCAAACAATGAATCTATTTGTTTTTAGTTTTAAGATATAATGAAATAGGATTTTGAAATGATATTTATGGATGAAATCAAATTTATTCTCAATTTCCTATTTCTCAATATAATGATAATTTTTTTAAAACCAATGAAAATACACTAATGAACTATTAAAATGGTTTGGCATGGATCATAATAAGGAAATTAGTGCACATAAGAGTACAAAATGTAATCTACTATTGGAATAATCTAGTAAAAAAATTATAAAAATATTTATTAAATATGAATGGTAGTGTACTTTACCTTACTGCAACCTAGTTAGAAATCATGTTTAATATTTTTCATTGTGCTCATTTTCAATCCCATACAAAAAATATCATCTCAAATCTATTAAAAAAATTCATTATTCAAAAGAAACTAGAAATAATAATTTAGTTTATACAAAGAGATATTCTTTTGAATTAACTAGTTTGTTCAATATGGATTTTTTTGGATTCAAACAAGATAGGAAAAATACAAGGGCGATTGCAACCTACATGGAAAATACTTCATCCCATGGAGTAGTGAGAAGAAAAAATTTGTAACACATTCTACATCAGAAATATAATACATAGACTTATGATGTTATTATGACCAAATAATATTGATAAAACACACTCTCTTAGACTTTGATCATATATATAACAATATCCCTAATATGTGTGATAACACTAGTGCAATCAACATTACCCAAAATCATATCCAGTACACTCACCCTAAACATATTGACCATTGGAAAAATTTATTAAGATATCTCTTTTAAAATGTTGATGTATTATTAGAATTTTTTTATGATATAATATCAACTCACTAATTTTCAAATAATCTAACTCTTAATCATTTCAATCTCATTATAGGTGAATTAGTAATAGTGTTCATATGATGCTCTCCATTTGAAATTATCTAAGTAAAATTATCTTTGAAATTTTATTTACATAATATTTTAATATTGATTTTTCTGTTTATTTATTCTCGCTTAGAAATGATTCATTTATCTCACTTTTATTGTCATATGAGTGATAAATTTATCTCATTAAATATAATTTTTTTTTTCAAGAGGTATTCTTTTCAAAATAATTTTTAAATTCAAAAAAATATATCTTATTTTCTGACTTCAAGGTAATATTTTATAAAAAGGTGCTTTTTTTATATATTTTTGATTTTTATTCTATTAATCTAAAAAATGTTTTCAATCATAAAATTTACGTAGTGTATTTTTTTATTTAAAATCTATATTAATTTTTTTTAAAATATGTGATTATGTATATAGTTTAACTTTTTTTCAAAAATATTTTTTCAATCTCATAATGTAAAATTATTTATAAGTAAAGAAAAATATATATAATTGTCTCTAGAAATTTTTTTAATGTTTTTCATTAAGGAATGAATATGGGAGGAATCTATTCGAAGTATTCTTTGACATTAAAATTAACTACATCAATTCCATTAAAATTAAATAGTCAATAAATAGAGGTAATGGTATATAAAAATTTTATATTCCTTATCTTTATTAATTTCTAATATTTTCCTTCTTCTTACCTTTTTTACTTCCTTTCAATAATTCATTGTATTTATAATTTACTTTTATCTTAATCTATTCTAAATATTCAATGTTTTCCTCTTAAAAAGTTTTTTTAATCATTCCTCTATATATTTATGAATTTTACCCATTAAGGAATATTTTTTAATCTAAAATTTATTTTTAGAAGTTTTTTTTATAAATTGGTTTTACTTCACTTGTTTAATATTATATCGAGAAAAATATTTCATTTTAAATTTTCAATTCCATCTCCCTATTTTATTTTTGATAATAAAAACGAAAATAAAAATTTAACATTCAAGGGAGATAATTTTTTAACCTTAAAGAGGGAAATTTTTTATATATGGGGAGAATTTATTGAAAATATTTTAGTCATTATTGCCCAGTAATTTTTCAAATAGAGGTTTGTTAAAATTTGAATGTTTTACTCATACTTTATATATAAATTATTTAATATATTTACTTCAAGAACATGTTAAATATATTATATTGATATCTTGAATTCATTGTTATATATTTCACTTTTGATTTACAGTTGATATATATTTTCATGTTAAGTATTTTTAATCATAAATAATAGGGAGATTCTAACACCATGAAATTTTATAAAATAATTTTTTCAAATAAATTTAATTTATCTGATAGTTTCTGATAGACATGACCCCAAGTCTAAATGAATAATAATATAGTATAATGTTATGAACTAGCCATTAAATTCATAGGTATGAATAAGAATACGTAAATTAAGAAAGGTATATTTTTTAAAATTGTATTAAATTAATTCATTGGTAGTCAATTTATAAAAAGAAAAATAAAATAACATTTAAACATAAAAAAATGTTTTTATGAAAAATAATTTTTATGCGAACAAAATGTTTGTATGATAATAAATTAAGATAAAAACTATTATGGAATTATATTATCGAGTTATATATATTATATATTAAATAAAATATTTTATCATTAATGTAATGTTTTTTTCTATGCACTGGATAAGAATACACCCTGTTTCTTTCTTAGAAATTATGTTTTTCTAGAAACAGTTTCATCGCATTTTGTGCTCTTATTTTAAAACCAAATTTTTTCCATTTAAGATAATTTATTTGAAAAAATAAACTTAATTTTTTAAATAAAATTCAAAAATTTATATTACTGTGAATTGTTTATAATTTTATAAAAAGATTTGTAACACCCCAAGATTCATAGTATGTTATTTCTTCAAAGTAATTCAATAACTTGCACAACATGCAACACTGATTTCTAGCACACCATGACTTACGAAACAAGCCGTTCAAAAGCGGTTATGAATTATATTAACTAAATTTTGAACTTTATATAATCCTCATAATTTTAGAATCCATATTATGAGTTTCTTAGACATAATTTAAGAACAAATACATTTTTCAGATAAAAGAATTATTTTTCAAAAAATGAAATTTTACCGCCTTTTAATGGAAAATACTTTTTAAATCCAATATTTGAAACTTTTATATATTCAATTTGACAAAATAAACTTCTTATTTAGAATTGGGACATAAGAATTTATTTTCAATAATGTTTTGGTGTTTTTATGATAACCTTTATATTTGGGTGAATAGTGAGAAATACTACATTTTAACTGAAAACAACTTTTTATATCAAAATAATTGATATTGTTAAATTATATATTTTAATGGTTTGTAAGTATAAAGATAATATATTTTTACCATTTAATCCAATGATATTCATTTTAAGTAATTTCTCTTTGAAATTGGACATAAACAAGTGTCAAACGTTTGGATGTTATTATTTCTAAAAAATACGCCTTTTGGTTTTGACAGCGGGAATTAATTTTAAATTAATAAATGAAACTTCTATGTTTTTAATTTGGTAAAATAGACAACATTATTTAATTCATAATATCAAAATTAGCTTAGGGTAAATTTTTGGCATTTTTCGGAAAACTTTTAATTTTTGATGAATAGTGAAAACCACTGAGTTATAGTTTAAAACCGAATTTTTATTTAAATAATTATTTATTTTCTTTAAATTTATTTTATATAAAAATAGATACATACTACCTATATATGTTCAATGTAATTCGTTGAAGTCAGTTTATAATAATTTTAGATATATAAAAATTTTATTGAACGTTTCACCGCCTTTTCCCACCACCTACTAGAATTTGAAAATTCACATAAAACATAATTTTACCACTTCTGTGAGTGAAATTTTGAAAATCCGAGAGACACGTTTAATATCAAGGATTAAAATTTGGTTCAATAAGAAAAAAATAATTTTTGTTGAATAATAACTTTTGACATTTATTTATCGCGGTTAAAGGTAAATAGGGTAATTCAAGATAAAAAGTACATTGTAATAATACAAAATTATCTTAACACTTATCGTAACCATATTGGATGAGTCATTACCGACCATGTCCATACTTGGGTCGATTTTGGGACCCCATGTAGCCACATGAGAGTGATAATGACTCTTTAGATTAATTAATAAAAAGTAAAGTCAAAACTGACACAAACAAATATCTTTTAGTAAATTAATTTTTACATGGGTTTATATAAGTTATATTTTAGAATATAAATATTCATTGGAAATATAAAAAGATTACCTACATCATGGTAATTTTTTTATAATTTGTAGACATTAAATAAATTAAGTTATTTATGACATAATGATGATACATTAATTACCTTATTAATGAAATATTAAAATAATTGATATTATAAATACACAAATAAAAATAATATGAGACTTTTAATGAATTAAACTAATTTTATTGGTTAATATGACATGTTAGGATTTATTAAATAAATTTGTTTCGAATTAATAAAGTTATTAAGACTTTAAAAAAAATCAATTATTAAATAGTGTCAAAATTGACATAAAGTAGTTTTTAAATCAAATATTATATTATAAATTGATATAATATTCTTAAAAATTGAAGTTTCGGTCAAAGTACTTATATTATGATAGGTATGATATTAATGAGCCACTTGGAGTTCTCTTGTATGTTTATAGTAAGTTTATTAACCATATAATATAAAAAAACAAAGAGACATGGTAAATATCAATCTATTTAACTAAAAGATAAATCTAAAAGATAAAGGTAAAATAGTAACCCAAACTTGTCTAAAACTTATTGGTTGAGTGGTTTTCTACCCCTCCCAACCTTAGACTTTAAATAATCCAGTTTGGAGCCATTATAAACCAAATATGAGTTTATCATAAAATAATACTTAAAGTTTTTTCTAAAGAGCCCCTCCTCCCCCTTATAAAAGGACACCACTTCTAACCAATTACTCACACCTCTCAAGCCTTTTGGATCATCAAAAATATTACCAATTAAGCTCCATAAATTCCTCTCCTCCTCCTAGAATCCTTACCATATGCAGAAGGCACTTCAAGAGTCATTTTTGGTTCAAACCAAAGGGAGTTACCCAAATTAAAGATAACGATTTCTCTTAGCTTCTTTTATTTTATTTTACTTCTCCAACCTCTAAACAGTTCTTATTATTTTCTTTTGTAAAAAAACCAGGATCCTAAATATATTAGGATATTTTTATGAGAAGTATTAGAACTACACTTACACACACCTCCATCTAATGGGTGATGAACATAATGTTTCCGTGGATGGAAACCAAATGCCTCACGAAACGATGATTGTTCAATTATCTCCTATCACCTCTCATGGTGGCCATTATGATGGAACAATAATTAAATATGATATTTATGATATTTATTTTATATATAAGCTTTGTTATTTCCATTTTATAGCATACCATTATTCATTTCATGTTGTATATATATACGATAATTTCATTTCAAGAAGTGCGGACTACCGCCCCCTCAAAGTGATATGACTCGTTCATACCATACATGAAATGTATAAAGTATGGTGTTAATGAACATAAGTAAAAAATATAAGATATTATATTATACTGGAATAATAATACACCTATTTATCATTTGGTTTTTATTACTTTTGAAATGAAAAATGAAATGGAAGTAGCGTTCATGCGTACATACGGACTATCGTCTCCACGAACGCGATGAGATTCATTCCCCATCGTATCCATTCATGTATAATTCTCATTTTATGATTAAAAATAATGTTTAAGTACTTGATATTGTTCTTGATATGAATAAGATACCACCTATCCACAACAAACACGGATTATGTAACAAAACATATAAAATAAAACGAGTAAGTTAACACCTGAAACGACGATAATACTGAGATATTATTAACAAAGCAATGTCAAAAGATCATATATGATATCATATTAACATATATAATTATTTTAAAATTATTAACAATTATTTCAACATTATACAGGAGGTTAAACTACCCTCAACCAAAGAAAAGTACAAGGTAAGGTGTTTTCATCTCACTCCTTATTCCCATGAGATTCATACCATATTCCCACGATTACCTTTTGTGTGGTGTATGTACTGCCCATAATTGTATTCTATGTGTAATACACTTTAATTTATGTGTATTTACATGATACCTCTTTCATGGGGTGTATTTTTTGTATGTTACCAAATTTGTAAGGGTTTATTTTACAATCTCTTCATTATCCGAGTTTGTTTATACGTAATCTTCTACTGGGACCTCTTTATCATCCACATCGATGTTTCTTAAAAATGTATTTCAAAAAATTATTACTATTTTATAGAATATGGGTTAAAGTCATTTCTACCCTTGTTTGAATTTTTATAAGAGGTTTATAATGGAATCTTTCCGTCGTTTTCCAAACAAGTTCCTTTTTACCCTTTTCGACAAAATTATGGTAGGAATGTATTTTTTTAACTTATACGGTAGGTGTGGCTATTTTATTCCATTATAAATGTAGGACCCTGGGACACCCTGAGAGGGGAGGGGTGAATCAGGGGGTCGAATTTTTATTTTAAATTAAAGGATCTTTTTCCCACGTTTGTAGGAACTAGTTGAACCTGTATGATGGATATGATCAGCAATCAAACATTCACATGCAAAAGAGGTGACATAGAAAATTTTACTTGGTTCACCACGAAGGGCTACGTCCAAGGAGCATATGCTGACAAGTTCTCGGTCGTACCTAATTCCACTAATCTTCACTAGATGTGGATTACAATGGTTCGGGCACACTCACTCGGTCCCAGGCTCACTTCCTTTACAATTGTTCAGGGATAGCTCACTGCGTCCCTCGGGTCAATCCCATTGACTCCCCCGGGCTCACTGCCCTTGGTGAAGTCCCACTCAGTTTATAGACGTGAAGGTCTCTTCAATATATTTGCATTGAAGTCATTGTCTCCTCTTAGCATGAGACTCTGCTTGCATCAAAGACCGAAATTGATGCACTAGAACGCACAGAACCACTGAACCGGACAACCAGAACGTGCGGACAAACTTCACTGACAATTGCGCGCAACACCAACCCTTTGCACGCAAAACCTTCCTATTGTGCCCAAACGTTACTTTTCGCGCGGAAAAATATTTCACGCAAAAAAAAACTTTTTCGTGCAACTGAATCTTTTATGTGCGAACCCACTTTTCACATGCAACTTTTCATTTTTCGCGCATCCCAAAATTTTCTGCGCAATACCGAATATTTCGCGCAAACCCCTTTACACGATCCTTTTCGCACATCACACCTCAGATCTTCTCTAAGTCTTCAACCTTATGGAATGAAGGGGGTCACCTCATATTTATAGGCGTCTGAGACCCCCGCACGCAAAATCCCCTTCAGCACGAAAACCTTTCATCTGGCGTGTAATATTTCGTGCAGGTATTGTTTTCCGCGCACCTCTCCAGATATTTCGCGCAGCCCATGCCTTTTCCATTTTTTCAACGTTTTGATTCTGAAACACTGTTTGCGCGAAAAACTTCGGTCCACTATTTCGCGCACCACACTATTTTTCGCACCCAGCTCAAGTATTTCGCACACAACCCTTATTTTCCACGCACCACTTCCTCTTTGTGCGCACATCATTTTGCAGACAATCCATGTCTTCATTATCCGATTTTGAGGCCCAAAATAAATTGGCAAACACTGGGAAACAACGCCACCATCAATACTATTGTCTGCTTGAATTGTATGATCACTTTGCTGGCACACATTCTGAACATCCACTGAGGATTGACAACAAACACAAACCAAACTCCAATTCCTGCATAGAACAACCATGGTTCCAACAATCTCCCCCTTTGGATTTGTTGGAAATCACCAAATAAATTCAAAAAAAGATCACCATCCCCATGCAATCAAAAATGCAAGGATCAACTCAGCCAACACTCTAAGTCTACATGAGAAATGCTCGGTGGAGAAAATAAGAGAGGAAGCTTGAATTGGGTTCCCGTGTTTTGGAATTCTCAATGACGCCCAAAAAATTTCTTATAGTGTCACAGAAGCATTATATGTCCAATGAATTCCTTCTCATCCATCTCATCCTATCATTGACACTGAATTCGATACATGACTGAACAAGCCTGAAATTTTTCCTTTCTCCCCCATTGACAATAAACCCAAAGGCCGGTAATTTATTCAATGTTCATCTCAAACCATACTCCCCTTGGATAGTATCTCCCCCACAAACCTGCATCACAGCCATAAACTGATAGAAATAGTAACCATAATCGGGGAGAGGGGAATTTTGGAACCTCCATATGTAGTAGGAGGTGGTTGAACACTGAGGTTCAACCGATGCTTTTCAAATACAGCTGCTGATAGTGGCTTTGTCAGGAAATCAGCTACTTGCTCATTAGTTCCCACATGATCCATTCTAATCACCCCTTGCTCAACTTTTTCTTTGATAAAGTGATACCTAATTTCAATAGGTTTTGTACAACAATGCTGAATAGGATTTTTTGTAATATCAATTTCACTCTTGTTATCACAGTAAATCACCATTTGTTGCTTTACCTCATCACCAATATCTGTTAAATATTGCTTCATCCATATTAGTTGACTGCATGCCTTTGTGGAGGATATATACTCAGCTTTAGAAGTACAAAGAGATGTACTTTCTTGTTTCTTGCTCAACCAGCCAACACAGTTATTTCTAATAAAGAATTCTCCACCACTGGTGGACTTTCTGTCCAAAACATCGCCAGCCCAGTCAGCATCAAAAAATGCTGACAATTCACTGTCCCTTATTACCGTAAATTACAATCCACAATTGCGAGTACCTTGAATATACATCATGATTATTTTTACTGCTGCCATATGTTCCTCCTTTGGATTACTCTGAAAGCGGGCTACAAGATATGTGGCAAAGACAATATCTGGTTGTGTCGCTTTTAGGTACAGTAGGATCCCAATAATCCTCATGTACATGGTGGGATCTATAGATTTCCCATCCTCATGCTTCCCAAGTTTGGTTCCAACTGCAATCAGAGTTGACATTGGTTTGGAGTCTTGCATATTAAACTTCTGCAGTAGCTCTCTTGCATACTTTTCTTGAGAGATAAAAGTGTAGTACTTCCTTTGAGTCACCTGCAGTCCCAAGAAATATGTGAGCTCCCCAATAATTGACATTTCAAATTATGATTTCATATGATTGGAAAATTCATCCACTGATTTCTGTCTGCTGCCACTAAATATAATGTCGTCGACATAAACAAGAACCATGAACTGCTCTTTCGGATAATTATTCACATAGAGATTGTTATCTACTCCTCTTTTGAATTCCACCTTCTTGAGATAAGAATCTAGTCTGGAGTACCATGCCTGTGGTGCCTATTTCAAGCCATAAAGTGATTTCTTCAGCTTGCAGACCTTTGATTCATCAGAACAAGAAGAAAACCCACTGGTTGTTCGATGTAGACTTCTTCTTCGAGAACACCATCTAAGAATGCTGTCTTGACATCCATTTTATATATTTTATATCCTCTTTGGAGAGACATGGAAAGGAACAGCCTAATTGACTCCAGTCTAGCCACTGGAGCAAAGGTTTCTTCAACATCAACACCTTCAATCTAAGAATACCCTTTACATACCAGTCGAGCCTTGTTTCTGATAACACTTCATTGCTCATAAAACTTTTTCTTGAATATCCATTTTTTTCCAATCACATTGTGACCTTTGGGTCTCTGGACTAGATCTGATGTCTGATTCTTGTCAATCTGATCTAACTCTTCATTCATGGCATTCACCCAGGATTCATCCTTTGCAGCTTATTCAAATGAGGATGGCTCAACATCTGATAGAAATGCAGAAGGTGTGTTATTCCTCATCCTCCTTATCTGTGTGGGTGCATTCCTGTCTCCAATTATGTTAGATGGATCAATCTCTGCTCTTCGATTTCTACTGTCAGGTTTAGTCACATTCTCACCATCCAAGATTTCCTCTTCAGATTCTTCGTCTGAGTCAACATCATGATGTGACCCCTGAGTGTTTTTTACACCTTCCTCTATTTCTGTATTTGTATTTATTCCATGTTCACATTCATTCTCATCTTCTATCTCATCAGCATAGGTACTATTTGAAGCATTTGGGGTTTTTCCTTCAATGATTTTATCATCTTTTCTTTCCACAATCCTCCCCAAGCATTTATTGAAACACTTGTAAGATTTTCTATTCATTGGATGCCCAAGAAAAATTCCTTCATCAGCATTGTAACCGAACATTCCTTGGTTTCCTTCTTTATTCTGGATGAAAAATTTTCTTTTGAAATTATTTTAAAGAAGGCTTCCTTCCATGGCATAATTCCTATGGTGTCTTTGTTTCTCCCATATAGAGCCTTGTTCGATTCTGAATGTGCATTGTAGCTTCAATAGCCTCCTTCTAGTAATGGCGAGAGATACCACTCTCAATCAACATAGTCTTGGCCATATTGTTGACCTGTCGATTTCGATTCTCAACAACTCCATTTTGTTGTGGAGTTCTCCCAGAAGCTACCTCATGTTGTATTCCATGTTTTTCAAGTTAATTTTCACACTCAATGGACATATATTCCCCTACATTGTATGATCGCATGACTCTTATTGTCCGTCCAATATCATTCTTGGAAATCCGACGATAAGTTTTCATGCAATCAAGTACTTGTCGCTTCCTGTGAATCACCTTTACACAAGCCATTCTGCTATAATAATCAATGAAAAGGACGAATTACCTTTCTCCATGGGTTCCATAAACATTTATCGGGCCACATACGTCTGCATGAATGAGATCAAGAAGATGCGATGCCCTTTTCTTCTTTGGCCGATATGAACTACAGAACAGCTTTCCATGAATACAAGCATCACAAAACTTTTCCCATTCACATTTTATAATGGGAATGTCCATGACTATCTTCAGCTTAGATATATTTTCCATGTCTTGTTGGTTAATGTGCCCCAGCCTTCGATGCCACAAATTGTTTTATTCTTCAATAGACAAATAGCAGGAGTTCACTTTGCTGTCAACCAGATAGAAGTTTGCATCTGTTCTACAGCCTTTCATAATAGAATTCCATGTTTTTCCTTTTATAGTGCAGCCTTTTTTATTAAAGGTTACTATGATCCCTGAGTCACAGAGTTGACTTACACTAAGGAGATTGTGGCGTAGACCGTCCATATAAAGAACTTCATTCTTATTTAGTTCCCCATTGGCGAGAGCAGTATTCCCACTGCCTTTAATCTTCAAAGCACCATCATTACCAAACCGTACTATTCCATCAACCTTCTTTTCAATGTTCGTCAACAGGTCAACATTTCCCGTCATAGGGGACGAGCAACCACTATCAAGGATCCAGGTGTTGCTGCTCTTTGTAGCATTGATGGCTACTTCTGCAAGATTGGATTTCTCGATTTTCTTCTTCTCTTTCCATGAGATATTGGATTGATCATAGGATTTTGATGGCCTTTTAATACATTCTTTCTCATAATATGAGTCTTCATACCCATAATCTTCTTCCAGAAGGGAAAAACTGTTTGCGAGAGAAACATTATCAGAAGGATGAAAACTGGCACGTCTTTGAGTATTGTATGAATTTCTTCTGTCGTACCACTGCCTGCAATACATAGATTTATGGCCAAAGTTAGAATAATTAAAATAGTAACCATAGAAGTTATTTATTCTATAAGATGGAGGATATGAAATCAGTCTCCTTTGTTGACTTCCCAGATCTTCCCCATTCAAGTTGCTCCTCCCCTCTTCACAGTATGAAAAGGTATGACCCAGATAACCACAGAACTGACACTTCATGAGAGGAAATGTATTTTCACTTGAATTTCTCTTCATGACTTCTTCAATGGGAGAATAGTTGAACTGACTGTCATTTCTAAAAGTTTGAGGATAATTTTCATTTCTTCTTTTATTTTGGATTGAGGGTTCCTTTTTCAGCATTTCAGGTAATGTTTCAGCACGTCCAACTTTCATCTTGTCATTCTTTTGGATCTCTTTTCTTCCAGCAGTTGATGTCTCAGCTTCATAGCCTATTCCACTCTTTCCCATGTAATTGGTTCTTTGA
Organism: Viscum album; assembly: GCA_963277665.1. NCBI lineage: Eukaryota > Viridiplantae > Streptophyta > Magnoliopsida > Santalales > Viscaceae > Viscum > Viscum album. The sequence goes on along the minus strand of OY728137.1, from coordinate 785,569,069 downwards.
TCACTAAATATTTTTCCAACCCCATCTGAACCACACATGGCTCTTGATTGTAATTCTGCATCTGAGAATCTGCCGAAATGAATTTTCTTCTTTCTCTCATTTGTCGTTGATTCAATTTTACTTCTAAGAGTAACGACTTCTTCCTCAAGTCCCTCAACAGTCTTGGACTTCTCTTATAGTTTGGATGAAAGGTCATTTATGACCTTTCCTTGTTCTTCAATTTTATGCTTTAGTTCAACTACATCATCTGTGCTTTCAAGGATTGAAAACTAAACTCTCACTAGTTATTCTATTCGTTCAATCTCTGCTTCAAGATCATCAACATATTCTGATGATTCTTCCACCATTTCCTTCCAATTTTTACATCTATTACATTTATTCTGAATCATGGAAAAAGAATCCTTAATTTGAGTCTTTGAATCACCATTAGAAATAATCTGATTATCTCTGTCTTTATTGATCAAAGGTTTTGACTTTTCATCCGTAGCCATCATGGAAGCATGCTTTCCCCTTTTAAATTCGGGGTTTTCTTCTTCACAAAAATCAGTTTCTTTATCTTCCTCTTCACAGAGAAAACTCTTCCTTTGTATTTTCTTTCCAGATTTGAAGTCTCTCTTTTTGATAAATCTTTTTCGAGGCTTCTCGATGTTCTCATATTCACTATCTTCATCATTGATTTCTCTTAAACATTGAGAGGCAATGTTCCCAACTTTTCCACAACAAAAACATGTGAGAGTTAACTTCCCTTTAAATTTCCCTTTTCCCTTATGAAACATCTTTGAAATGAGAGAAATAATATCTTTTTCTTCGTCATCTTCACCGCTACTATCTTTTGATATTTTCAGTTTATCCATGGCCTTGAATGCTATTTCCTTGCTCACAAAATTCATAGCATCTTCTGGTTTGACTCTCATTTCGTGTGCTACCAAGTTGCTCAGTAGATCATCCAGAGAAAGTTTGGAAAGATCTCTTTCCTCAAGGGCTGACACCTTTGCATTGTACAGGGGTGGAATTGTTCTTAATATTTTATTTACAATATCAATGTCTTTGATTTCTTCTTTTAGACCCTGAATTTCTCCGTCCACTTCAGTAATTCGATAGAAGAATGAGTCTGCATTCTCATCTGGGTGCATCTTTAGATCATCAAACCGATTGTGTAGGACTTGTAATTTTTCCTCCATCACTTTTCTATCTCCTTCATAAATATTTTCGAGTTTATCCCACATGGATTTTGCTGAGGTGAAACTCATCACCTTTAGATAGATCTGATCTGAAAGAGCTGCGGTGAGTGCATTTTGAGCTTTAGCATCTACATCAAGAATTTTTTTGTCTATGTTAGTCATAGCCAGGCCTGTTGGATCAGTGAATTGTATTCCTTGCACAGTGGAAAACAGAACTTCCATTCCAAGAGATCTTAGATGAGATCTCATCCTGTTCTTCCAAATCTGAAAATTACTTCCATCGAAGAGAGGGACTCCCCTAATATTGTCTACATTCTCCATGGAGACAAAGGACAGATTCAACACCATCAAACTCCCTCTGATACCACTTGTAGGACCCCGGGACACCCTGAGAGGGGAGGGGTGAATCAGGGTGTCAAATTTTTCTTTTAAATTAAAGGATCTTGTTCCTAATTTGGTAGGAACCAGTTGAAATTGTATGATGGATATGATCAGCAATCAAACATTCACATGCAAAAGAGGTGACACAGAAAATTTTACTTGGTTCACCACTAAGGGCTACATCCAAGGAGAATACGTGGACAAGTTGTCTGTCGTACCTAATTCCACTAATCTTCACTAGATGTTGATTACAATGGTTCTGGCATAGTCACTCTGTCCCAGGCTCACTTCCTTTACAATTGTTCAGGGATAGCTCACTGCGTCCCTCGGGTCACTCCCGTTGAATCCCCCTGGCTCACTGCCCTTGGTGAAGTCCCACTCTGTTTTTAGATGTGAAGGTCTCTTTAATAGATTTGCATTGAAGTCTTTGTCTCCTCTTAGAACGAGACTCTGCTTGCATCAAAGACCGGAATTGATGCACTAGAACGCACAGAACCACTGAACCGGATAACCAGAACGTGCAGACAAACTTCACTGACAATTGCATGCAACACCAACCCTTTGCGCGCAAAACCTTCATATTGCACACAAACTTTACTTTTCGCGCGAAAAAATATTTCGCGCCAAAAAAACTTTTTCGCACACCTGAATCTTTTATGTGTGAACCCAATTTTCACGCGCAACATTTCATTTTTCGTGCATCCCGAAATTTTCCGCGCAATACCGAATATTTCACGCAAACCCCTTTATGTGATACTTTTCATGCATTAGACCTCAGACCTTCTCTATGTCTTCAACCCTACGGAATGAAGGGGGTCACCTCATATTTATAGGCATCTGAGACCCCCGCGCGCAAAATCCCCTTCAGCGTGAAAACCTCTCATCTGGCGCGTAATATTTCACATAGGTATCGTTTTCCGCGTACCTCTCCAGATATTTCGCGCAGCTCATGCCTTTGCCATTTTTTGACGTTTTGATTTCGAAACACTATTTGCGGGAAAAACTTTGCTCTGCTATTTCGCGCACCACGCTGTTTTTCGCGCCCAGCTCAAGTATTTTGCACACAACCCTTATTTTCCGCACACTACTTCCTCTTTGTGCTCACATCCTTTTGCAGAAAATCCATGTCTTCATATTCTGATATTGAGGCCCAAAATTTTTTTTCAAACACTGGGAAACAGCGCCCCCTTCAATGCTATTGTCTGCTTGAACTGTATGATCATTTTGTTGTCACACATTCGGAACGTCCACTGAGGATTGAAAAAAAACACAAACCAAACTCCAATTCCAACATAGAACAGCCATGATTCCAAAAATCAAATCATCTAAGCTTCCCTTACAAGCATATAAGAATATTTTTAAAGAAAAGGTTTTAATTATGTGGCTTTTAAATGATTTCAAAAAAGAGATATTTATCTCAAATAGTTTTGATTTCATCTACGTCAACATCCTTTGATGGATTTTAAGCTTATTTGAAGTTGATTTATTATGATACAAAACATCCATATAGTATTGAAGGTTTTGTGATATGTTTGACTATGGATATGTTATTTTTGTACCATTCATGGTTTTTGGAGAAAGTATTGACATTTCGTAGGCTAGTTTTAATACGAATGTTTATGTTATGTTTAAACCTATTCATATGATAAATGAATTGGACTTAATAAGTGATGGGTGGAGCCCTCTATAGATCTTTGATGCATCCGTAGGTCTCATGAGACAAAATAGTGTTTTGGCATATGGCCTTTACAAAATCATATTTTTATTATTACCACAAGGCCTTGACTATGTGGTTATGATATTCTGGCATTATGAATTCCATCATTATGAATGTGGTTAGTGATATTGCATGTGATTATTCGACTAGTAGAATATCCATGTGAAAAAGTAAATGGCATTAATTAATTTTATTTCATCCATATTTTGTTGAAGTTCTTGTTTAAAAGGATTTTGTTTTTGTTATACATTTCCTTAAATGTTTATGATTATTTATTAAAGTTTCTATTATATTGTTATCCTTACTGGGCATCTGATCTCACCCCTTTCTATGTTTTATTTTTAGCAGGATTCCAAGAAGTGTATTGTGATTGATATACAGGGTTAAGCCAAGGGAATAATGGCAATCATAAAGGATTATTTATGTTTTTTTTATCTTATAAAGCATAATGTAACATTCATGTATGTAATCTATTTTCCAAGACTTCTAAACTGATCGGTCCTTCGGGACATGATTCCTTGTAATCATGCCAATGTATTAAAATAATGCACCGACTATGGGTAACTGGGTTTGGGGCATTACAGTTGGTATTAGAGGAAGTTTAGCAATAAAAATGGATGCTAGGTTTAGATAAAATCTGATTAGAGCACATAGCCCTAATATAAACTTTGTGGATTAGTATATAAGGACTTCCTAGAATTTTTATATTGTAGAGATTTTGTGAGTTTTCTGAGCAATACATCCATGTCTGGATACGAGTAGGTAGAGGTGGCTCTGGCGCATATGTACCATGGGGTAAAACCCGAAAACACCACTTTGAGCTAGACTTGAACAAGAACTAGTGCATCACAATGGGCCTTACTGCACTCTTGGTTATGACACTCCCAGGGAATATGCTTAGGATAATTCTTATTTTCTTTACAAACCATTATTAAGGGTTTATGAGTATATACATCTTCAAAGAAGACATTTTTATGATTATGGATTATATCCATAAACTATTTAATTTATGTTAAGGGGTTTACAGGTTTGGGATTAGGTATTTCTATTCATAAACTAATCTAATGTATTCCATTGTTTATAAATGGCGCCGAGTAGAAGGAATGAGAACTCCATCGATACACATGATCCAAAGGGTAAGAAATATCATATCATTCATGGTATTAATCTAGAATTTAGACGATAAATAGTCTCCCATGTATTATAATCATATGAAGAAATAGTATGAAGTGTTGATAAGTTAAGAAAAGAATTCTCTAATTCCTATGGATTTGAAGGGAAGCAGGAGAAGAAAAGGATGGAAGAGAGAAAGATGGATAAAGGGAAGGGGGAAAAGAAGAATTTTCCCATATGTGAAAACTGTGAAAAACAACCTGGAACATTCCTGAAGGGAATGAGAGTTTGTTATAAGTGTAGAGAAAAAAAGGACACCAAGTACATGACTTCAAGGGTAAGAAAAATGTTTCAAATGAACAATGCTTCATCTACAAGGAGTTGGGACACTACGCGAACAGATGTCCAAATCATCAGAGTATTCCCCAAATGATACTATTGGATAATAATCAAGTTATGATACTACCACAGATGAGGATGAAAGATTAGAGTTCTTATGTTTTTATTAGAAAATTATGTCATTTGAGTGTTGTATCAACAATGAACTGGTTATAATAATTATGGAGTATATAAGGATTGTAATGCATTAATATTTCATTAAGGACTTGAGATTCTGTGGAACCAATAAAAGTGACTCAATAGTAGGTTAAATTTTTGGAAAATATATTGTTGAGAGAAAGATAAACCATAATATGGTTTTGATACCGATGTAGTGATTTTGGAATAATGCATGTTTGATTTGGATAAATTATATTGTATATTCTTGATTACCTTGAAACTGATTAATGATTTGTATATTCCATCATTATTGGAGTTTACAAAATTTTTGGATAGATGGAGTATATCCAGTATTTTATAAAGAATGAGGGATCATGAATGTAATCAATAAGGTTTTATAGTAATTCAGGATGTTGCATTGTTTTAAAAGAATACATGATGAAAGTGTTCACATGTTATTACGTGGAAAAAAGGATCTTTATTATTTTTACCATCCTTATAAATTTTTTACTTTGAGTTTGGGTAGATGTATTTTGGATAATTCTAGTTTGAGATTATTTTTGGATTTCCATAAATGGACAACCGAGAGGTCGGGTGACAACCCGTCGCGTCTAGCAAGGCTGTGCGACTTGAACCCGCAACCGAAGGGAGAAAAGGGTGTATCACCTACCACTGGACCACATGATGTCCTGGATTGAATAATTTAGTCTTTTTTTTAAAAAAAAATGGTAGATAAATTATAAATTTATTTTTTTTGAACCCTATGCGAATAGGATAAATAGAATATTATTTTTAAGTTCTATTATCTTTTAGAGTGAAAGATGATTTTATGGTAGAAATTAGTTAAAGGATGGGACTATACTTGTCAAGTATATATTCTTCTTCTCTTATTCTATGAATAAATTAATTTTTATCTTTTAGTGAAGAGATCTTAAAAAAAATGGGTTATCCTAATACCATATTTTTTTTGAATCGATGGTATTTTAAATTATCATAGATTAATGAATTTAGGACCCTCAATTTTACACTTGTTTGTGATTGATGACCTCAATCACTACCAATAAATATTTACGTTTTTCCTCCAATTATATGTCTCTAATTTCCAGCAATGTTATCCTAATTGAGATCATAATTTGGTGTTGACCCTTTCATTTCCCTTTTCCTCTTATTAAGACTAAATTTTATTAACCTAATTTCTGATGTGGGTTTTCCCAAAGGTATTTTCTATTTTCAACCTTATATTTTCAAAAAAAAAATCACATTGGGAGGACGCAATTTATTGGAGTGAATAATGTAACACCCCAAGATATCATAGTACGTTATTTCAGTTATACTCGTCAGTGCTGGCCATTCATGGATTGCTCTTATCTGAGAAGGATCAACGGAGATTACATACTTAGAGACAATATGTCCAAGAAAGGATATCTCCTGAAGCCATAATTCACACTTTCTAAACTTCCCATATAATTCATGTCATATAAGAGTCTTTAGAATAATGCACAAGTGATTTTCATGATCTTTTTAGCTTTTGGTGTATACCAAGATATCATCAATAAATACCACTAAAATTCGTCAAGATATTCCTTGAATAAACTATTCATTAGATCCATGAAGACAGAGGGTGCATTAGTCAATACAAAAGGCATTACTATAAACTCATAATGCTCGTACATGGTTCAAAATGCTATTTTTGGAATGTATTCCTTCTTCAAACACAACTGATGATATCCAGATCGAAGGTATATCATTGAAAAGTATTGAGCTCCATGAAGTTGGTCGAATAAATCATCAATACGAGATAGGGGATACTAGTTCTATATTGTTATAACATTGATATCCCTGTAGTCAATGCACAACCTCATAGATCCATCTTTCTTCTTAATAAAAAGAAAAAATGATCCCCAAGGAGAAACACTAGGGTGAATAAATCCTTTATTACTCAATTCTTCTAGTTGTTTCTTTAGTTCCACTAATTCCATAGTGGCTATTCTATAAGGGTTCTTTGATATGGGCATTGATCCAGAAATTAAATCAATGGAAAACTCAATTTCTCATTCTAGAGGATGTCCATGTAAATCTTATAGAAACACATCAACATATTCTTTCACAATAGGTACATCCTCTATTTGAAAATTCCTTTCCTCAACCATAGTTATTTCATTCTCTTCCTCCCCAATAATTGAATTTAGTTGAGCTATTGGGGGTGGATCTAGATAAGAATTAGGTGGCGAGGAATCAGCTCTAAAGATAAGGCATTATTTATCATCGTCCTCAAAAATAGTAACATTCTTCTTCTTACAATAAATTTTTGCGTCATGGTCTGAAAGCCAATCTATACCGAGGATTATATCAAATTAAATAATGGGTATGACAGTGAGATCAGTAGATAAATAACATTTATATTCCCTAATGGGGACTGATTCACAAAACTTTGTTGCAATGATACTTCCCTTAGGTGTTTTGACTGAAAACTCCCTTATTAAATTAAATTGGAAGTATATAATTTTCTTAGAAAACTGGGATGGTATGAAACAATGTGATGATCCAGAATCAAATAAAGAATTGGCTAAACTTGAGGAAACCATTAAAATATCAGCCACAATGTCTTTCAGAGCTTCAACCTCAGCAATAGTGATAGTATATTCTTAGCATTGATCCCTTGGACTTTTCTAATGTATGTTCCCCTGACGCTTAGGAAATTCATTTGCATAATTCCCCCTTTCTATACAATTGTAGCATTCAACATTGACAGCCTCGTTCTTTACCTTGCAATCACAAGCTTGGTGGCCTTTTCCCCACACTTGTAACATAATCCCATTATTTTCAGGAAAGTACCAGGGTGTTTCTTCCCACATTTACTATAGAATGGATATTCAAATTTTCCCTTCTTCCCCTTATTTCAATTTCTAGAGTGTTCCGAAGATCTATTCTTCTCTTTATTTTCTTTAAAGTCATAAGACTTATAGAATTTTTTTTCAGTCTTGATAGCACATGAGACAATATCTTTATATGAAGAAAAGGATTATGAGACTAATTCTCAATGAAGAAATGGTTTTAACCCATCAAAGAAATGATCAATATTACTTCTTGGGTTACGTATATAATCTACACCATGCCTCACTAACCTTGTAAAGTCAGCTTCCTACTTTGCGACATTATCATCCTACTTTTGTCTCAAACTCATAAATTGTTTTTCCATATCTGCTCGATGGTTATGAGGAATATATTTTTCTAAAAAAATTTATATAAACTCCCTCTATTCCATATTTGATACTTCATCATCTTCCATTGTGTTTTGAATCAATGAACACCATTGATTAGCATCTCTAGTGTAAGAACCTAGGTTTTGAGACTGTGAGACATTAATTTTTTTTCTTGATGTTATTCAAGAGTAGGGCGTTCAGACAATGTGTGATTCCGAGCCCCAGTGTGGCCGAAATAAAATTTTTAGTGCGTTCACACGAGACACACCAAACAAACAGAATAATTCCTAAACGGTTGCTCGGATGGGAAAACTGAGGGCACAGTTGAGTCTAGAGCATGTAATTTACCCTAGGAGGGGTGTAACTTTCGAGGGTGCCTGCCTTCAGTGGAAAACGCCACTAGGGGAAATTTTGTAATTTAGTGGCCTCATGCATGAACTTTATAACTTCTGAACAGAGGCTCAGATTAAAATAATGTGACCACCATTGGACTAAAAACATGTATTTTACCCTAGGAGTGGTTAAACCTCGACCCCGTCGAGATTTTGAGTACGGGTCTACTGGTGGGTGTTTAAAATTGATTAATTTTGAATTAATTTTTCCAACATAAACACATCCACCCCCTCTCCTTCCCCCTTAGACTCTCTCTAGCTGAATCTCTCCCAAAAAAAACATCCACCTTCTTCTAGCTACTATTCCCACCTCTCCAAGGAGGTTGAAGCTTCGGTGGATCTTTTGTGAAGTGACGGGCTATGCCCTGCGAGGTAGGATCGTTGTGTTTTTCTTTTAAATTCCTACATCCTCTTTGAAATCAATTTATAGCGTTGAAATTCTTTTTAATTGTTGAGAGAAGTCCATATGTGAGTAGGGATCGATCCGAGCTTTCCAAAGATTCTTTCAGATCAAATTTTTGAGTATTGAGGTGTCTGGGGTGACCCTGAGAAGTTTTCTGGCCAAAAACCCTATTTTCTGGTGGATCCAGGCCAGTCCGATGGCTCCAGGTGACGGTCCGGCAGGCGACGGTGATAACGCGGGTGGCCCAAGCGGCGGCGCAGGCTCCCCAGGCAGCGGCACAGGCTCATCTTGGGCGGCACGCGCTCCTTGGAGGTTGGAACGGGAGAGTGGGACGGTGGCCCGACTCAGCGCTGGTCTGGGAGATCAGGGGCGTGCTGGCCGGCTTCGCCAGTCCATGAGTGGTGCGAAACCCTGATTGACGCGACCCTGGGAGCAGATCGATACCCACGAAACGTGGGTCCCGTGGGGGAAAATCTGGACCAAGTCGTGCCAGCCCGGGTGAAGGAGCGTGGAACGCATAGGGAACCATGGGCCATGGTAGACAGGGTCGCCCAAACAGTCGAGCCGCAGACCGCGTTTCTAAAGGGGTTGACCGACTGAACTGGTCCAGCCCACCTCGTCTCCTTCCGTTGGCGTTAAAACGCCTCTAACTCTCAAACCGAGTATCAGATTTGTGTGTCATCTGTGGAAACTCGATCCTTGGATCGAGACAGAGGTTTTGAGATGATCTTGGGGATTTTTAATTCTTGAGACGAGGGATCGGTGGCGCGACACGACCGTTCAGGGTTATTTAGCGCCTCACAGAGATTCTTGTTTCAGATGGTGCAATAACATATGAAGTCCATTTTAGGCACCGTCAGCCGAATTGTGACCCTAGCATCGAGACTATGTCACCTTAGGTGGTTCAGGCGTTGAAGCCGGGGTTGAGACTTGGGCCCATTGGCCGTCATTCAAGCTGTGTGTAGCGTTTGTGACTTTTTCATCAGATGTTCATTCGAGGCAAATGAATAGTCGATTTGGTGTGTCTTTCTAAGAGCATCGCGATGGCTCAGTTTTCCTGACCATTTTTGGGACCAAGTTGTGGGCCCTATGAGATGTCGTATGGGTGTAAAGTGGTGTTGAATAACATTTTCTTCGGGAGTCCGTTTCAAGCAAGTAAATAGTCTATCTCATGTGTTTTCCTTCGAGGATTGCAATGGTGTAATATGTTTGGGTGTGCGGATCCTTATTTGAGATATCATTAAATGTGGAAACATGAACGTTCATTGGTCGGAGGTTCCTTTGGTACACTCCGAACCAACGCATGGTAGTGATGTTAGTGACAGCCAGTGATGGCATAGAAAGTGTGCAGTTATCGGACCAGTTCCGGGTTTACCCTCTAGCAGGGCTAGGCTGTGGATTACCCACTGGTGTATCAAAGTTTTTCCTCCTAGATGTCCAAGTAGTGGGTTACCCGTTTACCTTAGGTTTTACCCTCCAGCGGGGCTGGGTAGTGGGTTACCCGTTGACCATAGGGTTTACCCTCCAACTGGGCTGGGCATTGTGTTACCTGATGACCTCTTAGGGTTTAACCTCCCGCTGGGCTGGGCAGTGGGTTACCCGATGAATTATTTCAGACTCATCCCTTTCTATGAGGTTACTCAGTGACTTTTATCCATGATTACCAGAGAGGGACCCTTTAGTTATACGATTCAGCGATGAGAAAACTGTGACATGCAGGATATTTGGGCATCAGTGATGGATATCCTTAGAACTGTTGGCGAATCTTTCTGGGCGGAGCTTGAAGATAGAGATCCACTTACACACACATTTGGGTTTCTTGTTGAGAATATATATATACACCCTACTTTTTTCCTCACTCCTTGGGTTTAGTTACTCTCCTTTTAGAAGGAGCGAAGACATGAAAGGTACACCACGTGCTTTCCATTTCTAGCTCCTTGCATTTGGACGAGTCTTCTTCCTTTCTCTTGTTTGGTTGAGCTACACTCTATTTACTATACTCTTTCACTATTATTTGTTCTATCTACTTCTCACCTATTTAGTACCTCCCTTTTTTCTACCTCGAGCTTTCGGGGCATCCTACTAAGTATCTTTATGCTCACCCCTGCTTGGGATTTGCCCACACCTGGTGTGCCCTTGCAGACAACGGACAGGTCGACTGTGACTACGGAGGAGTGTAGAGGGAACATGAGCTTGGGATGCGTACTAGGGTCACAATAGATTTTTCAGGTGTGTGACTCTCTAATTTTTTATTTTTGTTTACCTATTCTTGGGTTGTGGCATCATTCGGGTTGGGTGCATGTTTTTCCCTTTTTCTGTTTAGTTAACTTGTCAGTACTTTTCAGAACTATACATGTTCTGTTTAGAAGTTAATGCATGACTATGGTTGGTTTATAGTTGTTTGTCCTTTGGTTTTCTTTTTTTCTCTACACTTTTGCATCGAGTGGGCTGCATGTGTGTACAGGTACTTATGAAAAGGCCTCCTTAAGATCATTTTGCCTTCAACACTTGTCGCCAGCCCCTGGCCTATGGAGGTGGGCTTGGGGTAGTTGTGTCTCGAGATCAATAGGGTTGGGTCGTGACAAATTGGTATCAAAGGATGGTTCATTCCTTGGGGAATTGTTCAGATGACCCTAAAAAGGAATTGGTAGGGATTTAGGGAAATAGTTTTGACGTGTCTCAAGAGCGGCTCTCAGGCCAGGTAGTCCAGTGATGGTACGGGCGGCCGACGTATCCATTCACCAGGACCCTGATAACCCACTTGTTGACTCGGCACACTGAGAGATTTTTTGCAGGGAACCTTGGAACATGTATTCGGTAGGATTGAGTCTTTGACTGTCCTTTTTGATTCACCTCCACTTTGTGATTACTATTATATATATATATATATATACACATCTGATCGTGGTAATCCTTGATAGTTTTCATGATGCCCCCATGACAGCAGCCAAACAGCTTACCCTCTCCAGTTCGTAACGACGACGTGGCGATCGATGAGGTGTCAGTTCAGCAACCCTCACATGACCCCCTTCCACTTAGTGGTTCAGAAATAGCCCCTCCATTTGGGGAGTGACGGTTAGTACCGGCAGTACAGGCTGAGGTTGAATGTAGGCTGAGTGCGCTCTGAGACTTCCAGCTCTAGCGGTCGCAGAAGTTCCGTAGGGACCTGGATCTCCAGGCAGCGGAAGACTGGCTAGAGTCCATGGACAAACTTTTTAGGCCGGTATAGACACCAGCAAGACCATATGGTAGCCCTAACCACCAGCCTTTTCCTCGGGATGGCCGAGCGTTGGTGGGGGTTTGTTATGCAGACCCACGACGAGATGTCTCTCACGTGGGATAGCTTCCAGCAGCTCTTCCGAGAGGAGTACTCCCCCTCTTTTTTATGCTCTGTTCAGATTTAAAAGCTTTTGGAGCTGAAGCAGGGGAGATGACTGTGGCGTAGTACTCGGCCCGGTTTTCCGATCTGACACACTTCTCGCAGGATATGATCTGCGATAGTCACTTCAAGGAACAGATGTTTGAGAAGGTTCTTCGCAGGGAGAGCCATGCTAGTGTAATTCCCCTGTGCATCCCTACATATGAAGGGGTGCTCGAGCGGGTGCTCGTGATAGAGAGTTTTTTGGCTGGGGGATGCCAGCTAGACGGACCTGGCAGTGGTCGCTTCATAGAAGAGTCTTCAGTAGCAGGCAGGCAGTAGAGAGTAGAGCCTTAGTCGAGGAGACCCTTCCCTGAGCAAACTCAGTGGCAGGTTCATACATCGCAGTGGCACCGTATAGCACTGGGGCAGTCAGGAGAGATATTAAGCTATGCTTGTGATGGATGAGGTCACCTAGAACGGGACTACCCGACCAGGCATACCAAGCAGCCGAGGAAGGTAGTGGGCACACCGCAATGGCAGAGGTAGCGCCGTGACCAGGGATCTCCCAGGCGACGACAGGGTGGTCCTTAGGGAGGCATCATAGGCAGAGAGATAGGACTTGGAGGTGGGAGATGGCGTTTTGAGATCCTTCCACCGCCACCACCAAGTAGCTCACGCCTGTCTCAGGGAGCTGGCAGTAGGGGCCACAGGCAGCTTCAGGCTATGGGTGTTTGTGACACCCAACACATGATATGGTCTGAGGTATGTTTTTTTATCTACTCTTGCTTCGGTACTAGTAGAAACACGTGCCAACCACTCTTTCATATCACTTATTTTGGTACGGGAGTTGGATCTCCTAGTAGAGGCACTGGCACCTGCACTTAGCCTCAAGGTTCTTACGGGAAGTGCATCGTTAGTGACCTTTGTTTGCAGATAGTGAGAACTATCGTTCGGAAGAGAGAGTTTCGCATGGGACCTACTGGTCATCACGATGGAACCTTACGACATAATCTTGGGAATGGATTGGATTTCTATGGTTCACGCCCAAATCGACTGTCGTTACAGATGGGTCAGATGCGTGCATTCTGATTGGACGAGGTTCACCATCCTTGGTAAGTGAGACCCCATGGCAGAGCTGACAGGTACTCTGAGCAAGAGACCACGACCTTTTTCTCATCATTTGGGGAGCATGTCTCTCAGAGTATCAGACACTATAGGCACCTGGATCCCTACCATTGTAGAGGACTACATGGATGTCTTTCCTGAGGATGTCCCGGTACTACCTCCGAGGTGAGATATGGAGTTCTACATTGACTTGCAGCGGGGGGACTTCCCTGATATCATGTGCATCATATCAGATGGCACCCAGAGATCTTTGGGAGCTACGACTTTAGTTGGAAGATCTTCATGAGAAGGGATTCATCAGGCCTAGTGTGTCCCCTTGGGCAGCTCCGGTTTTGTTTGTGAAGAAGGTAGATGGGAGCCTACAGCTTTGTATGGACTATCGTGGCCTAAATCAAGCCACGATAAAGAACTAGTACCCTTTACCCAGGATTGATGACCTATTTGACTAGTTGAGATGTGTGAAGTGGTTCACCAAGATTGATCTTTGATCTGTCTACCACTTGTTGTAGGTTTGTGAGGCTGATATCCCTAAGTTGTCATTCCATTGTCGTTATGGGCATTACAAATTTCCGGTGATGCCCTTTGGCATGATGAATGCCCCTGTCATATTCATGGCCTTGATGAACCAATTTTTTCAACCGTACTTGGACTGGTTTATGGTCATCTTTATTGATGACATACTCATCTACACTGTGACAGAGGAGGCGCACGAAAAGCATTCGAGGATGGTCCTAGACTTAATTCGGGAGCACCACCTATATGGGAAGCTACCGAAGTGTCATTTCTGGATTCATGAGGTTCACTTTCTAGGACATGTCATTTCGGAACAGGGTTTAGAAATAGATCACACAAATATAGAGGGTGTGCTTGCTGGGGATCTTCCCAAGAATGCATCTGAGGTGTGGAGCTTCCTTGGTTTGGAAAGGTACTACCAGAGGTTCATGGAAGACTTCTCCAGGATTGATTCAACTTTGACCACATTGATGCAGAAGGGACAATTGTTCACCTGGACTGATCAGTGCCAAAAGTCCATTGAGGTGTTGTGGAATAGGCTGACTAGTGATCCATCGTTGAGGATGCTAGTGGAGGGCATTGAGTTCATGGTATACTGCGACGCTTCAGGAGCTGGGCTCGGGTGCGTGCTGATGCAACAACGGGAAATGACTACATATGGGTCGAGGCAGTTGAGGACCCATGATCAGAATTATGAGACTAACGATTTGGAGCTGGCAGCGGTGGTCTTTGCATTGAGTTTATGGACACACAACCTTTTGGGTGAGAGTTTTGTTTTCTACTAAGACCACTAGATCCTCAAGAACATTTTCACTCAGAGGGATCTAAATCTGAGGCAGAAGCACTGGATTGAGTTTCTATTGGACAATGATTACGAGATATTATACACTCCATGGAAGGGAAACGTGGTAGCAGATGCCCTTAGCAGGAAGTCCTAGGCTCGTCTAGTGTGGGAAGCTTTAGAGAAGCTGGATTCCCTACAGATGACCTTGGTGGAGAGGGAGGGTACGACTTTTCTTTAGTCGATGATGTTGACTCCTTCGCTCCTTGAGCATGTGAGAGAGTCGTAGCTAGGGGATGTCAACAGCAAGGTACTACGTGATCAGATATCCATGAGTGATGCACCCGATGGGAATTCTGAAGGAGGGAATCACAAGATCTTTTTCTAGGGGTGAGCTGTAGTACCAGTGGAGATGCAAGAGTAAGTGATGTTGTAATTACACACTTCTCCCTTATTTGTACATCTCGATGTGGGGAAGATGTACATAGTCTTTTAGTGGCAGTTTTGGTGGTATGGCATGAAGCGGAGCATAGCTGAGTTCGTTTCTCGGTGTCTTACCAGTCAACAGGTGAAGATAGAGCATCAGGTTCCAGCAGGGTTGTTGCAGCCCCTTGATATCCTAGAGTGGAAGTGGGGTGTCATATCTATGTACTTCGTCACAGGGCATCTGCGCACAACTAAGGGCCATGATTCCATTTCAGTGATAGTGGACCGACTCACGATGTTGGCACACTTCCATTCCATTAGGGAGCAGTGCTCGGTGGAGAGTCTATGGACGTTTTACGTTCGGGAGATTGTCTGCCTTCATGGAGTAACCTCAACGATCTTCTCCGGTCGTGATGTGCAGTTTATGTCGCGATTGTGGTGAGGCCTACAGCAGGCATTCAGGACTCAGCTTCGGATGAGTACAGCTTTTCACCCCATACGAACGGGTAGACCGAGCGCACTATCCAGGTGCTAGAGGATATTCTCAGTGCGTGTGTGTTAGACTTTGTACTAAGCTGGGAGGATCACCTTCCCTTGGTGGAGTTCACGTTTAATAAGAGTTACCACTCTACTATCAGCATGAAACCTTTTGAGGCCCTCTACGGGAGACCCTTCAGGTCACCTTTTTGATGGACGGAGGTTGGGGGGACCTCCCTTGTGGGCCTAGAGTTGGTGCGGGTGATGATGGAGAAGGTACAGGGCATTCGTGAGCGGACGAGGATGGCTCAGAGCAGACAGAAGTCCTACGCAGACCATCATCGTAGGCCTTTGGAGATCGAGCAGGGGTACCATGTATTTTTGAGAATCTCCCAGCGGCATGGAACACGAAGGTTCATACGGGGAGGCAAGCTATCTCTGAGGTTCATCGGGCGTTTTGAGATTGCGCGCAGGTTTGGCGAGGTTTCCTACCATATTTCACTACCCCCACAACTGGAGAGATTGCATGATGTCTTCCATGTGTCACAGTTGAGGAAATACGTGTACGACCCCACGCACGTCATCGACTGGGGAGAGCTGAACATTGAGGATAGAGCCACCATTGTGGAGCACCTAGTGGCGATTTAGGACCTGAAGGAGCATACTCTACATAGATGGACCATTCCTTTGGTTTGAGTGTGGTGGCTGCACTGGAGTGTGCAATAGAGCACCTGGGAATGGGAGATCCACTTGTGGGTTTAGTATCTCAAGTTTTTTATGTACTTTTGTTTTTTGGGAACAAAAAACATGAAGAAGTGAAAGATGTAAGAACCTGGGTTTTGAGACTATGAGACTTTAATTTTTTTTCTTTTTGTTATCCTAGAGCAGGGAGTTCAGATGGCGTGTGATTCCGAGCCCCGGTGTGGCTGGAATTAAATTTTAAGTGTGTTCACACTAGACACGCCAAATAAACAGAATAACTCATAAACTACTCCTTGGATGGGAAAACCGATAGCACCGATGAGTTCGGAATGTGAATTTTACCCTATGAGGGGTGTAACTTTTGTGGGCATGACCCTTCTATAGAAAACTCCACCAGGGGCGTTTTCGTAATTTAGTGGCCTCAGGCGTGAACATTATCACTTCTGAATAGAGGCTCAGATTAAAATTCCGAGACCACTGTTGTGCCCAGAATGTGGATTTTACCCTATGATCTACTTAACCTCGACCCCATCGAGAGTTCGTGTAAGACCCCAAACATCCACAGTATGTTTCCCTTTGAATAATGCAATAGCTTGCATTGTACGCAACTTCGAGATTCTAACACGTCACGACTAATCAAAGCAGCCGCTATGAATAGTAATACCCACTTTTTAAAATTTTATAAATTTTATCTTTAAAAATAGACTTCATTTTTGGATTCGGAATATCGAAGTTATCCGAGGGTGAAATTTTGGTATTTTTCTGAAAACATTCAATTTTTGATGAATAGTGAAAATTACTAAATTTTTATTAAAATCAACTTTTTTAATCAAAATAATTAATAGTAATAAATTATGAATTTGAGTGATTTTAAAGTATATTTAGAATATATTTTTACCATTTAATAAAATTTTTGTTATTGGACATAATTTCACATTTAAACCGGACATAAACAAGTGTCTATCTTTTGATAGTTATTATCTCTTAAAACACGCTTTTTGTTTTGACAGCAGGAATTAATTTCAAATTAATTTCTGCCACTTCTGTGTTTTGAATTTGGAAAAATGGACTCCATATTTGGAATCAGGATGTCCAAATTTTGTAAATAGGTATCTTTTATTTTTAGACATTTTGAATAATTACTTCGGTAAATATTTTATTTACCATGGTTAAAAGATAATCAGTTAAATAAGGGTAAAGAAATAATATTATAATTATAATAAATTACACTAAAACGTGTATTAACCCTATTGGTTGATAATTTCCGACCATGGGCATATTTCGGTCGATTTTGGGACCTCATGGATCCACTTGTAAGTGAAAATGACACTTTATATTAATTAAGTTAATGTAAATACAAAAATGACATAAGCCTATATCTTTTAGAAAAACAATTTTTACATAGGGTTATATATGTTTTTTCTTCGCCTATAAATATTAATTATAAAGATAATACGATTTCCTACATAACAGTATTTTATTTATATTTTTAGACATTAAATAATTTAATTTATTTATGACACAATGATGATGGAGTAATTATATTATTAGTGAAATATTAAAATAATTGATATTATAAATACCCAAATAAATATAATTTGAGTCTTTTAATGAATTCCACTAATTTTATAGGTTACTATGACATGTTATAATTGATTTAATGAATGTTTTTGGAAGTAATCATGATTTTATGATTTTAACAAAAATCAAATACCAAATAGTGTCAAAATTGACATAAAAGAGTTTTTAAAACACATATTATATTATTAATTGATATTAAATTCCCAAAAATCTAAGGTTCAGCCAAAGGACTTTTATCCTGATATTTTAATCAATAATGGACCACTTGGGGGTCTCTTGTAGGTATATAGTATGTTTATTAACTATATATTATAAAAATACAAAGTGACATGGTAAGTGTCAGACTAATTAACCAAGAGTTAAAACTAAAAGATAAGGTTAATATAATGACCTAGACCTGTCTAAAATCTATTGGTTGAAAGGATTTATACCTATCCCATCCTTATACTTTGTATAATCCACTTTGGAGCCATTATAAACCTAATATGAATTTATTATAAAATAATACTTTATGTTTTTTAAAGAGCCCCTCCTCCCCCTTATAAAAAGAAACCACTTATAACCAATTCCTCACACCTCTCAAGCCTTTTGGATCGTCCAACCTCTACCCAATTAAGCTCCCTACATCCCTCTACTCCTCCTAGAATCCTCAACTTAGTCAGAAGGCACTTCAGGAGTCCTTTTTGGTTCAAACCAAAGGGAGTTACCCAAATTAAAGGTAATGAATTATCTTAGCTTCTTTTCTTTTATTTGACTTCTCCAACCCCTAAACTCTTCTTATTATTTTCTTCTGTAACAAAAACAGTATCCTAAATATACTAGGATACTGTTATTATAAGTATTTGAACTACACTTACACACACCTCCATCTAATGGGTGAAGAACATAATGTTTCTGTGGATGGAAGCCAAACGCCTCACGAAACGATGATTGTTCAATTATCTCCTACCACCTATAATGGTGGCCATTATGATGGAACTATAATTAAATATGACATTAATGATATTTATTTTATATATAAGCTTCTGTAATTCCATTTTATATCATACCATTATTCATTTCATGTTGTATCTATATACGATAATTTCATTTGAGGAAGTGTGGACTACCGCCCCCTCAAAGTGATATGACTCGTTCATACTATACATGGAACGTATAAAGGATGGTGTTAATTAACTTAATTAACATATATAAGATATTATATTATACTTCAATAATAATATACCTATGTATAATTTCGTTTTTATTACTTTTAAAATGAAAAATGAAATGGAAGTAGCGTGCGTGCGTACGTACGGACTACCGTCTCCACGAACGTGATGAGATTCATTCCCCATTATATCCATTCAAGAATAATTTACATTTTATGGTTAAAAATAAATTTTTAATGAATTTATATCATTTTGGATATGAAAAATATAAAACCAATCCATAACAAACGCGACTTATGTAAAAAAACATATAAAATAAAATGAGTAATCTAACACCTGAAATGACGATAATACTAAGATATTATTAACAAAGAAATGTTAAATGATCATATATTATATCATATTAATGTATATTATTCCTGTATAATTTAATAAAAACGATTCAAATATAATACAGGAGGTTGACCTACACGCTATCAAGGAAAAGTACAAGGTAAGGGGTTTTCATCTCACTCCTTATTCCCGTGATATTCATGCCATATTGCCACTGTTACCTTCTGTGTGGTGTATTTAATGCCCATAATTGTATTATTTGTGTAATACACTTTATTTTATGTGTATTTACATATTCATTGTATGATACCTCTTTCATGGGGTGTATGTTTTGTAAGTTACCAAATTGGTAAGGGTAAATTTCACAATCTCTTTATTATCCGAGGTTGTTTTTACGTAAGTATCTACTAGGACATATTTATTATCCATGTCCATGTTTTATTAAAGAGTTCTCAAAGGAATTATTTTAAGGGAATTTTTACTAAAACATCATTTCAAAAGTTTTAAATATTTTTTCATCTAAATCTTTCTCATTAATGTAAATGTCTTCAAAATGGTTTTTAAGGATTTATCTATATAGACTTGAATGTTTTTAAAATGTTAATTCATTTCAAAAGTTTCAAAGTGGTATGGGAAACTTTGATTCAAAAATGTCTTTAAAATAATTCTTTCCAAATTATGAGACTTTTAAATGTTTTCATGAAAAGGGGGTATTTCTCTCAAAGAGTTTTAAAATCATTTTCATCAACGTCAAAATCCTTTAATGGATTTTAAACTTGTTTTGAAGTTGATTTATCATGTTACAAATCTTCCATATTGTGTTGAAGTTTTTGTGATATGTTTTACTGTGGATGTGTTATTTTTATACCATTCATGGTTTATGGGTAAAGTATTGACATTTCGTATGCTAGTTTTAATACGAATGTTTATGTTATGTTTAGACCTTTTCATATGAGGAATGCATTGGACTTAGTGAGTGACGGGTAGAGCCTGCTATAGCTCCTCGATGCATCGGTAGGTCTAATGAGACAAACTAGTGTCCTGGCACGAGGCCTTGAAAAAATCTTATTTGTAGTCTTGGCACGAGGCCTTGGCTATGTGGTTATGATATTATGGAATTATGCATTCCATCATTATGAAAGAGGTTATTGATATTGAATGTGATTATTCGACTAGTATAATATCAATGTGAATAATTAAATGGAATTATTTCATTTTATTTTTTCCATATTATGCTCTAGTTCATGTTTAAAAGGCTTTTTTTAGTTATACATTGCCTTAAATGTTTATAATTGTTTGTGAATGTTTTCGCAATATTGTTATACTCACTGAGCAACTGAGCTCACCCCTTTATATGTTTTATTTTTCTCAGGATTCCAAGAATTGTATTGTGATTTATATATAGGGTTAAGACAAGGGAATAATGACATTCATAAATTATTATTTATGTTGTTTTTTATGTTATAAAGTGTAATGTAACATTCAAGTATGTAATCTATTTTCCAAGACTGCTAAACCGATCGGTCCTTCAGAACATGGTTCCTTGTAATCATGCCAATGTGTTAAAATAATGCACCGACTCTAGGTAACTGGGGTCAGGGTGTTACAGTTTGGGTACGGATCTACTAGTTGGTGTTTAAAATTAATTAAATTTCAATTAATTTTCCCTGCTTAAACACATCCACCCTCCCCCCCCCCCCTTCATCCACCTTAGACTCTCTCTGGTGGAAGAACTCCCAATAAAGAACCTCCAACTTCTTCAAGGTCCTATCCCCACCTCCCCAAGGTGGTTGTGGCTCTGGTGGATCTTTTGAGAAGCGACGGGCTATGCCCTGCGAGGCAGGATCATTGCGTTTTAGTTTTAAATTCTTGCATCCTCTTTAAAATCAATTTATAGCATCAAAATGTTGTTTAATTATCAAGAGAAGTATATATTTGATTAAGGCTCCATCCGAGCATTAAAAAATTTATTTTAGGTCAAATATTCGAGTCACAGGGTGTCTGGGGTGACCCCGGATGTTTTCCGGCCGAAACCCATGTTTTCCGGTTGTTTTAGGGCAGTGTGGAGGCTCCGCGCGGCTGTCTGGAAGGCGACGACGGGTACACGGGCTCCCCAGGCCATGGCGTGGGCTGCCCAAGAGGCAGCACGGGCTCCTAGGCGGTGACCCGGGCTCCCTAGATGGTGGCGCAGGCTCCTCAGTGGCGGCGCGGGCTCCTCGACGGTCGGTGTGGGTGAGCGAGATGGCGGCCCAGCGCAATGGCAATCCGTGCGAGCGAGGGTGCACCGGCCGGTTTCTTCGGTCGGTGTGTGACGCTAGACCGGGGTCATCACGACCCAGTGAGTAGACCAAGACCCTAGAAATGTGGATCCCATGGGGGAAATCCATACCATCTTGTGCCGGTTTGGGTGAAGCAGCGCGGCCCGCGCGGTGAACCGTGGGCCACGGTGGACTGGCCGAACCGCTCCGACCCACCCCTTTCTCCATCTGTTGGCGTTAAAATGCCTCTAACTCTCAAACCGAGTATCCGATTCGCGGTCCGTCTATGGAAAGATGATCCTTGGATCGAGAAAAAAGGTTTTCAGATTGTCTTTGGGATTTTTAATTCTTGAGATGGGGGCTCAGTGGCGCAACACGCCCGTTTAGTGTCTTTTACAGGCTCCCTGAGATTCTTGTTTTAGATGGCGCGAGCACATCTGTTGTCCATTTTAGGGGATTTCAGCGGTTTTGTGACCCTATTGTCAAGACAAAGTCTTCCAGGGTGGTTTCAGTTATTTTAGCTGGGGTTGAGGCATGGTCCCTTGGGCCGTCATTCAAGTTGTGTGCATCATTTGTGACTTTTTCATCATACATCTGTTCGGGGCGAATGAATAGTCGATTTGGCATGTTTTTTCAAGAGCATCGTGATGGAGTATTTCGCCTAAACATTTTCGGGACTGAGGTGTGGGCCTCATGAGATTTTGTAAGGGCATAAAGTGGTGATGAATAACTTTTTCATCAAGAGTCCATTTCAAGCGAGTAAATAGTCTATCTCGCGTGTTAACCCACGTGGATTGCAAAAGTGTAATCTATTTGGGCATGCATATCCTCATTCGAGATCTCTTTAAATGTGGGAACATGAAATGGAGTTGGTCAGAGGTTCCTTTTATGCACTCCGATCCAACACACGATAGTGTTTTTATTGACACCCAGTGATGGCATGGGCAGTGCGGAGTTATCGGACCAGTTCCGAGTTTACCCTTCAGCGGGGATGGGCGGTGGGTTACCCACCAGTGTATCAGGGTTTACACTCCAGCGGGGCTGGGCGGTGGGTTACCCGTTGACCTTATGATTTACCCTCCAATGGGGATGGGCATTGGGTTACCCATTGACCTTAGGGATTACCCTCTAGTTGGGCTGGGCAGTGGGTTACCTGACGACCTCTTAGGATTTAACCTCTAGTTGGGCTTGGAAGTGGGTTATTTGAAGACTTCATTTAGACGCATCCCTTTCCATGAGGCTATTCAGTGAATTTTCTCTGTGATTACTGGAGTGGGACCCTTGGTTTTACGGTTCAGCGATGAGACAGCTTTGACATGTGGGACATTTGGGCATCAGTGATGAATATCCTTATAACTGTTGGCCACTCTTCCTAGGTTGATCTTGGAGATGGATATCCCCTTACACACTCATTCATGTTTCTTATTTATCATATATATATACATGCAACTTTTGTTTCCACTCCTTGGGTTCAGTTACTCTTCTTCTAGGAGGAACAAAGACTTGCGAGGTATGCCACGTGCTTTCCGTTTCTAGCTCCTTGTATTTGGAAGAGTCTTCTTCCTTTCTCTTGTTGGGTTGAGTTTCACTTTATTTACTATACCCTTTCAATTTTCTTTGTTCTGTCTACTTCTCACCTCTTTAGTACCTCTCTTGTTTCTCCCTCGAGCTTCTGGGGCATCCAACTAATTATCTTTATACTCACCCGTATTTGGGCTTTGCACACACCTGGTTTGCCCTTACAGAAGACAGACACGTAAATAGTGACTATGGAGGAGCATAGATGCCACAAAAGCTTGGGCCACATACTGGGGTCACAATAGCATTTTCAGGTTTGGGACTCTCCATTTGTTTACTTTTGTTTTCCTGTTTCTGAGTTGTGGCACCTTTCAGGTTGGGCGCATGTTTTTCCACTTTTCTGTTCAGTTACCTTGTCAGTAAATTTCTTTTACTCTACTTATTGTATTTAGAAGTTTATGCATGACTGTGGTTGGGTTAATAGTGTTTGTACTTTGGTTTTCTTTTTTCTATGCACTTCTGCATCGAGTGGGATGTGTGTATGTGTACAGGTACATAGGAGAAGGCCTCCCCGAGATAGTTATGCCTTCAGCGCTTGTCGCCAGCACCTAGCCTATGGAGGCGGTCTTGGGGTAGTTGCGGATCGAGACCGATAGGGTCAGGTCGTGACATCCAGTGAGGCGGTAAACAACCATGACAACTTTTTACCTTTCGCTACTCCCCAAGGTGTGGTATATTTTCTCTTAGTAATTTATCCATTCTGTGGATACTAGTGGATTTTAACCCCCATTGAATGTTTGTGGTTGTTTCCTCCTGAAGCGATATAACATTTATCCTCCACACTGCGGATCAGGGTGCTCCATATGGGTAAGGTTATTATTCATAACCTGAGTGAGTTGTCCCAATACAGTGATTAGCTTATCAGCACTGGTTTTATCACCAGCTCCACTATAATTATCTTGAGTAGGAGGGAAATCCCAACAAGTAGTGTGTTCATTGATAAAGCTTCCATTCCTTCCACTAGGATCCATTTATAAATAATGGCATAAACTAGATTAGTTTATGAATTGAAATAGATAATTTTACACTTGTAAAACACTTAACATAAATTGAATAGTTTATGGATGCAATCTATAATCATAAAAATGTTTTCATTGAGGAAGTTTATACTCATATACCCTTCATAATGTTGTGTAAAGAAAATGTGAATTATCCTAAGCATATCCCCCGGGAGTGTCGTAACCAAGAGTGCAGCAATGCCCATTGTTATGCACCAGTTCCCATTTGATTCTAGCTCAAATAGTGTTTTCAGGTTTTACCCCTAGGTACATCTATGCCAGAGCTACCTCTACTTGCTCGTATCTAGATAGAGATGTATTTCTTGGAAAACTAAAAAATCTCTATAATACCAAAAATATAAGATTTTCATCTATATTAATCCTCAAAGTCTATCTTAGGGCTATGTCCTTTAATAAGAGTTTATCTAAATCTAGTTTCCATGGTTTGTACTAAACATCCTCTGATACCAACTCTAATGCCCCAAAAATATTTACCCAAAGTCGGTTCATTATTACATAAAATTGGAATGATCACAAAAGATCATGTCTCGAATGACTGATTAGTTTAGTAGCCTTGGAAGTACTAGATACATTAATAAGGTTTACATTACATCATAAAGCGGAAAACTACAACAACATTGTTTCCATAGACAACACCAAGATCCCATAGACTATCCCTGCAGGTTAGTCGTAATATACTTCTTCGCATCTTGGGAAAAATAAAACATAGAAATGGTTGAGCACAGATTCATTGTAAGGATAACAATATAGCGGAAACTTTCATAAATAAGAATAAACATTTAAGGAAATGTATAGAACTAAAACAAAAGACATTTCAACATAAAATTCATCATAATATGGAAAATATAAATCAAAATAATGCCATTTACTTACTCACATAGATATTATACTAGTAGAATAATCACATGCAATATCAACAGACACTTTCATAATTATGGAATGAATAATGCCAGACATTCATAGCCACATTGTCAAGGCCTTGTGCCAAGACTACAAATATGATTTTTCCAAGGCCTTGTTCCAAGACACTAGTTTGTCTCATGAGACCTACCGATTCATCGAGGAGCTATAGCGGGCTCCACCTGCCACTTACTATGTCTAATGCATTCCTCATATGAAAAGTTTTAAACATATCATAACCATTTGTATTAAAACCGGCATACAAAATGTCCATACTTTATCCATAAACGATGAATGGTATGAAATAACACATCCACAGTCAATCATATCACAAAACCTTCAATACAATATGGAATTTTTGTATCATAATAAATAAAATTCAAACAAACTTAAAATCCATCAAAGGATGTTGACATAGATGAAATCAATACCTTTTTAGAGAAATATCTCTTTTTATTTTGACATCATTTAAAAGTCATGTAATTATAGAATAAAACATTTATATTTGAAAATATTCTTATAATCTTGTAATGAAAGCTTCTATGATGATATAATGGTGGAAAATAGTCATACCTACTGTATATTTTAAAAAAACATTCTGACCTTAATTTTATCGGGAAGGTCATAAAGTACATTGTTTGGAAAATGACAAGAATATTCCTTTATAAACATCTTACAAAAGCAAAAAAGGGTATAAATGACTTTAACCCATAGTCTATAAAATAGTAATAATTTTTTTAAATACATTTTTAAGAAAAATGGATGTGGGTGATAGAGAGGTCCCAATAGAAAATTACATATAAACAACCTCAGATAATGAAGAGATTATGAAATTAACCCTTACCTTGTACTTTTCCTTGGTCAAGGGTAGGTTAACCTCCTATATAGTGTTTAAATAATTGTTATTAAATTATATAATAATCATATACATTAATATGATATCATATACGATCTTTTAATATTTCTTTGTTAGTAATATCTTAGTATTATCGTTGTTTTGGGTGTTAATTGATTCGTTTTCCTTTATATGCATTGTTACGTAAGTAATGTTTGTTATGGATAGGATATATATTATTCATATTTATAATGATATTAAGTCTTTAAACATTATTTTTAATCTTATAATGAAAATCAGTCTTGAATTGATATAATGGGTGAATGAATCTCATCGCGTTCGTGGAGACGGTAATGCGTACGTACGCACGAGCGACAATATAATTCTTTTGATATTAAGATAATATATAATTGGATGGTATATCATATATACAGAATCATTATCATTTTATATTTATTATTTACATCAGTTACAGAACATTATTATACCCATCCAAATAATAATGTATTGTATAACAATTACACCATGACGTGGAGAGGGTAAGCCGTACGTATGCAGATATGGTGACATGTCATTCAAAGGATGGATAGAATAATGAATAAGGTTGTACCATATTTATAATAACATCACATTATATAGAAGATACTTGAGTTATTATTTTATAATGAAAACAAAAAAGAAATAGGAAGCAGAAGAATAAAGGAACTTGAAAGAGGTGATGAAATATTTACCTCTTCTTTGGGTTATTCTATTTCATCTGATCAAAAGGGCTCCTTAGGTTGGATTTATTACTAAAGGAAGGTATCAAGGATTAATTTAGGATAGTTTACATGATATTTGGGTAGGGTTTTTTCGATCCAAATGGCTTTGAAGGTGTGAATTAAAGAGAAGGGGGAGTTCCCTCTTATAAGAGGTGTGAGGGGAACCTTAAGAAAAGCTAGAAATATTATTTTATAATAAAATAATTTTCGGTTTCTAATGGACCAAAAATAAATAATTTAAAGTCTAAGGTGGTTATATGTCGAAAACCAATCAACAAATAGTTTTTAGATAGGTTTGGGTTACTATATTAACTTTATATTTTAGATTTAACTCTTAGTTGAATATTTTGACATTTTCCATGTATTTTTGTATTTTTGTATTATATGGTTAATAAACTAACTATAAACATCTAAGAGAGAACCTAGTGGTTAATTAATGATACAACTATGATTATATATGTTTTTTCCCAAACCTTAGATTTTTAGGAGTATAATATCAATTAATAATACAATATTCGTTTTAAAAACTCTTTTATATCAATTTTGACACTATTAGGTATTTTGTTTTGCTAAATTCATAACAGAATTAATAATTTGAAAAAAATTCATCTAACCAACCCTAACATGTCTTATTAAACTAGAAAATTAGTTTTATTAATTAAAATTCTCAAATTACATTTATTTGGATATTTCTAATATCAATTATTTTAAAATTTCATTAATCAGTTAATTACTGCATCATCATCATGTCATAAATAAATTTAATTATTTAATTTTTAAAAATTATAAATAAAATACCATTATTTAGGAAATAATTTTATATTTCTCATGAATATTTATAGTCGAATTTATCTTATGTTTAACCCTATATTAAAATTTATTTAGTTATTAAAAATTGAATTTAACATTTTTAACTCTTCTTTATATTAAATAATAATAAATGTTCTAATCTAATCCAAGTGGACCTAAATGATCGTATTTTATTCGTATGTTTGTTTTTGGTCGAATTAAACTTATCAAATAGAATTAGGACTTGTGTTAGGGTAATAATAATATCATTTTTACCCTTAATTACCCTATTTACTTTTAACCGTGATAAATAAAAGTAAAAAGTTACTATTCACCACAAATTATTTTCATCTTATTGAACCACATTTTACTTACTGGTATTTTCCATGTCTCTTGGATTTTTTAAATTCCACTCATAGAAGTGGTAAAATTATGTTTTATGTAAGTTTCGAAATTTCTCTAGTAGGTGGCTAAAAGACGGTAAAAAGTTCAATAAAATTTTTATATATCTAAAACTTTTATAAACTGACTCCAATGAATTACATTGAACTTATATAGGTATTATGTGTCTATTTTGACCTTAAAAAATTTATATAAAATACATAATTATTTAAATAAAAATTTTGTTTTAAACTATAACTTAGTGCTTTTCACTATTCATCAAAAATTGAAAGTTTCCAGAAAAATATCAAAAATTCACCCAAAGCTAATTTCGATATTCCTAATCCAAAAATAAAGTCTATTTTGAAACATAAAATTTATAAAATTTTAAAAAGCATGTATTAATATTCATAACAGCTATTTTGATTGGTTGTGGTGTGTTAGAACTGGAAGTTGCATACAACACACACTACTGTATTATTCAAAGAGAAGCGTATCATAGAAGTTTGGGGTGTTACATAACATCACATGAACCGATGTAATTAATTTTCTATCACCACCTCTCACAGATGGGTATAATGATAGATTTAATGTATATATATGATTTTTATGATATAATTATACTTATTTAATTATAATATTATATCTACCTTGTTACCTTTTAATCTTTTGGAAAACGGTAATGTTGTATGTGCGTATGTGTGGACTACCACCTTAATGAAGTGATGTTACTCTTTTTTAATTTTATTCGACATGGATGGTAATAAGGATATATTTAATGAATATATATGATATAAATTATATAAAATTTATTCTTTAAATGTGAAATGTTATTAGCCTTTATTGTTTCCATCAATTAAAAATGGAAACAACATTCATGCGTATATACGACATATCATCTCCTTGAATGGTATAATTTATTTATTTTTATATCTAATTCTGAGGATGAATCTAAATAAATAAATATATATATATAATTAATATATATGATATTTATATCATTGTTAAAAACTTTATATTATGTACCCATGATAAATTTTCAAGGAAAAAATCTACCAAACAAAAACATGCATAAAAAACAAAGCAGTTATTTCCTGAAATAATGATTTTAACAAATAATTTTTAATAAATGCGTGATAAATGGTTATAAGTGAATCATATATGGTGTGATATATATGTTATATTCTATAATATATGTATAATAGAACTATATTTATTATAGAGTAGTTTTGAAAATGTACAAAGGAAGTAGAGATTTGAGGTAATGGATTTTCATCTCACTTTTATTTATGTTAGTCAAATTCCATATTCACCAATTGTTTTTTATTTGGTGTACATACTTCCCATGAATTTATTTTATGATTATTATTATTAAATTATTATGATGTATATATATTTATAGTTTTATTTATTCCATGGGTTTTATGATTCAAAATTTAACAGTGGTAAGTGTTTTATGTTACAATCATAATTTTTTTGGGATTGTTTATAATTAAGATTCAAATGATGAAATATTATGATATATCTCTCAAGATACTTGTAAATTGTATTAACCTTTGGTTATTTTTTAATAATAAATTTTTTCCATTAATTTTTCTCTCTTTAATAACTAAATATACCAAAAGAGTTTTCTTAAGTAAAACTGACATTATTTATCACTTCTTTCAAAAATTATTTCTCTTCCATGTTCATGTTTCTAAATAAGTATTAAATTTTTTTATTATTATTATCATATGATTTTTAAAATTCATCTTCTCCAATGATTTATTTTTTATAAATATTTTAAAATTAACATTCTTTTGACTTTCTAAAATGATGTACTTTTGAATTTATATATAAAATGTGAAAGAAAACATTTTTTAACATATACAACATGAGTGGTATTTCTCACCATCATGAATGATTAAGTATTTAAATCTTCATTTACAAGTTTCCAGGTTTATTTTTGAAGAAAAAAAATTCTTTATGACTTAATAATTTTTTAAATTATATATATGTTATTTCAAATAGAAAAGGTTATTTTTCTATGGAAATGTACCAAGTTATATTTTAATGTAAATTTCATCTATGATGATATCCTTTGATGTTACATTTGTTTTACTAGGTATATGAGATAAATTATACCATCCTTATTATTTCTCTGGATGGGTTATGATTATTATGACAATATGTTTATGAAACTCATTCATTTTTGTTGGGTTATGCTATAATGAATTCATGAAATGATTATAAAACCTATTCCTTACCCATAAGTTATGCTATCATGAATTGATGGAATGATTATGAAACCTATTTATTTTCCATAGGTTGTGTTATGATGAAATTTTTATAAAAATTGTTTCCTTTTCATGAGTTGTGATATGATGAATTTTGTATGATCTTATAGAATATATATATATATATATGATTTTCATTATGTGAATGGTGGGACCATCATTATATATCCCTTTAATTCAATGGGTAAAGGGGTGTATCTAATGAGACAAATAGAACTTCAATGGAAAGTGATCCTTGTTCATTAAGGGACTATATCTATTATAATAGTCTTAGGAGTGAACATTGACTACTATGATGGTTTTGGGAGTGAACTCATTGCCTTATGATATTATTGATAGATAAAGATAAATACTATTATGGTTTGTGGAGTTAACCCAATCCACTATGGTAGTCATGGAAATGATCCTTGACTAATAAGGAAATTATTTTCCCTACATATGTCCATGCCACAAACATATATATTATGCCAATTTCAAGCTCTCATAGATAATGTTTTTTGATTACTTTATAATCCATGTCATATGATATTCAATACATTACACCATTACTCAATATTATGATTTATGTATGTATAATATGTTTTTAAAATGTTATGCACTTATTATCATACCCTTACACTCATGTAAGGTTTCTGTGATCACCGATGTCCCTCCTGTCCACCCTTACTGAGAATCTGAGATCACCAATTCTTATTTTTCTTTTCACAAGGTTTTAAAGAAATGAGTTATGTATGATATGCCTAAAAAGGATGGTAGTTATTAAGAACATAGTGGGATATGATTAATTTCACTTATAAACCACTAGTTTATGTATCCAAGTTTCAAAAGAGACTAGACCTGTATAATTCTAGTGTGGATCTTTATGTTATGTAAATAATATTCATCAATTTGTATGTGATATATTTATATGAAAATTATGGGTCTCTACAGATATTTTTATACCCCTCTCTCTCATTATTCTTTCTTGAACACAAACTCTCTCCTCTGTCTCTAATGTTTTAGGTTCAGTGATTTTCATACTCCTGAACTTGAATTTGAGTCATATCCGTAATGGTCCAAATAAAGATATTAAATTCAATTTAGACATGACATGTTGATCTTGTTAAATGATTTGGACTATCATTTATCATGTCTCACGAACATGGAATCAAGATAGAAGATCATATAAAGGTAATGGAAGGAAGTTGAAGAGGCTCCATTAGAAGATAGTGGCATAGATGATGCAACAACTAGCTCGTTCCATGTGGGAAGTAGCTTCAAATGTGAAGAAAACCCACTGGATAGCCAGTAGTTAAGGAAGAATCATAATATACCTCCAAGAATACATGATATATCTAGTGGAAGAGAACTAGTTAGTTAGTGTTGGTTTTCCACAGGTTGTTAACTCTCGGTGACCCACAAGACAACCATTATAGTGAACCGAGTAGCTAGTGGCAACGAGGAAGCTAGTTTCAGGATTCATTCAATGATGTTAAAAATGTTATAATTATAGTATTCTTCAGATAAAATTACCCCATTGATTTGAATAAAAATTCATATCCTTTTTACCCTATAAATTGAATCCTAAGTTGGAATAGATGAACACCTGGTTACAGACAACACCTCTGTGATCCTTGATTCAAAATAAAAGCTCTAGAACATCATCTCAAAGAGAAAACTAGTTTTCTTAACAAATATCAAAGGCTATCCTCTGATATCATCTCCCAATCTATCTTCCCAATCTATAAATTACTTTTTTGAAATTAGAGAGCATAATTATAATGAGTTTTCCAAAGAAATCATCTCTTTTCTCATCACCTTCTTCAATGGGTTCTCACTACTGAAAGAATGATGAATGAGTTCCTTGGATACTAAATAAAGCTAAATAGGGTTCTCAAAAAAATAATTATAATGTATTGGTTTCTTGGAAACCACTATGATCAAGGGATTAATAACATAAATCTCTTAACCTTATAGGATGATACGTAGGGGCTCACACTGAGCTACTATCGAACACCATTATCAAAATATGTTTTCTCTATATTTTATTTAATGCATTTCATCATTCAACATAAATATGAATAATTTCAAAAAATATATATGGTTACATTTCTATTTTCATAATCACTTTGTTAATATGTATCATATTTATCAATTCACCGCCTTATAAAATTTATCAATTTAACAATTTATCATTTCATCATATATAAATAATTCTAATTTAAACATTCCCTATAAATTTATCATTTAAATTTTTAAAAGGAAATTCAACCCCTCTACAATATACATGAACCAATAGATCCAACCATGAAACTATCATTGGATAGAAACAAAACAAAACGAACAGACTCCACATGATTTGAGAGGCCATTTAGGATAACTGTGTGCCCTAGGTTAACTGTTCATATCCCCCCTAAAACATTAAAACTAACCAAATAACCAATATAACTTCAATATAATCTCAAATTCCACTGATATAAACCAATAAACAATAATATTTAAATAATGATCAAAATATAAGTCAGGAATCCCAATATCTCATGGGAACTCAAGGATCTGAAAAAGAAAGAGCTAGCGAGGATCTCCACACACATACCTCTTTAGTGCCAACAACCTTCTTTCAGGTTTACCAGACACCCAAAATAATAATTTTGTCTTTAGATCCTAGTACATATTAAGAAACTTGGTTTTGATATATTTTTTTAGGAAAAATCTAGGCCACCCTTGATTTGAGTAACTAATCCAACCCATGAAACACCTCAGGATCGTTCCCAATCACCCCATGTGGGTAACAATACCAAGGAATTATATGTAAGAATGTGGTAATAATCTAAACAAATAATATATAATATACATAAATCCTACCACCCATAAGTATAGAAGGACCACTCATGGTCCATGCATGACAAAATAAATAGACGTAGAAGAATAATTACACAAAAAATAAAGTATAACGAGAATAAATATCTAACTCAAAATAGACACACAACTCATGATAATTATATAACTCTATAAGAATAAGTACAATAGCCAAAGCACA
Organism: Viscum album; assembly: GCA_963277665.1. Classification (NCBI taxonomy): domain Eukaryota; kingdom Viridiplantae; phylum Streptophyta; class Magnoliopsida; order Santalales; family Viscaceae; genus Viscum; species Viscum album. The sequence continues at coordinate 785,535,915 of OY728137.1, read as the reverse complement.
AAATTTAGCATGAATAATACAAAAACAATACAAAAAATAAAAACCAAAAAACCAACATTATATCCAGGTGGCCTCAACTTCACCATATAAAATCCCAACCAAATGACACTACAAGCAACCAAGAACCAAACTTGTACCTCAAAAAAAACTCAATACTAATTATGTTATGTGGAATAAGTAGGGTGTGAGAAAAATAACATAGTAGGAAATTATCAGATAGTTCATTAATTTTATTTACCAAAACAAATAATTATTTATAGTTTAACAAATAGAAAATAGTTGTTTTTATTTTTTGAATAACTAACCATGATATTTCTCAGAAACTAGTATTTTACATCTTAAACATATTTTAAGAAACATTTAAAAAATTTACATTACATAAAACACACCCCTTGGAAAATAGTCCTTTTTAAATCAACCATTAAAACTAAACATAAAGAAATTTGAAATTAAACAAAAAGGAAGCATGAAATGTATAAAAGATATAATTAAATAAAATCATGAATGTAATAATGAAGAAGTCAATTTTTATGAAAATAATGAAATAATGGAAGAAATAGTACATGTTTAAAGGGTGTAAAAACAATATATAAAAATATAACTAGTAAAAACCAATCAAGATAAATTAATAACAATAATAATAATAAAGAATAGTGATGAAAATAAGTATGGAAAATATAAAACATTAAATCATACATAATCTTGGAAAATTATAAAATATCTCATGAAGAAATCCAGGCTCTCTTTTATAAATAAAATATTCAAATGTTTAATCAGTCTATCAGATGCTTCCAAGTCTATAGTCGACCAGTTTTATTAACTTAGCCTCACCAGTGAAACTCACCCTTGGCCTATAATAACATAGGGGATGTAGTTGGTATATTTATGACTAGATAGTAGTTATCTATAAATCACTCACTAAGACTCCTGGGATCCCCATGATAATAGTAGAAGGAGTTGAGATCGCATTTATAAATTCTCATTCATGGTGAAAAAATAAAGTCACATAATCACCCTACACCCTTACATGAACTAATTAAAATAACCTCTATAGAACCCATAACAATAACATAAACCATATCATGAATCAATCTAAAAAAATCCAAGATATTAGGGACTACTATTAATTGTGTATCAAATTCGTAAAAAAAATACATAGAAGGTGAAAATTGGTATTTTGAGTTTCAAAACTATAATTCCTCCTGAAAACTCATTTTAAAGACAATTTTTTCACTAAATTCATCTGTAATTTCCCTTTAGAAAGGTTCCTAATAGGAATTGGTGTTTAATTAAGAAATATCATTTGAAAATCCATTTTAAAAGTCACTTCAAATCCAACTACCCATTTTTTAATTTGTATAAAACCAAACTTTATATAAAAACAACTCATAGGGTATACATATCAATAAAACATAAATTATTAAAATAAAATAAATCATAAACCGAAGTCACAATTAAATATAAAAATACAAAACAAGATAAATCCTCCAAAATTTATAGGAATGGAAATCCAAATAAAAAAACACCCAAACATTTGACTCAAAACCCATAGAAACCTATCAATGATAAAAAAAATTAAATTATGAAACACCCCAATAAAATAATCTTGGAATTTTATAAAACACCAATAAAATACCCATTTACCACGAAATATAATGATTTCATAAACATTTTGTAAATTCATCATATATTTAATAATTTTAAATGAAACATATTTTCAAAGCTCAGTCATACATAGTTTTCATAGGAATAGAAAAATAATGGAACCACCTACACAAAATGATGTATATATATTATGAAACCCCCAAATATGGAAGGAGAAGGTCCCAAAATAAACAATACACACCATTTTAAGCAACACTTGAAATTATAAGAGAAGAACCTTTAAATCCAAGGGAGAGAGTTCAGGGATGCATTCAGGGTTCTCATTGGGAATCTCGGTTGAGTGGAGAGGAGAGGGGGAGATGGGGCCCTATTTTTGGGATGGGTATATTAGGAACATCAAATTTTAGTAATGTTGGGTATGTTATGTTGTTTGATTGTATGGTTTACCAATCCATTAACCCGTCACTAGGATCACCTAGAGAGATTTATGGTTTGGTTTCCGGGTTTCAAAAACTATGCACCAACCATGAAAATATACTCTATTAAGAATTATAATACTTTTTAAGATTATCCTATTTTTTTTATTAACCATGCATCAATCATTAATCCTACTATGAAACATCAAATTCAAAAAAATCAATGAGATCTGGTCATGAATTCAAGGAAAAGGCTATAAATAAATAAATAAATTGATTAAAAAAGTAATTGTCAGGGTATAACAATACTGAATTTTTGATTGAAGTAAATTATGTGAATCAATATATTTATATGGTGAAATTATTCCCAATTTTCATGTTTGATAACCTCAGTTCTTTTCTTCATCTTGAGAAAATTGATAATAAACATTAGGCCTTATGGAGGGACGACTTAGGCAATGTGGAAGGTTCACCCTGGTCAGTTCATTATAGGGTCTTCGTAGGTTTGGTTGTGTAGTTTTCTATAAATCCAAACTATAAGTAGTTCTTATAAATTATTTTAATATTTGGTTGAATTACCCATTTGGTGACAAATTCATAGGGTAGGCGGAACAAATGATTTTGTAAAATATTTTCAAACTATCTAATATCTATATAGAACTTCTCAAGTGAGTAGAATACATAAATATTTTTAAATCGACATTATTTATGTACTTGGGAAATAAACTATATTTTAAACATTATTGGTTATGAGAATGGAAACTCAGACAATGGATGAATTTAGGGTGGAGTGGTGGTTGATGTGATTTTTGGTAGACATTCAAATAGATGGGAAGGAGACAGTGTGTGGTGTTGTTCTATCGAGAATTAATGTAATGACTATTTTTATGGAGTGTTAACATAGTGTAAATTTTTCTATGATATGTATAATAGGATTTATTATTCCATAAATGATGAGGGGGAACTAATGTATAGTCAGTTTCACTAGATTTGGTTCTTTATTTTTGTGGGGGATATTGTGGTTCTTATAGAGAAAATGAGTGTTGTTTTGAGAGATTTCTATCATTCAAGGTGGGAAGTTAATATTAGAGATACCAATATGTATATTGAAATCATATTCTAATTCTAGTGGTTAATAATGATAAAGGATATTTAATTATTTGTTTCTCATTGTCTGGTTTCCCAACAGGTGAAGGTAAAGCATTAAGGGAAAAAAGATGTATTGCATCCCTTACCCATCTTGACAATTAAATGGGCAGATATTTCATGGGATTTCATGACTATATTTTTTATATTACAATAATATTATTATGGGGTTTAGTTAATGGTGGATTAACTCATGGAATTGGTTTATTTCAGGACTATAATAGAAACAATTTAGTTAAAAATATTAATAAGGTTTATATGAAGGATGTTATTATATGTCATAGGGTTCTAAATTCTATAAAAATTGATAGAGACTCTCATTTTACATGTATATTTGAAAAAATGTTTCCAATACACTATGGGATCATATTTTAAGATGAGTTGAAAAAATCACCCCTATATGTATGGATTGATAGAATATGTTTCCAAATTTGGAAGATATGATTTGAACATGTGTGATTGATTTTGGGAGATCTTGAGAAGATTATATTCTGTTAGAGAAGTTCATTTATGACAATATTTATCTATTTCTAATCTATATGGAAGTATTTAAATCATTTTATTGTCAAATGTTTTGGATATCATTATTTTTGGAATAAAATGGTGAGAAATCTCTTATGGTTCCAATTTTTATGTAGGAAGTATGAAATCAAGTTAAATTAATTCAAAAACACATGATCTCAACTTATAGTTGGAATAATTATTATATAAATCATTGATAAATACCAATTATATATGATATTGGATATAATTTTTTATTAAAAGTGACTCATAGGTTGAGACATAGATGTCATGGAAGGTAAAAAAATTATTTTCATAATTTATGCGGCCTTTTTAAATCATTGATAAGATTGGTGAAGTGGATTGTTGGCTAGAATTTCTACAAAGTTATTCTATGATTCATTATGTTATCCATGATTCTAAATTTATGGAGTATCATCCAGACCTAACTCATGTCTTGATACCGAAGATAATTTATTAAGATAATGATGTGTCCTATATGGAGTAACCTATTCTGGTTTTGGGTCATAGAGGAGATTCTAATAGGTTGAACTATTCCTTTGGTAGGGATATTATCAAAATAGGGAATGATGAATGAAGATACTTGGGAGAGAGAAGTTGAGATATATAGACAATTTCCAGAGTCGTTTAATAAATGAATGTGTTTAGTAAATTTTTAGGGATAAAATATCTAATAGTGGGAACAATTATAATTCCCTTTTTTGATACAAATGTTGGTTTTCCTATTTTTTTTGAATATGGGACATAAAATTAAAGTCTTAAAAAAATTATATATATTGATGGAAATTAATTTTGATAAATATATTTTCCGATGATTTCCAAAGTGGTTTTTTTTCACACAATTAATCCTAAAATGGGGTTCTTACCTAGGGAATCATGTTTCACTAGAATTAAATTTTATAGGAGAACATGAGAGAGGTTTTTCAAAAATTTAGTGTCACATTGTATGGTCTCATAGCTCATGCTTGGTGACAATGAATTTTGTTTTGGGTGTTAGTTAGAAATGTATGGTTTTTTACATGTCTCATTAGACCACGTGTTATATCATTCATTTTAGTTTGAGTGTTAGTCGGATATTTTGGGTCACATATATATTTCTGGGGACCATGCATTGAGACCATTAATTAAGTATTAAGTAACATGGGTTCACCATTTATCAACCAGATCACCTGAAAACCACCCTATTCTTCCTTTAAAACATCTTATAAATTTTTTATTCATATTAGGGTGATTTTGGATTCCTCTCATCATCTCTAATAGATATTGGGTTCAGCTTAAAGTTTTGATATTAGGACTCATGTATGATACAGATCTAGTTTCTTATTCTGGATTTCTCTCCTTATCTCCAAATAATATAAACATAAGGTTTTGGATATATGGATATTGGGTATTTATTTCTATCCAGCATTCATCGT